>CAJHNH020001679.1:47500-151155 GCA_905116865.2 Candidula unifasciata
AACTGGTTTGGCCATCTTGTTAGAATGCCGCAAGATCAAATACCATCACATGCACTACATCTCTGAAGATCATCTACACGAGCAAAAGGGCGGCCGCGGAAAACATGGATCGACAACATTAAACGCCTTCACGGCATGACAATAGCCAGTGGCAGTAAATGTGCACTGGATCGCAAAATATTCCTTCCCACGGCGTTTAACGGCAGAAGTTGTTTATGATGATGATGATGATGCTTATGATAAAGAGTCATAGCACCATTTGTGGTGACCAGCATTAAAACTCCCCAGCTAACAAGTCACGACATCATCTGAACCTGCGCAAACTTCGCTGGAGGCAGCGTATAGTTCACTGAGGGCCGCGCCAACTCTGGACACTGGTGACCGGTTCGCCCATTGGCTGCCCGGTAGATGCTTCTTCGCCTGTCGGGACAGTATTTGGGTCTGTCTCTCTCGAGCGCATAAACACTGCACTACTCCTTTTCTGGTCTGCTTGGTGGCGAGCAATGCTTAGCGATTTTATCTGGCAAACATAAACAGGGTCACAATTATAACCAAGAGTTCCCCCACCATTCGGGAAATTTTGGTTTAATGTGACGATTTTGTTTCTAGCAAAGCAAGTACGCCAACTCCGGAGAAGACTGACATTTTTCCTCCGTGGCTTAACAGAACCTTCGCGGACATGACTGCGTTTTTTTTTTTTTTTTTTTGACCTTTATTAGGAGAGCCTCCAGGATTGTTCTTAAAATATACCCATCCTGCACACGTACAACTGCTTCCATTTCTTCTTCTTTCTTCTTCTGCGTTCCACATCAGTCATGCTACACATTGAGTCCCGTCTGGGTCAAAAATAGGATTGTGCGCTTAAGGTTACCACCAGTCCCCCATAGCTTCTCTCGCAATGTGGATCCTCAGGGCCAGATCCACTGTCTTTGCTGGGAGCCTCCAGGATTGTTCTTAAAATATACCCATCCTGCACACGTACAACTGCTTCCATTTCTTCTTCTTTCTTCTTCTGCGTTCGACATCAGTCATGCTACACATTGAGTCCCGTCTGGGTCAAAAATAGGATTGTGCGCTTAAGGTTACCACCAGTCCCCCATAGCTTCTCTCGCAATGTGGATCCTCAGGGCCAGATCCACTGTCTTTGCTGGGAGAGGTAAGGGCAGTACTGTAGTATATGCTCAGGGGTCTGTCTTTCTGCTCCACAATCACAGGCAGCAGATTCTTTTATGCCTATCCTGTACCGGTGTGCTCGAAGACCACAGTGTCCAGTCCGAAGTCTAAAAATTGATGTTTGTTCTTTCCTGTTGAGTTTGTTTATGCTGTCACTCTCTGGTCTGTAATCTCTATTGTGCTTTCTCCACTCCCGCTTGAAAGACTGCTTTAGTGCTGTTTTAGTTTCATTGTAGCTGTGTGGTGGATGAGGTTGTGGAAGATTACTCCCAGCTTTTGCCAACTCATCTGCTCTCTCATTTCCTTAAATACCACAGTGGGCTGGTATCCACTGCAAGACCAGTTCTGCTTTCTTGGAGAGTAAGCCAATGTTGGTCCTTAGATCTGCAATTAGTTTGTCTTGTTTTTTGCTTGATAGTGCTTCGAGAACAGACAATGAGTCACTAAGTATAACAATTGTGTGCCCTCTGTGTTCTTGAGTGATGAGATGTTGGACTGCAGAAAGGAGGGCAGTTTCCTCAGCTCTGAAGTTAGTGCAGATGTCACCTGCTGGTAGAGAGAGAGTTTCTGCTCTACTGCTAGGGGGTTTAATGTATATTCCACAACCCCCCTTTCTGACTGCATCTATAGCAGAGCAGTCGGTGAAAACTTTAGTCCAAGTGGTGTTTGGATACTTATCATCAAGCATAGCAAGAGCCATGGTTCTCTGTTGTGTCTCCGTCTGGGCATCTTTTGAAGTGATCCCTGGTACCTTTAGAACTACATTTGCCTTCTCTGGCTTGCTTGTCTGTGGTTCTGGCCTAAGTTTTTCGCACAGAGCTACATCTCTTTCAAGCAGATCTTGGTGCTGTCTGTACAGTTCTCTAGCAATGTGGTTCTTTTAATTTCTCATACTGTAAAAGAGTTTTGTATTGTCTTCTGAGCTCGAGTGGTTCAGTATCTGCTATCCTCTCTATCTCTGATGGGGGTGGATTTCATGGCTCCGAGAACAATCCTTAATTCCATATTCTGAACCTTGTCCAGTTTTCCCATTGTTTTCTTGGCTGCTGCAGCCCATGCAGTGGAGGCATATTCCATGACTGGCCTGACTGCTCCAGTATATACTTATTTTAGGATTCTGGAGTTAGCTCCCCATGTGGTACCCGCTAATTCTGTCATCACTGCAAGCTTCTTGAATGCTTTCCCCTGTACTGATTCTACGTGTGACTTCCAAGTTAGTCGCGAAGCAAGTGTAACACCAAGAAAGGTAGGAGTGTCAGTCTATGGAATGAGCTGGGTTTTTTTATCCGAATTTCGATTTTTTCTTTTTTGGGAGAGAGAGAGAAAAGTGATGCTGTGCTTTTTGAATTATTTAGCTTTAGACCCCACTTTTCGGTCCAGGCTTCTACATTTTCCACAGTTTTCTGTAACAGATATGAGGCTGTGGTAGTGTATTCTGAGGCTGTCCAAACTGCAAAGTCATCAGCATGTAGGGTATTATAAACGTGCTGGTGGCAGGTTGCTGTGATATTATTTATGTAAACCAGGAACAGAGTTTGTGCTATCGCACTGCCCTGGGAAACTCCTTCTTTTAGTTTTGCCAGTTTGCTGACGTGTCCATCAATTCTGAATTTGGCTCTGCGTTGAAAAAGAAAGTCTTTGATCCACTTGTACATGCACAACTCCTGCCTGTAGCAGTTTTAGTTGTAGGCCCTCTTTCCAAACTGTATCGAAAGCACGAGAAAGGTCAAAGAAGACAGCAAGAACTTTCTTTTTTTTTTTCATGGAAGGCATTCTCTATTTCCTGTGCCAGATATGTCAAATGGTCCTCTGTGTTTCTGTGCTGTCTGTATCCTGTCTGTGTGGTGGTGATTAACGAGTTTGTCTCCAAGAACCATATTAGTCTTTTATTTACTAATTTCTCCATCAATGTTCCTACACAGCTAAATAAGGCTGATGCATTTGATGGAAACAAAAACAATGACATGTACAGACGAGATGACAAAGAAGTTTTGAATTTGAAAAAAAAAAAAAAACATGACAAGTGAAAATATAGGTCATATAGAAAGATTTAATTTTTTTTGGGTTAAAATCACAAAGGGGAGGAAAGATAAAGACAAATGGACAGGGAATAGATAAGAAAGACGAAGTATGATGATAGAATTAAGATTCGAACGAACAGCACTGTGAGTTGTCAATCAGGGCAATAACCAGTCTCGGGGGTCCATTGCAGCAAGTTATCATTGCAGAGACTCATCAGCATCATATGTTGTTGTTGTTGTTATCGATCCAGCGGCGCATGAGCTTTCGCCCTTTGGCCCAATGCCATGTAGTGGAATTTGCATGTTTTCACAAGCTGTTCTTTTCCTCCGTACAAGGTGTTCCACTTGTCTGGTCTCGGAGGGAGTATCGTTCTTCTTGTCTCACTGAGTTTTGGGCACTCATAGAGATGGTGTTCAGCAGTTTCGTAGGGGTAGTTACATAGCTGGCACTCTGGGGAGTGTTGTGGCTGTATTCTGTTTAGGTGTCCATTGAGTGGAGTATATTGCGTTCTAAGTCTGAAAATGGTGGCCTGGTCCCTTCTTGTTAGATGGTTAATGCTGTCATTAGGATCAGGGCCAGACATATGTCTATAAACCTCTTTTCCAGTGTCTCCCATGGCTCATCTGTTCAACCAAGTCTCTTTGTTTATAGCTCTTATCAGTGTTTTTTGCTGTCTGGAGGGTTGTCGCTGTAGGTGGTTGTTCTTGTGTTGCTCCTTTCTTTGCCAATCTGTCAGCTCTGTCATTACCTGGTGTGCCGGAGTGACCTGGAATCCACTGCATCACTATTCTGATGTTGTATGAGGTAATAAGCTGATCTGCATCCAGGATTATCTTGGCTATGTCAGTTCTGCAGCGTTCACTGCCCTCCAAAGCTTGAAGGGCAGACATTGAATCTGTGAAGATGACAATATTTTGGACCTTTGAAGGGTAAACATCCATTACAGTTTTTAGGTGATATACTGCTGTTTCCAGTGCAATTATTTCAGCTTCATAGTTTGAACAGAATTCCCCGCATGCATCAAAAATCTCTTCAACAGATCCATCGGGATAACCTTTGTAGATTCCGTAACCTGCTTTAATAGTAGCTTTAAATGCTGATCCATCAGTATCGACATGTATCCATTCTTGGGGGTAAGAATCAACGGTCTTTAGTGATGAGTTCATAATAGCGATTGGGTCGGACTGTTTGGTTTCCTCGCCTATCAATTTAGTTCGGACTTCTGGAGCTTTAAAGCGAGCATGTGGTGGTAGGTTTCTTGCAACATTCTGAATTCCTTGACGTCTTTCTGGGAGGTGGTATCTGTCCTGAATTTCATTAACACAGTGTTAAACCTGATTTGGGCTTTATTCTTTGTTTGTATTCCCAGTTTTCTACAAGATGTCTATTAGGATGGTTACGATTTTTCCTAACGCATCTTTCATAAATTTCTAAAGTGGCTTTTTCTTTCCGCAACCCGAGGGGTTCCACATTTGTATGGATTTCACATGCAGCAGTTGGTGTAGACTGCATAGCTCCGCAGATTATTTGGAGGGCATTATTTTGTACTCTGTCAAGAGTCTCTAGGTTAGTTTTGGAGCAAGTTGTAAGCAGTGAGTTGTTGTACTCTATCACAGAGCGAACATATCCTAGATATAAGCCCCCCAGAGTTTCCTTGTCTGATCCCCATGATGTACCTGCAAGTCTCTTTAATAACTGTAACCGCCTCAATGCCTTATTCCTGATGTTTTCAATATGGTTCTTGAGGCTGAGCTGCCGGTCAAGTGTGACTTCAAGGTATGTGGGATGCTCTTCTTTCATCACTTGGTGTTTGTCTAACCTCAGGTTAATATTCTTCCTTGCTACTTGGTGGCTTTTGGTAAAGATTGTGTAGACCGTCTTTGCACAGTTAACTTTGAGTTTCCATCTTTGGCAGTACTCATGCAGTCTTCTAAGGTCTCCATTCAGTCTTTGGGCTCCACTTTCCACATTTTCATGACTCTGCCATATTGCTAGGTCATCAGCGTATAAGGCTTTTTCGGCCTTGATTTGTTCTGGCAGGTCATTGATAAAGATTAGGAATAGTGTACAGCTCAATGATGAGCCTTGTGGCAAGCCCTCCTCCAAGACTTCTTTAGAAGAGATTGCGTTGTGCATCTTAGTCTGGATTGTTCTATCTATCAGGAAGTATTTCACCCAGTTATACAATCTGCCATGTATTCCTATGCTCATCATCTTCACCAGGAGACCTTTTCTCCATACTCTGTTATAGGCCTGCTGGAGGTCGACAAAGACTGCCACTGTGTGTTTCTTATTCTGGAAGCCATCATGTATTCTTTGTGTCAGTCTGAACAGCTGGTCTTCTGTGCAGCTGTTGGTTCTGTTCATGGCATAGAACACCAGAACTCTCAAGGAACCAATATAAGCGCCTGTTTGTCATTCTTTCTGCAACTTTGCCCAAGCATGATGTTAAGGATATCGGGCGGTAGCTTTTGGGGTCATCTGGAGGCTTTTTGGTTTTAAGAATGGGGACGATATATGCATTCCTCCATGCCTTTGGAAGTTTGCTAGACCTCCAAGTTTTATTAATAAGCCTGAGAACGACTTCTCTCCCAGACCGGCCAAGATGCAGCAGCATTTCGTTGTGGATCTTATCTGCGCCTGGAGATTTTCTAGGTTTTAATTTCTTCAGGGCTTGCTCTAATTCATCCATGCTAAATTCATTTTCAAAAAGGGAGTCGCTAGCTGTTGGAGCTCTCTCTTGTTTCTTCAACTGAGAGAGCTGTGTCCTATTGAGTTCTGACAGCTTACCTGCTCTGTTAACTGAGGCAAAATAATTATTGAAATGTTCTGCTTTCTTCTTGTCTTCAGTGATTGTCTTACTCCCATCTGTCACTGGTTTTGGGTTCACCCTTCTACTTTCTCAGCATCATATAGCAGGTCCTTTGCAGAACGTCGCTCTCATCATAGTCTGCCTGAAAGAAACTCGGTCTCTCCTAAGCTGGGAGTAATCTTCCACCTCATGTACTTTAATACTCAAGGGGTCACTCATATTCTGTGCCCATCTTCGTGTCGGTCGGCCCCTGCCCATCCTTCCTGGTACCATGCCTTCTGCTATATTTTTTTCCAATCCGACGTGGCGCTTAATATGGCCAAAATATTTCAACTTCCGAGAAAGGATGCTGTTTATTAGCCAATCTTTCTTGATGTTCAGATCTTTTAAGATGTCAGTTTTCTCCTCTTCTTTGTCCAAGATATTCTGAGTCCCCTTCTATATCGTTTCAGCTCAAAAGTCCCTATTCTCTTTCTTAAGGACTGAGAGATAGTCCACGACTCACATCCGTATGTAGCCACATGGAAAATGCATGCTCTCTAAATTCTAATTTTGATCTCCTTGCTGGTGCTTAACCATAGACTTTTAAGGCTATTCAATTTTTGCATTGCTATGGCCATCCTTTTTTTAATTTCTGTAAAACAGTCTCCATTGCTGTTTGTTATAGAGCCTAGATATTCAAAGTTTGTGACATTGTCAATTTCCTAATCATATTATTTTTTTTTTTACTTTTGGGTGACAGCCAGTTTTATCTGTGGACATTATTTTCGTTTTCTTTAAATTCAAGAACAGATTCTGATCTTCATTGTGCTTATGGACAGACAATATTAAATTCTATATTCTTTTCACGCTGTTCGAAAGGAGGATTATGTCATCTGCGTAGCGAAGTTCCGGAATAGGGTTGCCACCAACTTTGACCCGATCATAACAGTCACAAGTCTGGTAATTTTTGATATTTCTCATCATATTTTTTGCGTATATATTGAATAGGTATGGTAAGAGAATGCACCCCTGCCTCACCCCCTTTTGCACCTCAAACCAATCAGATGTTTCACCAGCTGCTCTGATGGCTGCTTGTTGTTCATGATAGAGATTTTCAATTAAATGCACTAAATGCGCTCGAAACCCCATACTTCTCATAATAGTCTACAGTTTGGTGGTGCTGGACACAAGCAAATGCCTTGCTATAATCAATAAAACAAGCATGAAGATCTCTGTTGTATTCTCTGCATTTTTCAAAAACTATTCTTATATTAAAGATGTGATCCCTATTTCCTCTAACCTGTGCTTCATATAGCTCATATTGTAATTTTCAATCCTCTTCATGATAATTCGTAGAAGGATTTTGCTAGCGTGACTTTAATTCGAGATGGAGCATAGTTTCATATTTCCTTTCTTTGGAAGAGAGATATAGACTGTTCTTTTCCACGCTTTAGGCCAAATGCCACTATTCCAGATCTTCGAACACAGTGAATTTTAGATTCGGACGCTGGCCTCTCCTCCTGCTTAAAGTAGTTCTGCTGGTCTTTTGTCGCAACCTGGTGACTTTCCTTTCTTCAGGCTGTGTATTGCCGATCATACCTCATCCAGTAAAGGCTCTGGTTCTTTTTCATAACTTTCACAAGTTGTTTTGGAATTACTTATCACATCCTCATATATTTTTGTACAGTATTTTTTCATCTTTCTAATATGTCTTTGGTTTCCGTTAATTTGTTACCATTTGTATCACTTATTACATGAAAAGAAGGCATGAGTTCGCATTTCAATGTTTTAATTTCTTTAAACATGTCTCTGTCTCTTCCTTGCATCAGTTGTTCAATACTATTACAGGTATTTTGAATAAACTGTTTTTCTTATCTCCTCTGATAGCTCTTCTGATCTCTTTCGTGTAGTTCCTAAATGCATAGCTATTTGTTTATGTCCCTACTTGCTGTAAATTCCTCTTTTCTTCTATCAGCTTGACATTTTTTTTTCTTTTTTGTAATGTAAATCTGTTTTTATTGCGTCGTTTTTTTTTTTTTTAGGAATCATGTTCTGAGCTGTTGTGATAATGATGTTTCTTGCTTCATCAGCCAACTCAACAGGTGTCATATCCTCCCGCACTATCATGAGTGCCTCAAATTTGTTTTCAATCTCAATGCTGTAATAATTTGGCAAATTACTCAAATCAAAAAGTATCGGCTTAGCCCTTTTCAACACTTTTTTTCAGTTTTATTTTAAACTCCGCAACAAGAAGTTTGTGATCAGTGTCACAATCAGCTCCAGGGAGCGTCTCTGCAGATGTTATACATGTCCTCGATTTTTGTTGTAAAAAAATGTAATCAATTTGGTTCCTGGGATTTCCATCCGTTGAAGTCCAGGTGTAGAGCCTTCTTTGTGTGTTGTTTAAATAGTGTGTTGGTAATACACATATTCTTTTCTTTACAGAATTCGATCAGTTTCTCCCTACTCTCGTGTCTGTCTCCTATGCCGAAAAAGTCTCTGACTATTTCCTCTTCCTCTATTCTACCTCAGCCAAAGTTTGCATTAGAATCCCCAATGATAATTATAATAAATCTTTTTTCTACAACTTCTAACGGCTCTTCTAAATTGTCATAAAAGTTTTAAATTTCATCTTCCTCTGATGCAAATGTTGGGGCATGGACTTGAATATTTGTGATGTTCTTTTCCTTCACTTGAGTCTGACAGTTAGAATTCGGTCGCTGATCGGTTTATCCAAGAAGTGATGAAGAAACTTTTCTTGTCATCAAAAACCCACCCCGCTCAAACCACTCTTTTCCTTTCCTGAATAAACAAATGTATCTCCTGTTTGAGTCACAAAATGGCCTTGACCCGCCCATCTATGTTCAGAAATTCCTAGTATATCTATTTTTTTCCTTTCTAGTTCTCTGTCAACGATGCCAAGTTCTCCCTTATACATGCTCCTAACATTCCATGTTCCTAATTTTGAGTTTTCTTTTGTAGTACCGTCGGGCTTAAGGCCGTTGCAGAGACTGGTTATTCACATTCCAAATTGAAAACAATTACAACATTTACAAAACGTTGTCTTCGCTGCATTGAATTGCAAGGTTCACAGTTTTTCTAAACTTCGTGTTATACGCATAGTATATAAACGTGTTAACGGATGCATTAATGATTTCGCAGTGTTTCCTTAGACAGTTCACGCTCAGATAAAGGTTGTTGTACCGACTTCCAATTGCGAACTGTGGTTCAATCATTGCTGTTATACTAATCAAGATTTTAGGCGTGTTGCATACAATATATACCACAGCTATTAGAATGACTTGTTGGACTACGCGAAGTTCTTTCCCTGTCAGCCTATGATTTCCAGAGACGATCTCATATTGTTCTCGTGTCTCTGTTTCGTTGTCTGTGATCCTAACGTCTGTTCGACGGACAACGTCAGCGTTTGCAAAATGTCTGAACTCTGAAGCCACTCGAAGACAGTTTGCCATTACAATAACTGATAAAATAACAATGATTTGTGTGGCGAAGGGTAAAAACATGTCTGTAACCACCCAGACGATAGCTTTCACGAACTCTCTGTTTGGTGATATCCAAAAGCTGGGTCTAGATATATTTCTTTTGATATCAAATCTTGTAACCATGCCCATGTGGGTTAAAATTGGCGAATATACAGCTATTGTAAACACTACAAAAACTACACACCAGCTGATTGTCCGGTTTCTTGTGAAGGTATTTCTGAACTGCAGTGGTCTGGCTACGCACATACAGCGAGCAACAGTTATAAAGGTGGTAGAAAGGACATTGGCTATGCTGATTAATATCATTATATTACCAAAGAACATAGAGACCCCGTACGGTTCAATTCCAAACACCATCCCGTATTTTATCTCGGCAATGTAAAATATAATAGCCACCCCAAGGCACAGTGATGCTGTGACATACAGCAGATCAAATATTGAAAGAGCCAGTAAAGACACTGTAACACCATCACCAATCCCCATAATAATGAATGTTTTAATGTTAACTATGTTAGAGACAATGCCCCATACAGACAATATTGTCCATACAAAAGAGCATGATTCTATAATGATAACGTATTGTTGTAAGGTAATAATTAAACCGGGATAGGCTAGGCGTAGAATTGTTACATTATTCATAACTAAAATAAATAAGTGTTATTTTGATGTCTCATGCATGAAAGTTACATTAAAAGTGTTAGATGAATTACTGAGGTGTGAGTCTTGTCACCATTGGTTCTAGAGTCTTTGTAGATGTCAAGTGGAGAATGGACACCTATGGACGCGTCTGAAATGTCTCAGTTAAATACTTTAAGTTTACAAGGTATTAGCTAAACAAATTTAAGAAATATGTAAGCATAAACAATATCATATCGAATGCATAAAAAAATTATCATTTTATGTCAGTCCCAAATCGGTATTGTATTTCTTTTAAATGTAAATGCACTTAGTGTTATGGTACACATAATTATGTATTTAAGTAACTTAATTTTTTTTAAAATAATATCCCCGTTGTTCTGTTCGAGTAAAAAAGAAAACATACTCATTATTTATAACTGTTATTGTCACATTACCAGATGGTATGAGCACTTACGCGTTTACACTCAGCTAGTTTCAACGATTGTGAATTATCATAAATTTGGATACAGAAACTCAAGAAAAGTGTTCGAAATTATGCGTCAATTACTTTGGCAGAAAGGATGTTACAATTTTATGTATCGGATTTGTTTATAATAATTTGTAATTTCTGGACTGAAACACAATTATCTGTAATATTTAAAATGGGTTTGACTTCAAGAAACTAACGAATAGTTTTATACAGCCAAATTCACAATGTACAATAATCGAAGCAAACTCTTTCTTGTCAGGAACATTCTTTAAGTATAGCTGATTTTTGTTGTTGGGCAGATTACATAAGTACCGAACGTTGTTTTATGGATAAATAACCAGCTTTAGTCACTGTAGCGGACATCAGGACTGTAGTTGACATCAGGACTCAAGGGGACATCTGCAGTGAACATCAGGACTGTAGTGAATATCAGGACTGTAGATGACATCTGAAATGTAGGCGACATCTGTAGTGGACATCAGGACTGTAGTGGACATCAAGACTGTAGTGGACATCAGGACAGTAGTGGACATCAGGACTGTAGTGGACATCATGACTGTAGACAAGAAACAAGCCGCCAGTTTGTTAACCTAGTCAAAGGTGCCTCGTTGCGTAATCAGCGTGGAGAAAAAAAAGGTAACATTAAATTATGTTTAAAACTCAGATAAAGCGCCAGTGCGACAGTTAAATTGATGCGAAAAGTTTATGGGAATAATGTTTTATCTCGTGCACAGATTTTCAGCTGGTATTCACGATTTAAAAGT
This sequence comes from Candidula unifasciata, assembly GCA_905116865.2. Classification (NCBI taxonomy): domain Eukaryota; kingdom Metazoa; phylum Mollusca; class Gastropoda; order Stylommatophora; family Geomitridae; genus Candidula; species Candidula unifasciata. The sequence continues at coordinate 58,865 of CAJHNH020001679.1, forward strand.
GGTGTGGAAATGATCACTAATGCAACTGGACCTGGACACACAATTTATGTTTGTAATGAGAAACCCCTTGCAAAATTCCGAGGACGAAAAAAGTTGCTTGTCAATCTGTATTCAACATCTGGCATTTTTTTTTTCCTTCTTTGTGACAATGCACCAGCTCGATGGGCGGTAGTTGTACAGGAATGTTTGGCCTAAAAACAGATGCGTGTTCCTAGCCATCACCCATATTCCCTAGATTTGTCCCCCTGAGACTATTTTCTATTCCCAAAATTAAAGTTACTATTGAAAGGACGCTTGTTTGACAATATTGATGGCATCCAAATGATCCTTAACATCGACTTTAAGGGCCACAACAATAGAAGAACTGCAGTGGTCGTTCCAGTGTTAGCTAGATCATGCCACTCGTTGTATCAGTGCACAAGAGGATTACTTTGGGAAAAAAAAATACAGGTTATATCTTCAACTGTTAATGATTTTAATTTTTATGTAAGTAGTCTCATTACTTAAATGGCGGACCTTGTATAGACGAAATAAAACAGAACTCAACTTTGAACAAGATATAACTAAAAGAATTGTCACTGGGAGAGTGAGGTGTCAGGCAAAGGATGGTCATGGGAACACTTCATGACAGACATATGGAACAAATTTAAGTCTATCAAAGAAAAATACACAAGAGGACAATTTCCTACCCAACACTTTTCAGAACGAGCCATCTCAAATCAGGGAAAGGAAGACTCTTTTGCAAAGTTACTTTACAAGACCAGTGCTAAAAGTAGTATAGCTAGATAGGTATTTCCGAAATTAATAGGAGAACAAGCGTAATAAATAGATATCAGTAACTAAAACAAACTATTAATGATGATAAATCAGGTCTAAATTTTGAAATTTGAGTGTGGAGAAGCAATCCTTCGAAAAGAAAACAATGCCCCATGACAGGGTATTCTATGCTATGAGATTTTAAAGGGAATTCCATTAAACACAATCAAAATTATTAATATGGGACACAGGAATTATACCAATGTCCTGGAAATTAGCAACTATGATGCCTTTTCTGAAATTAGGGAAAGAATCAATTATTGCCAGTAGACTGACGATACACGTGAGGCAGTAGAATAAATGCCCCCGGGGAATGCCAGTGGCTGTAACTGGAGGGTTTAGATAAAACTGTGTGGCAGTTCAATCCCCTAGGATTTTAGGTGAAACTGTGTTAGCAGTTCAGTCATCTAGATTTTAACGTGCCCAGAGGAAAAATAAAGCGGTTTTTAAGAGACTTGCGACTCTGTCGGTGGGGAAACTAGATTTTATGGATGTCACTTCCATGTTGTGGACACCTTGGTGCTAATGGGAATTGAAGTGCAATGGTACTGGTTTCAAGGCACCGTTCTGCACAACCAAAAGATGTTGTCTGAACCTGTAAGCCAGTCGTTGACCCATTTCACTGATGTATTTTATGCCACATCTCTTGCAATTGTTGGCGTAAATGACATGCGGCTCGTCCAGTAGAATGCTTCGCGTGTGTGGAAGGTGGCATTTGGGAATTCCAGACTTGTCCCCTGAACCGCATATGGACAAGAACTGCATACAGGTCTGTGGCATGGGATCGTCCCGAAGTGGGACTTTGATGCAGGCCGTAACCGACTCTTGACTAAAATCTCCTTGAGGTTGCGCTCATGTCTGTAGGCCACTAGAGAAAGTTCAGAGAAAACCGTGACGGTGACAGAGTCAGCCCTAAGGATAGAGAGATGTTTAAGAATAATGGATGGATGAATAAAAGCAAACAGAAAATGTCAAACTTTGTCCTCTTTCAGCCGCCCGAAGGCCTGTTTTATAAAAACAGGTTTCTTCGCTGTCTGATTTAATGTTTTTTTTTTTTTTTTTGCGATCATTTTCGCCTAAGTTTCGATTACTTTGCAACATCATGTCAGCGTGGTCAGGCTTGGTGGGTGGTTTCCGGGTTGTTGTTTTTTGGCGGGGGGGGGGGGGGGGGGGGGGGGGGGGGGGGGGGGGGGGAGTGGAACCGGAAGCCCTAAAAAGGACTGCCATTTTTTCCTAGGGCGGCTTGGAAGGGGTATGGGCGGGATCTCATCGTGGCTGGTTTTTGCTATCAGGTGATTCCTTCGTTTGGTGAGCTGTCTGTAAAGATGGAGGTATAGTTAATGGGTTCTCTTCAGTGGCAGTGAGGTCTGTCATCTGCTGCTTTCTGGGCTGGTACGGGTCGTTTCGAGCAGATATGTGGGTCAAAACTGGCGACTACCTCCTCTGTTGGGCGTGCTCTATTTCCTTTGTTGTCTCCTCGGCTGAGCAAGGGCTGCGTTAAGCTCATTGTAAAATCTATTACATTCCTTGCGTTTGTCTATTTCTTCGGGTCCTGGGTCCTCATTTCTGATTAACTTCCTGTCGAAATAGTTCACAAATCGGACGTTTTTCCATCATGAGCTTGTGCGGATGTACCTGTTTGTTAAAACTTTGTAACATAGTTTGAATATCGGCCTCACTGATTTCCCTACCGACTATCGCTTCTTTGCCTTCCTCTGTTTGTGGCCTTATCTGCATCTGGGATCGCTTCCGTTTCAGTGCTTTGGTCTGCAGTTCGTGCTGGTTCCGTAGACTGCGCTTTGTGACTAACGGCTTTCCCCTCTGTGGCTGTTCATTCGTCGGCCCTACTGGTGATTGGTTTTAATGCTGGTGTCTTGCTTTTTCTATTTGCAAAGATTCTCTCTCTTTCTTGGCTGCTGATATCGCAGCTTCTGCTTCTGCAGTTATTTGGACCAGCAGGGCCACCTCTTTGCATGCGTACTCTCTAGCTTCTTTCCTGTCGGCCATTTCTCTCTTTCTTTCTTTTCGTTCTGACTGCTGTTGGACTGCTGCCTGGGCCTGGGCTGACCTGAGCTGTGTAAGAAGGCTTTAAAGATTTTTGGCATGCCTCATTGACTTGTGCTAGCAAACTGGTTTGCTGCTCCGCTTCTGCTAGCCTGTCTCTCTTTTGAGCTTTGATTTCGTCAAGCGTTTGGGAAATTAGGCTAGTCTCCAGATGGGTTTTTAGCTTCCTGAACGCAGGTAGGCTTTGATGTTACCTCGGCTTCAGCAATAGGGCTCAGCGGTCCGTGAGTGACTGCCGGCTGGCTCCGTTTATCTGTAGCAGTAGGCTCTGGTTTCTTGGGTGTGGCGGCTTGCTTTTTGGATTTTCCCATCTTGTAGATGTATCTGTCAAGGCTGTACCTATCGGGGGAGTAAAGATAGCTTGATTCCTGATGAGTCGGCAAGCCTTGTTAAGAATCCTGAGAAGGACTCCAATTGTGCGTTCCCAACAGTATTCAAGGCAATCGCTTTGATAATGGTGTGTAAACTGGCTGATAAAACCCAAACAAAGCGCCGACCAAGATAACTAGTCAAGATTGACTAAGCTGAAAATCTAGCGAATTGGTGTCAAATATATGGTTATCGAGAATCGGGCGACGAATAAGCGTTAGCGATCGTGCGGAAGACGAGAGGTGCTGACGATTGGGCTGTCAGCTCGTGAATACTTGAGAAAGCTATTTTTGGCACGGATGTTGTGAAGGTGGTAGGCAAGTATGAGTATATGTCTGTTGTGTTGACGTGAAGGCTTGGAAACGACTGCCTTGGCACGTACGATAGACTGTGCTGGGTGAAAGATGGTAGAAAACAATTGTTCATGATACCGAAGCCAAAGGAAGTCAAACATTTCTAGGGCCTTGTTGTGAAAGTCGTCGTTCTCCTGCCAGTCTACCGAGGCGTTGAAGCTGAGAGCAAGTTGTGGAGTTTTTGCAGAAAGAGGGATGGGAGGACGTGTAGAGAAGAAAAGCGTGGGAATCAGTAGGCCTTTAGTTCACCGAGGGCTGAGGCCAATAGAGTCTGCATGACTCTGAGATACAGAAAATGCACCGACTAAGGTGAGATGCTGGAAGTGCATTGGATGCTGGGATGGAGATTTGAGAAAAAGTGGATGAAGTTCTGCAGTTCAGGTAGGGGCATATAGGTGACACCTATGCAATCGTCGATATACCTCATGCAGAGCTCGGGGAGCCTACCGCTATATGCATGACGTATCTGGTGCTCGAGGTAGCCCATGAAGAGGCAGTCATAGCTATGTCCCATATTGATGCTCATTGCTACGCGGCTGATCTGGTTGAAATTGTGGGCATTAAACTAACTCGGCCAGACTTATCAAAGGTCAGTGGCTTACTCTCTGATCTAGAAAGAACCACAAAGTCCGGAGGCTATCTGAATGTGGAATAGACGGGTAGAGACAGGTAACATCTAAGGTGAAGATGTGGTACCTGGAATAAGAGGTGAACCGATTAAAAGACGGCCATATCACAGTTAGTATCTTTACTGTAAGACGGGAGACCAACGACCAGAGGCTGCAAAATACGACCGAGGAACCCGGATGTGACTTATTTGGGACAAGCGCAGGCAGGCGGACACGATTGGTCTCCCTGGGTTGTCAGGTCTATGTGTCTTGGGACGCAGATGAAGACCGGGCCTTCTCAGACAACTGCCCTCGACAAACAGAGAGCTGACGCGAGCAGGCAGAAGATCTTTCTGGATGAAGGTTGTGATGGTACTTTTTACTATTTTTTTTAACCTTACCATCGTGTGCCTGGGTTTCATTGAACAAGGGGTCACTGAAATGCCTATTCCCTTCCTGCACACACAAATATTTTCTCAAAATTAATACTGCCCCTCCCTTATTCGCAGGTTCAATAACAAAACCAACATGGCGTTTCAATCTGGTGTTTGTTCTTGAGGCGAGAGGTTGGAGTACCGGAGAGGTTGGAATTTCAATTTGTTAATTTTGAAAAGAGTTTACTCAATGTATAGATCCAGAACCCTAACTGCCTCAGGGCTAAAAGTCCAGGAAGACCTAGGTTTTGGAAACCAGACAGTATAATCAGTAGGTACAGGTGCCGGGTCTCTCTTAGGGCGAGTGCTGTGATCGTATTGCAACCTGAGCCTTTGAACAAAGGTGTGAGTATCACGAAAGAGAGCGCATCGGTCGCTAGAAGGGTAAGAACCGGAGGCCCTTACTCAGGACCGATATCTCAGATGTAGACAGAGGGAGGCCTGAAGGTATATTGACCACCCGGTGGTCAGCGCCTACCAACGGTGGGGAGGAGGAGTGTGTAGGTGGGCTGGGTCGCAGCTTGCAATAATAATCAGTGGCCTAAATGAGAAGTTCTCAGATTTAAAGAATAACAAATCACAATACTCGGATGAGTCGGCTGTTTGGAGAACAGGGGACGATCTCCCCAGTACTTTTATTGAGTTGCAGGAGCAAGTTAACAAAGTTTCAAATTCGATGACAATATGAGGTTTCAGCCTAAATTTAAGAAATAACTTAAGCAGATTTTTTTTGGGGAAAGGCAGAAAAAAATTATAATCTTATAGAACACCTCTACGTTGTTCGACATGATACTGAACTAACAGCGAAACTAGAAGAAACATATAGTTCAATTGGTCGAAACTTTTCGGGGACCCCTGAACATGCTTGGGTATCTCAAGGGAAATGGATGGGGAGCTAGCTCTAAACTAATGCTTGTATTCTAAGTAAAAAAAAGTAAAGGACCCTTTTCCACGCCTTTAGACGTATAGGGCATATAGGGCTAGACCTATATTTTTATATACCAATCGGCACAAGATGGGTGATGTGATCAGCATCACGCCAGCTGCCTTTACTTCCCGGGACTGCACCCGGTACCCACTCAAGGCTGGTTCGACCTGATGCTTGTATTCTACAAATCATAAATCTGAGGAAGGATGAACAATTTTAGCATCATGTTTAATTCCGCAGCAAAAGGACTAAATACAAACTGGATATTATTTAGCATCAAGCACTGTGCATCATAGAAGGAACTCACAGAACTACATCAAAGAAGGCTGTATAAGTGGCAATGCACCTGAGAAAAAACGGAATTGAGTCTAAATTTCTCCATCAGAGCAATCAATGAGCAAACCCACCCAGCATACAAGTGATTTCTTGAGGCAAAAACTGAGGTATCCAATTCTAGGCCAAAAATATATATTACCATAACCTTCAAATGCATAACAGATCTGAGTAGTTCTGCATCCTGGAACAACCTCTTCAGTAATTATAAAGTTAGTAGCCCTAAGCTTCCTGCATGGCACTTCAACCTCCTTGTGACAGATGACAAACTCGCTAGTGTTATCGGTAATGTATCATGCCATGAGTCGATAAAAGATATGACTATGAAACACACTCATCATCTAATAACAGATAAATTCCCAGTTTGCACAGGTGGGTCCAACGGAAAAGATAACAAGCCAGGAATAAGATTATAGATTCCACAACTGAAACTAAAGAGAAACCATATCAGATAATCTACCAATTTTCACTGTAGCAACGATTACTTTACTCATAGCTCTTGAAATGGTACATGACAACCATCCAAAACATGTGACAGTTGTAACGGACTCATTATCACCTGTTTAGACTTTAAACAACTCAAATATATGTAGCAGACCAAACTTGAGGAAAGAGATTTCTCTAACACATCTAAACACAAAAGGATGCTCAGTGCTAACTGTGTGGGTACCTGCTCACGTGGGAATACACGTTAACGAAATTGCAATCAGGTAAGCAACAACAAAAAAAGTGTTTATTCAATAAAAATACTGTTAATATAGGTATGAGCACAAGGGTCATCAAATCATTGATTAAACAATTTATATAGGAGGACTGGTTTTTAAACTGGAGTCAAGGTCTGAAGGGTAGACATTTATATAAGTTGTTAAATGTTCCTAAAAGACAAAGTCAGATAAGACATGAACTTTGAAAGACTATGCATTCGTAAACTGCTTATACTACAATCAGGATGGTACTGCATAACGGTATATGAAGAGACATGTAATCTATGTCAGAAATACAGCCATATTTCGATGGAGTGTAAGAAATATGAAAACCAAAGAAAACTATTCACTGATTATATGAATCTCTCTGTAAATTACCTAGACGATAAAAAATTTGTTGCACAAGGACTGTTTGGGAAGGTCGAGCAATTTATAAGTGGAATGAAAATGCATATAAAGAAGGGTAAAGAATGACCATCTCATCTTTGAAGATAAAAATCCAGGAGAGTAATCAACTGTTTAACTAAGGGAATAGTAACATGGTATTGTACATGTTATAATACAATTTCTATCACAAGCATAAACTAAATCATAGCAATATTTTAAACAATAAAAATTACATATAGGTTGTATTAATAATTATGCGATATATGAATATAAAATAACAAATATTTTCTCTTAGAAAATCGATTTATACACTACACACACACACACACACATATAAATATATATATATATATATATATATATATATATATATATATATATATATATATATATATATATATATACCAATTATAACCCTGACTTTTTAACATAATATTCTTTGAAAAATTACTATCACTACTATAATTACTTCTTCTGCTTCCTAACTTAAATGAGTAGTTGCCATCTTATATTGTGGCTAACAGCAAGTTTGAGATATCTTTATTTCAGGCCAACAAATTTGATTTCACCGAGCTCCTAATTAGTGGCCTTTTACGACACTCTTGTGTGTAGGCTGGGGGCCTATTTTTTTTCTTTTTTTTTTTTTAAGAAGCCTTAGAGGAAATTTATGTTTATAAGGGTTTGTTGTTTTCGAATTTCTTTTTTTCATTTATCTGCAGATTTTACTTTTGTTGTCTTTTTGATAAGTAAAGTGTTTATTTCTTTCTTTTTCTGTAACTTTAAAACTATCTGTAGAGAGAAGAATATGTGTAAAAAAGGACCAGGTGACGGGGTAGGGTAAGAGTTGGTTTTAAAAAAAATTGGAGTCCATTAGTACAGCTAAACCAAGCAGGTGGTTCAACAACACATCATTTGTGAATTGGAGGTGAAGTTAATCACTGCACCTTTTTACTGTTTTAATTGTAATACTTGTAAGGCATGCCAAGGAAGGTGGAGACATACGTGTTGCTTGCAGTATATTTAATTAATAAATAGACATGTACTGAATTAGGCTGTTAGGCAGAACTAGAGAGATAGATGGACGTGCACACTAGACAACATACAAATCTAAAGTCTAAGTCACGATACAGATAATCCAGCCTGTCAGATCCAAATTACTATAGCGACTCACTATAAAAAAATATTATACTTCAACGCATGACCAACTCGACAATGACAAATGGTGTCAACCTGCCTAATGATGCCACGTTTTTATGTATTTAATTGGCCATGCGTAAAAGTAGCCAACTATAATAGTCTCAGAAGCTTCTGCAGCAGATGTCCAAATTGGCAGGTACTTTAAAAATAATAATTGATGACATCTAAATGGAAGTGACCAAAGTAGAAATCAGATTTTTGTCAAGTGTTATGATCAATTTATTGATTTGAATTTAAAGAAAACGAAAATAATTTCCATGGATAAAACTGGATGTCACCCAAAAATAACAATAAATGGTGAAGAAATTGAAAATATCACAAACTTTGAATATCTGGGCTCTATAACAAAAAGCAATGGAGACTGTTGGACAGAAATTAACAGGAGGATGGCCAAAGCAATGCGAAGATTAAACAGCCTAAAAAGTAAATGGTTAAGCACCAGCAAGGAGATCAAAATTCGAGTTTTAAGAGCATTCATCTTCCCTGTAGCAACATACAGATGTAAGTCGTGGACTATCTCCCAGTCCTTAAGAAAGAGAATAGGGGCTTTTGAGCTTAAATGCTATAGAAAGATTCTCAGAATATCCTGGACGAAAAAGAGGAGAAATACTGACATCTTGAAAGATCTTAACATCAAAGAAGATTGGCTAATAAACAGCATTCTGTCTCGGTAGCTGAAATATTTTGGTCATATCAAGCGCCAAGTGAAATTGGAAAAAATTTATAGCAGAAGGCAATTTACCAGGAAGGATGGGCAGGGGCCGACCAACAGGAAGATGGGCACAGCATATAAGAGACTCCTTGAGTATGAAAGTGCGTGAGGCGGGAGAGCTGGCGAGAGACCGAGTTTCTTTCAGGCAGACCTTGATGAGAGCGACGTTCTGCTATATGATGATGATGATGTTAAGATCAAATACATAAGGTGAAGAACATAACACATAATGGTTGCGATTTACGAGATGGAATTAAGACATCATGCGTTTCTGGGTACTGAAAGATTTTATTATTTTATGATGAGTAAAAGATGGAAAAAAAAACGGCGTTAGGAATGTCAAAACACAGCTCGTGCAGATCACAACTCCGATCACAACAGTGCCGTTTTAGAATGAAAAAAAAAAATTTCAATAGACAAATTAGCATTGAAGCATTTTGATGTAATTGAGCAATCTGTATCTGATGGAAGGGGCGGGAAGTGGGTGAGGTGGCTGCAACAAAAGATTTATCAGGAAATGGATGCATGAAACTAAAAGATATAATAAAAGAGTGGACTCAATGGGACAATAGAGGTAACAAGCAAAAACTGTACAATCAACCTTTTTTCAAGCTGATGAGGTCTAGAAGACTTGTAACAAGACGAAGCATGAGAAAGCAGCAAAGCAGCTGATCATGATCAAAGAACATGGGAAATGATGAAATCATTATCAAACTTTGGCATTGAAGCTATCACAGAAATTATGTGTAACCAATGTGCTCTTTATATACATAATAATTCCAATTGACTTGGCAACGTATATTTTCGTCCAACTGCCTCAGATGTCAAGAGCTGTTGATTGTGAAGGCGTTGGAATCATTCGCCTAATGAGCCATACGATTAAGAGGCTTCCCAAGATCATTCAAGACAGAATACCAAATAAAATAGCGAAGTTTCTGGAGGATATTTTCTGGTCCATGAAGGTAGTGGAACTGTCATGCCTGATGATACTGGGCAGCCAGGTCTCAATCAGTCATCAGGACCTTTACAAAACGTGGCTCTCATAGACATATAATATTGATAGATTATGTAGGTTCAACGATAAGAGGCTAGCTTTCAAATCCAGCTGCGACTCACTGCAGCCACGGTCGGTTTTCGAAATCAGGCGGTTCCCGATGTTCACCCAGCCTCTAGGAAATGGGTACCAGAGTTGATACTCTGGGGTAAATGGAGGAACGTCGCTATAGCTACAGAGTTACGTGCGGACGGCGACACAGGCGGACAATTCTTATGAGCTGTCCGTATTGGTGGCAGATCACTTATGGTTTATAACCGTGTGCATTGACGTTGGTTCACACCTCCTGACTTTACCTTTATCTTTATAGGTTCCATTTTTTTTAACAAGGGACGAAACAGGGCGCTTAGGCGATTTCAGTTTAATTTTATCATAGAACGGCCAAAATATATCGCCAGCTTCCTGTCCGTGGTTTCTAGACATGCTTCTGGTTTGTCCGTCATCACTGTAAACAGATAGACTACAGGCATGTTTCAGTTTGGTTTGCTACTGGAAGCGATTGGTGTACATAAATATAAATCTAGCATCACATACACTATGGACCGATACATATGTAGTGATCCTTTTTTCTCCCTGATAAATTATGTTACGATAGGAATGACATCTGGTAATGAATATGAATTAGATATTTGAACTTACCGAGTACGAATCGGGATGCACGGGGAAAATGTTGGCCAAATAAATAAAATTCGGTAAACTCGTGCTAAATAGAAAACATGAGAACCACGAACTGGACAGCTCCAAATGTGGGCGACGGTTCAAAGAACTGTGTGCATGTAGAGTGAAGAAAGTGTTTGTGTAAAGTTATAAACGAAAACATGAATCTGATAAGTTTGTGAGTTTTCAATATCCAATCTGGCCTTCAGCTAGAACTGGCTGACACAGTCAGCGCTGAACTTGTTTGTGTTCGCTTGTCAGTGGAAGTTGTCATTTTTAGCGACCGTTGTGTAAATGCACATCTGTGTATTCGTCTCAAAGTAACGTTAAATGTATTCGATGTATTATACACATAGACTATGTATATGGCTCACCATGTACTGGCCAAAGAATCAGCGAGTGAATGAACAATAAATATTGACATAGCATCATGTTGTTCATGTCGTCTATCTGTCTCTGTCAGTGCACGAGTGAGAAGTCTGCAAGCGACAGGAGCTAAACTGGATGTAAACAGAGTTATTGCAATATAAAAAGTACATGTGACTTTTTTTAAAATACATAAGTAGTAGTGGACCCCTACAAAACAGCTTGATGATCTTAACTTTGCTGAAGATATTTCTCTTCTGTCCCATTCACGGAATCAGATGCAAGATAAATTAAATATACTTGATGCGAGATCACAGCAGCTTGGTCTGAAAATCCATAAAGGAAAGACAAAGTTAATGAAAATAAATCAGGCAAATAGTAATTTTGTTTCTCTTAATGCACCCCACTTTAAGACTTGGAGTCGTACACCTATTTGGGCAGTAATGTAATTAAAGATGGAGGAACCGATAGAGATATTAATATAAGAATACAAAAGGCAAGAGGAGCTTTCATAGCACTAGGGAATTTGTAGAGGTCAAAAAAAAAATTAAAAGAAATAATAAACTAAATTTTGTTTATATTTATGTCAAATCAGTACCTTTCTGTGGAGTGAAAACATGGAGAACAACTACGTCAATTACTAATAAATTACAGACATTCAATAACTGGTGCCTGCGCAGAATAGAAGGAATTAAATGGTGTAATAGAATAACTAATGTAAAGACTCTGTTAACGTATAGATGCTCTGTCAATGAACGGATGATCTGTCAACGTACGAATAATCTGTCACCCTGTGGATGTCACCCTGTCAGCGTGTGAATGCTCTGTCAACCTGTGGATGCTCTGTCAGCCTGTGGATGCTCTGTCAACCTGTGGATGCTCTGTCAGCTTGTGGATGCTCTGTCAACCTGTGGATGCTCTTTCAGTGTGTGCATGCTCTGTCAACATGTGGATGTTCTGTCAGTGTGTGGATGCTCTGTCAACCTGTGGATGCTCTGTCAACATGTGGATGCTCTGTCAACCTGTGGATGCTCTGTCAACCTGTGGATGCTCTGTCAACATGTGGATGCTCTGTCAACCTGTGGATGCTCTTTCAGTGTGTGGATGCTCTGTCAACCTGTGGATGCTCTGTCAAGCTGTGGATGCTCTGTCAACCTGTGGATGCTCTGTCAACCTGTGGATGCTCTGTCAACCTGTGGATGCTCTGTCAACCTGTGGATGCTCTGTCTTTATGTGGATGCTCTGTCAACCTGTGGATGCTCTTTCAGAGTGTGGATGCTCTGTCAACCTGTGGATGCTCTGTCAACCTGTGGATGCTCTGTCAGCGTGTGGATGCTCTGTCAGCGTGTAGATGCTCTGTCAACGTACGGATGCTCTGTCAACGTACGGATGCTCTGTCAGCGTGTGGATGCTCTGTCAACGTACGGATGCTCTGTCAACGTACGGATGCTCTGTCAGCGTGTGGATGCTCTGTCAACGTACGGATGCTCTGTCAACGTACGGATGCTCTGTCAACGTATGGGTGCTCTGTCAACGTATAGATACCCTGTCAGCGTACGGAGCTCTGTCAACGTACGGATGCTCTGTCAACGTATGGATGCTCTGTCAACGAATGGATGCTATGTCAACGTACAGATGCTCAGTCAACGTATGGATGCTCTGTCAACGTACGGATGCTCTGTCAACGTATGGATGCTCTGTCAACGTATGGATGCTCTGTCAACGAATGGATGCTATGTCAACGTACAGATGCTCAGTCAACGTACGGATGCTCTGTCAACGTACGGATGCTCTGTCAACGTATGGATGCTCTGTCAACGAATGGATGCTATGTCAACGTACAGATGCTCAGTCAACGTATGGATGCTCTGTCAACGTATGGATCCCCTGTCAGCGTACAGATGCTCTGTCAGCGTACGGATGCTCTGTCAACAATACCAGCAACAAGCAAAATACACAAATTATGTTCCTTTTGAAAACAGTGTGTTCCTAAATTTAGTATTAAACTTATAGTATATGAAAGTATTAGTCGTTGCATTGAAAATTTCTACATGTTTTCTGAAAGCATTCAGACTAAGATATAAATTGTTGTATCGTTTTCCAATCCTAAATTCAGGTTCCAAGAGACCAGCAACGCTGATAAGTATTCTTGGTGTGTTGCACACGACATATACAAGAGATATTAGAACTACCTGCTGGACCACGCGAAGATCTTTGCCGCAGAGTTTCTCTGTCACATTGATATGATCGGTCTTTTTGTCCTTACTGCAAGAAACAATGTCTGCGTTATTTTTATCACAGCGCTGTATCCCTGAAGCCTGTCTGAACATAGCGGATGCACGAAGACTGCTAGCCATGACTAGTATACACATGAGAACGATGATCTGCGAAGAGACAGGCAGGACGGTATCGATGATCACAAAAAGGACATTTTTGATAGGTTCTTTGTATTTTGACACCCAAAGAGACGGTCGGGATATTTTTGTCTTGTTGTCGAATCTGGTTAGCATTCCCATGTTGGCGAGAAGAGGCATGTAGACAGTTACGGCAAATATGGCAAATCCTGACATGAAGTATACAGTTCTCTTTACGGTAAAGTAATTCTTGAAGTGTAGAGGTTTGGCTACGCACATACAACGGGCAACTGCTAGAAATGTTGTTGTTAACACATTTGTCACTGCCACCATAATGAGAACGTTAGCTACAAACACGCTGACTCCATATGGTTCCACATCAAAACGTTTTGAAGATAAGCTCTCAACAGCACGAAAAGCGGAACTGATTCCCAAACAAAACGAGAAAACTAGGTAGGCGAAATCAAAGATCGACAACGCAAGGAATGAAACCGTAATGCCATCATTGAGTCCCATGGCGACAAACGTTTTGATGTTTATAAAATTGGAAATTATTCCACACAGCGAAAACACCGACCATGTAGCAGTACAAAATATTAAAATAATAGCATATTCTTCATTAGAAATCACATCAAAACAAGTCAGATGTTTAACTGAGATATTATACATACTGGGAGTCGCCGTGATGTAGCCGCTAGACGTTAGCCTGCGGATCGGAAGGTCGTGTGTTCGGGTCCAGAGGGAGCCTGACTTTTTTTTTTTTGGCATTATTTTTCCAAAACGTTTTTGCTTCCAGGTCGACTCAGCCTTGATTGGGTATCAGGTGCAATCCTGGCAGATAACGGCGGCCGGCGTTATGTTGACCACATCACCTACCAAGTGCTGATTGGTCTGTAAAGTTTAGGTCTGGCCCTATATGCCCAATAGACCTGAAGGCGTGGAAAAGGGTCTTTTTATCTTACTTTTATTATGCATTCTAGTGGTTCAGTCAAAGTACCGTGTATATGGCGTACAAGACGACATGTTGGTCAAGTTCACCTCAAGATTTTGGCTAAACCTTCTGAGTTCGGCCTATAACTGTCCAATAGGTCACCCCATAGTTTTGAAAAGACTTCTCTTCAGGTTTCTAAACTTGACTTAAACGTCAAAATTATTGGCTTAGTTAGTTTAGTACAAGATACTTTTCGAACCATAAGCACATTAGGCAATAAATACAAGTGCGTCATTTGTTATATTTTTTAATATAATGTGGCTATCTGTTTTATCTGTATTATATGATTTTGCTTTAAAAAATATGAACTATTGATTTTAAAACATGTAAACTAAGATTCTGTCGCACTGATACATAAGTATCGCTGACAGATTATCAGTTGTAACCATTAATGGTTATGGTATATATTTTGTAAAATTGTTAACGTTAGAATTCCACAAATAAAAGTACAGGCAATTTTTGATGTAATATTTATCCACATCGATATCAATTTTCTCCAACAAGAAATAACCCAAGGTGAAACTCTATTTGTAAATGATTGTCAATGCGTTTTGACAAGTTAAACTATCTTTGCTGAAACTGGTCTGCGAACTTTTATTTGTATGGTACTGTTACTGAGAAATTATGAATGGGTAAATTTACATTACTGTAGTCACATTAAGGATAATTTACGCAAAATATGTCCGTAGGTAGATTTTTTTTTTTTTTTAAACGAGTCTTCGGAAGACTTTTAACTGTGAAGTAAACGTCCTACTAACTGTTTAACATTCGCAGTCTTTGCAACCGTCAAACATGTTGCTAGAACCCCATACCCCCTTCCCCCTCATTTGTTTTAGCTCCCACCTTAAAGTTAACATGATTGACCTAATTGCAATGAGGTTTATCCCGTATGGCTCGGTGTTTCTTTGCAGAATGCGTAGTCGCTGGGCTAGATGTATCTCAAAAGATGAACTCCTTAACTCCGGCTCCAATTCCTAGTGAACTCACTAGAAATTGTACTCTGGAATAGAACGGTGTAGACTGTGAAACGAATCAACGAAACTGAGAACACGAACACTTGAAACATGGGGGAAAGAGCAGGGGGAATGTGGTGTAGAGGGAAAAAACCCACAAAGAGTTAAAAGGTAATGTAAAAGACCGTTGTATTGGATGAGACAAACATTGAAAACCCTTGATAACACAATAATTAGACCGTCCTTGGACTAGAACTGTGTTGACGAAGTTAATCTAGTCTTGAAACGTTATTTTGTTATTAGGAATTATTCACGTAGATTCTGTTCAAGAAGTTGGTTAAGATTGTAATGCATTAGTTGTGGCGCAAGCATTTGCTGGCACACATTTGGACGTTCACTCTGTTTATGCCTCAGAGTCCTGGGACCTAGGTTGTGGCCAGCAATGCATGAGAATGATGTGGCTTCGGGGCCAGATTTTTATCCCTCACCTCTTGGTCAACTGGAGCTTGCTTAGTTCTCTCCCAAAGCTCTACATTAGTTATTCTATAACTCTATTCTGCGCAGGCACCAGTTAATGAATGTCTGAAATTTATTAGTCATTGTCTTAGGGGTTCTCCACTTTTCCGCCCCATACAAAAGTACTGATTTGACATTAGAATTAAACATTTCAAGTTTAGTATTTCTTTTAGTTTCTTTTGACCTCTACAAATTCCCTAGTGCTTTGAAAGCACTCTTGCCCTTTGTATTCTTATTTTGATATCTCTGTCATTTCCCCATCTTTATCTACATTACTGCTCAAATAGGTGCACGACTCCACGTCTCGAATTCGGGTGATATTAAAAGAAACCACATTACTATTTGCCTGATTTATTCTCATTATCTGTGTCTTTCCTTTATGAATTTTTATACCTAGCTGTTGTAATCTCGCATCAAGTATATTTAATTTATTTCGTGAACGGGACAGTAAAACAGAAATATCAGAGGGTGCCAAATTGGGACTATATGATGGATGGGGTAGTACAGTCTAACCTAATTCTAGGTCTGCTGGATTCTTGTGCGGATGAATTCTGCGAAAAAGTTGACTTTATGTTGTTTCTTTTCCTCTTTACTGCAAACTTGCGAATTGATTGTCTATCCTTTTGAAATAACATCCATAGGAATGAGCCCTTCCGTGACCTAAAAAAAAAACAATAATCATGACTGTTCTGAATAATGGAGCTGTCTTCATTGTCATTCTTCTTGGTGACCGTCCATGATGCCACTCCATTGACTCTTTTTGTCTCTGATCTAAAATAATGTGTATAGGTTTCGTTACTTGTAACGATCTTAGCCAAAACCTTTTCTTGATCAGTAATTAAGAAGAAATCGCTTTGATTTGCATGCGGATGTCATTTTGAAGACTTCAAGAAACCCGTCATACGCAAACCTGAGAAATCCGAGTTTTTAATAAATCAGTTGCATTGCCTTTGCTGGCTGACATTTGTAATGCCAATCAGTAAATGTTAAGTCCCACAACATTTCTTCGTCGTTAGCCGTGGCAGAACATCCACAGCTCAAACAACCGAATTCCTGGCTATTTAAGTCTTTTAACCCAGCAACTGACTGTCCTCTGTGGACTGCAAAACTTCCATATACAACACTGAGACGCTTGTGAATGATCACAGCAGTTTCCATCCTAACAACTATAAATGTTGTCCTAATTCGCTGCTTGTAATTTAAGTTACAACAATGCTCCGTTAAATGCAGTTGTATTATTTGGCTGGTTGTGGGTAATTTGATACACACAAAGGGTACATGCTATATCTTAAATGCGCAAACTGCATTCTTCTTTCTTCATTATTAGATGAAAAAGACTACGTGGTGTTTTGTTTTATCAACGCCTCTCGTACAATTTTTCTTGTAAGCTCTGGGTGCATGGTAATGCCTAAGTAGTTTGGGTAATTTTTTTTTTTTTTTTTAAATATTAATTTAGGGTACAGTGTATGTCCTATGTTTGGAGCAAAAACAACCAGTGCCTTGTTTAGGTCCATTTCAAGGCGTTAAGCGGGGCGGTGGGCCTGTCTGACAAGGTTCAACAACTCCATAACACAACATATTTATCTCACTCAGTGTCCAACAGTGACATTAGAGAGAGATTTGTCTGGTGCCAAAGTTTTCAGGTTTGGATGTGTCACTGTTCTAGACTTACGACACCTTTAGGTCCCGTACCTTTAGCGTGCTTTTCTGTTAGGATGGGCCTACTTGTTCGGGGATCTAGCCCTCTTCATTGGAGACTGGAGGTTTGTGATTAGAGTTCCTTCTCCGTAATGGATCTCTGGTCTCAGCCGAAGTGCCTTATCTTTTCAACGTATCTAATTCATTACAAAACGAAGCCTTACAAAGGTGAAGCAGTCTACTCCAGGCTTTAACAACACACCACATGCATAGGACTGTGGCAATCTCATTGGTCGATAGGCATTTAGTTCTACAGGCTCCGTTACTTTTTTCTAGACTGGTATTAATAAAGCTACCTTCCACGCATCAGCGACTATTCCTCTCTTCCAGCTGCAATTTACGACTGCTAGCAATGGCCTTTTCGCCCTATTACCCAGTCCTGTTTAGTGAACCTCATTTTCTCTTAGATAAATTATGTCCTAGACGGAATGACGTCAGTAATAAATGTGAGTGGAATATTTTGAGTCTAACTGGGACAACACGTGAGTTGTAAAGAAATGCTGACAGTCAAACTTCACGTGAAGTATAATTATTCAAGGGTGTCAAACAAAAACTGCTGTTAATCGGAGAACACGAATTCAGAAGCACGAGGAGGGCATTAGAAGGTTATATAATGCCTTAGAAAGGGCTGGTAGTCAGTCTCGTTTGGACCAAGGAACAGAGTGCGTGGACAACGGGTGAAGGTGTGTGGATCCAACATGTGTTTGAGAGTGAAAGTAGTTCCAACGTTCAACTTGGCCATCGGGTCAGTCCGGCGACAAGATGTCTGCCGGTTGTCTTAGTCAGCGGCAGAACAGCTGTGTTTTTCCATTTATTGTGCTTGTGGTAGGACGATTGTGATTTCGGCTAAAAGGTAACGCGATGTATTTGATGTTAGAGTTACAATATATGCCTGGACAGTAGTCTATGTCATGTGCCGGCTGAGGAAGTCGCGAGTGGAAGAATAAAGTGCAGAAACAGTCTCGTGTTGTTCTCCAGTCGTCCATTTTTCTGCTGGTCGTGTGACGTCGGTGTGTGAAATAGTTATCATGCAATGACGAGAGCCAGATAGAAGATAATGGACAGACATCGCACATTTTATCATTTTATGTGTGATATCATACTTCTCAGGTGATTTCTTCTTTTTCAAGGAAATCACTGCCCGTTCCAGCTATCTCATATTTCCATTTTCCATAAGTTCTGCTTTCTCTGAGTTACTCGGACTTAAAATGTTTATCTTTCTTTGCCTTTCTGTGTTCTGTTGTTAAATCAATGTGATTTGCATCAGCATTTTATTTCATCAGTGCATTCGCAGGCGCTTTAAAAAAAATTTGGGGGGGGGGGGGGTGGGTGTCAAGGAATGACAGGCCATTACACATCACCCTAACAGAGTTGAGACCTGTATTACCTGTGCTCGACGAAACTTTTAAACTTGGACTCGTCCGGGAAGGTATATAGTCCCTTATATCGATATATGCCTTTATCGGAGAAAATTATGATATCTACATCTTCTAGTTGCTTTGACTTAGCGTCATTTTCCAAATTTGCAATTGTATGATAAATATTGCTGGAGTTATTTGACTATTCTTAGAAACCGGTTTACTCCTTGCTCATGTACACAAGGAACTTCTTCTTACCGACGCCTGACTTGAATTTTTTGCGCATTGTTTCTGCCGGCTTTCCTAGCGTTCAGATGTATGCATCGACGCCAGCAAATTTCACTTTCAGAAGGCGGTCTGTAGGGTCGAGGACTCTTCCTATGCTTGGGATGAAACCTTTGTGAAGAGCTGGCAGAAAAATCACAGTCCAACCAACACCCACCAACCAATCAATCAACCAACCAACTATCAACCAACTAACCACTAGCTAACTCCTGTGAAGATTCCTAACATCATCAGTATGGGGTGCCATATACCCCAAACAGCCTAACAGTGCAAGAGCTCGGTGTAGCTCAGAGACAGTGTTGTGACCTGACTGGTGGGAGAGACTTGCTGAGTACCGGTACAGTTGCTGTGTCCTCTATGGTGAGGTACTCTTCCACTACCTGATCCATTTGAAGCAGAATTACCAGAGTCAAAGACAGTCGAATCATCATGAGCTGAGGAAAGCATCAACGATAGAAAGAGGATAAGTGCCAGTTTGATTCCATGCTGCTATATTCCCCACAGCTCCAATGTATTCCGAGGATGAAAAGATGTGATACCTCCAGGACTTTCTGACTGTTTGGAATTCTGTTAGGTCTGGTCATTGTATTCTGGGATCCATCCACTGAAATCTGGCATCTACTTCACTATTATATATATATATGTATATGTTGTATTGATTACATGCATTCATTTTCATGGCTGACTTAGGTGTCTCTATTTCACCTTTCTAAGTGTTTAGCATTTGTGTGTGTATGAATCATAAATATTATATGTGTTAACATGGTTATGATAATGAACTATCATAACCTAGGGGCTTTCTTTAGTAAGTAGTGGGGGTGTCCAGCCAAGTGTGCCTAGGAATATTGTATTCATATACAGATATATTTTGTAGTGCCCATACTTGAGTTGCCACGGGGCATCCCTTAGACCAATACGAGCCAAACGACTCAACATAATTATTTCTGAGTGCTGTTGGTTCTGAAATAGAAATCCTTATATCAGGCACGTGACAGGAGTGATATGTGACAGTGGGGTGGGGGGGGGGGGTATGTTGTTATCTTGTTGAATAGGTTTTTGTTTGTTGCTGAACCAAAATTGTTAATATCTTTTAATATTTTCCACAACTTGTTTCCATCTTTGTCTAAGTTCGAATTTGGGGGGTGGGTGGGGCGGGGGGGGGGGGGGGGGGGGGGGGGGGGGGGGGGGGGGGGGGGGGGGGTTATAGCCATAAATTTTTAGTTGTTTCATTTAATGTTATCCTGTGCTGTGATTGATATGGCTTTCAGTGAGATGTTTGAATCAGTGGTTTTTTTTTTTTTTTTTTTAAACCTCTCGGCTGTCTTCCTGACCGCTTAAATTTTTTCCCTCAAGGCTCAGAAGTTCTTTGGTCCAGTAGGGCTTTTAATTTTCTCCTCGCATCTCTTGTAGTAACTACTGGACGTAAATTTGCCTAAAAAAACTACACAACAGCCAGGGGCTGTTGGGGTTGATTCTGCAACGTCCTGTAAAGGATACGCAACTAACCTATCTCTTGAAATGCACTCACATGTAGCCTGCTGTATTGCTTTGTTTTGACTTACCACTATTGTCTTCATGTTGCCATGTCGTATGTTTATGTTTTTTTTTTTTTACAGTACTTGTCTGTGAGCAGAGCAAATTTATCCCAATCAGCTTGTTTGTGACATAATCCATATTTACAGTAAGCTTTACTGGTCTGTGATCGCGTTAACCAACACAGAAATATGCCCCCAGGGCCCTCCGAAAGGGGGGGGGGGGGAGAATGAAGAGCCCAATCAAATTATTACTCTCGGTGACGACAATGCTAGCCCCCGGACTCAGATACTCGCCCAACGTCCGGACTGGCTCTGTACATGTGGGAAAAGCTTCATGGGGTTGCATGGCCTGAGAACGCATGCCAGAAGAATGAAATGCGAAGGTGCTCCACGCAGTAAACGCCGTCGCAAAACTACTACTCCTGTGGTGGTTTCTAAGTCGTCAGGGAACGACGGGCAGGGTGAACCCCACTCGCCCAGAGAGGCCCATGACGTCGACTGCGGAAGAGCACATTTTGATGATTTCTGAGGTAGTGCGTTCCAAGATTAGGTTTCCACCTGCGAGCGATAAGGTGGTGTGGTGTAAGTTGGATGCTACATTATGTGAGATACTTAAACATGATTTAAACAAGAAGTCGTTAGGCGACAAGCTTACAAAATTTGGTGATGTAATATATGAACACTGCTCCCGTGAGTTCGGGACAGTGCAGAAGGCACAGCCGGGTGCCAAGCAGAATACTAGCAGGAGGCAGAGGGACATTCTGAAGTGTCGGGCAGACAAGAATGCCCTCAGAAAACGGTTCAAAGCCGCTACAGGTAGCCAACGGGAGGGGACTGCATGAAGTCTGGTTGCATTTAAAGAACAGACACAGTGCCCTCTGTCGCGCTGAGCGTTTCTGTGCCAACAGACGAAGAACCAAAAGGGAGCGAGAGAAATTCTTCATGGACCCGTATCAGTTTGCCCGAGGTCTATTCGAGAAACCGAAGTCTGGGACTCTGGTTGTCAGTCAGGAAGAACTTGAGTCACATCTACGCAAGATGTACTCTGACAAAAAGAGGATAGAGCCTCTCGATGACAATCCAGAGATCCCTAGCGGCCTCAAGCAGCCTGAGTCGCCGAAGGTACCATTTAAAATGATACCTCCCCTTTGGTCTGAGGTTGAGGAAGTTGTGAAAAGGGCCAGCGGCAAATCTGCCCCAGGTCCGAATAGTGTTCCGTACGTTCTTTACAAGCGTTGCCCGAAAATCCTAAAAATGCTTCACATCTTGTTGAGACAAGCGTGGATCCGTAAACACATATGTCCAGAGTGGCAAAAGGCGAATGTGGTCTACATTCCCAAAGAGCAGGACTCGAAGAGTCTTTCCCAATTCAGGCCCATCTCGCTGTTGAATGTCGTGGGTAAGATATTCTTCTTGGTCATGGCTCGCCGGCTCACACAGTATCTGATGGCAAACAAGTACATCGATACGAGTGTTCAGAAGGGTGGTATTCCGGGCGTTCATGGGTGCCTTGAACACGCGACCATGATTTGGGAGGCTATTCAGAGAGCCAAGCATGAGAGAAATCAATTGCACGTGATATGGTTGGACTTAGCCAACGCCTACGGGGCAGTCCCCCATAGGCTACTGTGGCGAGCCCTTCGCATGTTCCACGTACCGGCACAGGTCAATGATATGATCGAGCAATATTTCTCTAAGTTCGCTTTGCGCTTATCTACCTCGACGTTTACAACGAGGTGGACTGAGCTGCAGATTGGGATAGCTATGGGGTGTACGATCTCACCAATACTGTTTGTCATGGCCATGCAGATCATGTTGGACGGGGCGGCCGGCTACGGACAAGGCCTTCAAATAGGGGATCACTGGATGACCCCTCACTACGCGCATTTATGGATGACACGACTATAATCACGGGCAGCGAGGAGTCTGCCCGCACGATCCTGAAAAGTTTGGACGCGGTGGTCCAATGGAGCGGTATGCAGTTCAAACCGCAGAAGTCGAGGAGTCTGTCAATCCTTAAGGGCAAGGTGTCGGCAACCAGTTTTACGGTGGCAAGGAACAAGATCCCTACGGTTCTGGAGGAACCGGTGAAGAGCCTTGGTCGCGTTTACGATTCGAAGTTATCTGATAGAGCGGAGGTCTGGCGAATACACGAGTCACTGGCTACAGGCCTGCTCGCGATCAACGTTGCAGGCTGATCGGGAAATTCAAGGTATGGTGTCTCCAATTCATGTTGATTCCGAAGCTTCTATGGCCACTGCTAGTCTACGAGGTAACGATGCCTGTAGTGGAAACCGACGTGGCTCTGTATTGTAAGCAGGCAAAGCCAGTACTTCCGTTTAAATCAATAACCGAAGAGTTCAAAGTTGGCAAAGTAAGACTCGCCATGCTCTTGCGCAAGTCTTCAGACCCAAATGTCATCGTTGTCCAGCCCGCTCTCAAGACTGGGCAGAAGTGGAGAGTCCTTGATGCGATTGAATCTGCGCAGAACGCACTAAAATTGAGGGAGATAATGGGATACACTCAAACCGACCGTCGGGGCCTAGGGCACGGGAAGGTCAATGTCAGGGTTCGCCCTGCTATGGGACAGTTCAGGATGATGATGATGAATCTCGTCATCGTACCCTGCGACCCTTAGTGACACTCAATACGTGCATACACACGTAGAAACGAGCATGAGCGGACTTCGCACGGGTGTGCACATTTTGGACCGGACGCTGAACGCTTGCTTGGGGGACTGCTAGGAAACTGGACGTGGGACGAGAGTGGATTTTTGACTGACCGTTTGTTTTGACTTGAAGATAGGTACCAGCGTAGTGATTAGCTGTAACGTGTTCTGTTCATAGTTTCATGTAAATTAGTAGTTGTAACTAGAAGCCAGACCATGCTTTGCTGGTGGCGTTAACACTGTCGACGCACTTAGGCCTACACATTGGCGTATGCCATAACGTCTTTGGCATCGAGATATAGCGGGTTGAGCTGGCACTGTACGGGAGACTGGTAGCGGCTCAGAGCTTATTTCATGAACGTGTAAAGGCTCCTCTAAGCGATTTTAAAGTTAGACGCGGCCTGGGTTTTGAATAAGGAGCGCTACTCCTCCTGAGGTGTACCACCACTTCGTTTGCATCTTTGGTAATTAAGATTGTGTGTGTGTTGCAACAAGTGTTTGGCTTGAGTGTGTTTGTACGGTGTTTTCCTGTCATTAGCCTATAGCAGAGCCAATGGAATCGAGCCCTAGACAATAAGGTTTCTGACAGTCAATTGGTGGTCAAAGGCCTCAGCCAAAGAACGCCGAGACATGGTAATACAACAAGTGAGGGACAAAGAAAACGAGGTTCGTTTTCAGAAAGCAGCCCAGCAGTCGCAGCAGGGTCATTGGGTCAGCCTGGAAAGCGCATTGCCAAGAATACTCACATAGGGTGAGATCTGGCGAATGACCCCGTTGCGACTGAGCTTTATCGTTCGTTCGGCGTACGATGTATTACCGTCCGGTGTTAACGTGGTAAAATGGTCTGCGACTAACGATCCGACTTGCCCGTTATGCAAAGCGAAGCAGACTCTTGAGCACGTCCTGTCCGCGTGCAGGAAAGCCCTAGGCCAAGGCCGATATACCTGGCGACACAACAAGGTGCTAAAGGAGTTAGCAGCCGTTGTTGACCAGGCTAGAATGAGGGCTAACACTAGAGCCAGTTCTATTAACGTCCCCATACGTTTCCTCAAGGCTGGGCAAATTCAAAAAGGTAAAATCAACAAAAACGCATTCGCTCCATCTATGCTAGACTCTGCGAGGGACTGGTTACTGGCGATTGATCTGCCTGGCCATGAAAGGTACCCCGAGTTAATCCGGAAGACCGGTCTGCGACCTGACATAGTTCTCCACTCTGCGGAGAAACGGCAGCTCATCCTGATTGAACTGACCGTCCCGTATGAGTCGTGTCTGGACGAAAATCACACGTACAAGCTCGTGAAATACGGTGATTTAGCAGCCTGTCTGAGGAGAGACGAGGCGTACGCAGTATGTGTCTTTGCCGTCGAAGTGGGAGCGAGAGGTCTCGTCTCCACTTCACTGTACAATGTGATTAAAGAACTAGGATTGCGCGGTAATGAACGGAAACGAACACTTAAAAAACTGGACGAGGCAGCCGAAAGGGCCTCGAGGTGGCTTTGGACGCATCGAAACAACGTAGGGGACGGGCCTCGGTGAGCTGGTCCGGGTTTCTAGTGGAAAAGTGTTTCTCACCCTTTGAAAGTCCATCGTGTCCGAATTGTCTGCCAGTGATCCTCTGCCACCTGCTAACAAAGTCCAACATGTGTCAGGTAAACCAATCGTAAGCTTGTCGCTCGGTCGTCCAGGTATGCTGACTGTTCTAATTAGGCTACCGCGGCGGCTTCTTATCTCACAGTACCTTCTGCGAAACCACCAAGTCGTCTTGTCCATATCCGAAAGAAAAATACCATCCGATAATTTCGTGCAGCAGGGTACCAGCCCTGAGCTTCATGAACTCAGGTGGGCCCACCTCTGAAAACGTCTAGGAGATCGTGGGCCGAAACGTTTCTCGACGAGGATAACTTCTACTGATGACTGGTAGATCCCTGCTGTACTTGCTCCTTGTGAGTTTTTTCCTATTACAATAGGCTTTACTGGTCTGTGATCGCTGCCTGCTAACTGATCTAGTACAATCAGTGATACATTAGTTTTGCGAAGTACGTCTCCTTGCGGAAAGCTAAGTTAGTAGTTAAAGTGTTACATTATCTTGTAGAGTATAAGCTGGATTTGTCATCTGGGTTTGTTGATTAAATGGAGATTAGAGTCTATTTCCCAGCCCTCCACTTCATTTCCTCTGGTGTCAGTATCTGGGAATCCACCACCTTTCTAGGTGGCTTATTAAAGTCTTCAACTATTTAGCAACTTAGGTCATTTATTTTCATTCTTGAAAGTTCGAGATCTTTTATATTTTTTTTTTTATTCTGGGATATGTAAATTGTGTATTCTGATTTTCTCCTCCTTTATCACGTTATCAACGCCTACAATTTCTGATTCGTCATTTGAGTTCACGGGTACTTCACTGCTTGGTATTGAGTTTTGGATAGGTATAGATCTCCTCCATTGTGCCCCTCTCTGTCGTAGCGCACAGCTTGATAACATCTGAAATCTGTAATGGGCATTGAAGTGTGTCTCATGGAAGCAGGCCACATGAATGTTGTCTTTATAAAGGCGTTTTGGTGGAGACTTTTTTAAAGACTTTTTTGGCGTTCCACTATAGTATGTTTAGTGTCCTGTGTGGTTGGTCAATAGTTTCTACTCTAATGCCCTGTACCTTGACTCCACAGCACAGAAGTACGTGCTCACCAGTAGTGTTGGGTAGGCCCCTTCGAGGCAGGGGGCCCGGCACTATCTCTGCTTGGCTGGCCTCGACAATATTAGCCTTATTTCGACATATTGTGTTGAGCTGAGTTAAGAATTGACATAACAGCACTCGAAGCATTCCCATGCATGCTCCGTCCTAATCTTCAGCAACCAGCGCAGAGTTCCAATACTGATGGTACCGGTCACAATCTGATGAAAAGTCCGTCTTTCCTCTGAGTGTAGTGAGCCGGCCAGACCCTCTGGTTACACCCAGGTGCCTCATTCTCTCCAGGCCATAATAATATTCTTTCTCTACTGATTCCGTTGCTTGTTGCCAAACTGACATAATTTAATTAGTGGCATCAAGAAATAATGCTGTGTTTTTTTTTCCGTCTGGCTTCTTTCCTTTAAAGTGTGCGACATGGGAGACACGTCAGAAGCTAAGCTGCCTTCGGCATCGCTGTTATGGTCATTGGAACACTTCAGCCCCTCTACATCTTCAAGTTGGTGTCCCAAAAGATGTGGACAGAAAATAAATGTGCCCAGTACGCCCCTCGTCCAGATTCAACGTGCACACACACAAACACACACACAAACACACACAAACACACACACGCACAAACACACACATACAAACAAACATACACACACAAAAACACAAAAATACACACACATACTCACACATACTCACAAACACACACAAACAAACACACACATACAATACATTGTGTAATTAATCATATAATTAAAAGCAGGTTAAAAAAATAATAAGGGAAGTAGTGCAAGGGTCAAGCCAAAGATATTATTTAACAGGTGTGTTTTATAAGGACGTCGAGTTTGGAGACCAGTGGATACGCTCCATCGATGCTTGACTGTGCGAGCAACTGGTTACTGGCGGTTGACCTGCCTGGTCACAAAAAATACCCTGAGTTAATCCGGAAGACTGGCCTGCGACCTGACATAGTCCTACACTCTGTGGAAAAACGTCAGCTCATCCTAATCGAGCTGACCGTGCCGTATGAGTCGCGAATGGACAAAAGCAACATGTAAAAGCTCGAGAAGTACAGTGACATGCATGTAGGCTATTAATTTGTTACCGCAGCCACGATCGCCATACTCCTCAGTACCTGCTGTGGTTACGATAACGTCTTTCGATAAGCAAAAGCAGCAGAACAGGACTACAAGTCTACGTAAAAAAATCCCAGCCTCTACAGGAGCCTGAACCCGGGACCTCCAGCACTCGAGGCGGACGCCATGCCTCGAGACCACTCAGTCTCTCTATCAGAGATTTGAACCATAGGCAAACAAATGAGTTGCTATCGTTTCTAACTGTATATATATAAACTGTTCACACACAAAACATAATTAATAAAGAAAGAAACGCATAGTTATCCGATGGCGCGTTTTAAATTAGTTTGTAAAAAAAAAAACATTTCGCACTCGGATATTGAAAAGCAGACTCAAATATTGTTTACTGTGTTCAGGGGACATGTGGGCGTGAATTGAATTGTATTAGTTTTTGTAACCGTTGCAATTCAGTGGTCAGTTGTGTTTGAGACCATATTCGTGAGCATAGCTCATGGTGCGCGCACGAGAAAGCAACACAATTTGCAGTGAACACTTTTCACTGCTTTCGCAACTAAAACCTTCAAAAACATTACCTCACACCGAAAGGTTCAGTTCCATTTCAGGGAGCCACGAATGACGCTTCTATTGATAAATTTAAGGAATATTGCTGTTGACCCATTGCAGGTAGGAGAAAGTCAAAGTCGTGTCGCCAGGCATCTGAACGTTCATTAGAGTACCATCAGTCGACTTTGGCACCGGTTCCAAGCCACTGGATTAGTTAAAGACCGACATAGCAGTAAACTACCCAGAGTAACAACAGCAGCGGAGAATAGTTTTATTTGGCCTCGTCACCTCAGAGACAGGTTTACAACAGCTCCCTCAACTGCGCAGGCATTGACTCCAGAACGTCATATTTCTGATCAAAATGTTCGGAACAGACGGCATGACGTTGGACTTTGGGCACGATGACCACATTGAGGACATGTCCTGACGCGTCACCACTGCCAAAATCGACATGTTTGGGCCAACCAGCGTCGTCTCTGAGTCGGTGACAATCAATGGAGACGTATCTAGTTCAGTGACGAATCCCTATTTATGTTGCAGCGTCATGTTAGACGGCGTAGGATCTACCATAGGCGAAATTATGGTTTAGCCCAAAACTGTATTGATGAAGCTCTGCTGCACGGTGGTGAAGATGTAATGGTGTAGGGAAGGATCAGTTACCGCGGAAGAAGTCAGCCTGTGCGCATGGAAGAACGTTTGAATAAGCAACGATAAGTGAATGAAATTATTCGACCATATGTCCTTCCGTTTTCGGATGCCAACCAATACCTTTTTTCAACAGGACAACGCCAGACCCAAATCTGCACTGTTGACGACGTTGTTCTTGGCAGCCAATACCATTCAAACCCTTCCCTGACCATCCCAGGGACATTCCCTGGCCTGTCTGCAGATATGAGACCGACTGAGCACATGTGGGATAAGATGCAAAGACGTGTTTGTCGCCGAGACTTTGTTCCATTAAATGGTCGCGATCTGTTCCAGAACTCCTGGAAGAGTAGGCAGCCATCCCACAGGCCCAAATCATAAATCTGATCTCATCCATGCTTAGGAGATGTCAGTTACTACATTACAGAGATTGAGTGTGTCAACTTTTGATTATGTATATTCTTTACAGTAGCTACGCATTTCTTTTTGAATCAACTCTGACACAGACGAGTCTCCATGCCATGATGTAAACTGTCCAGCATCTCTTCTCTCGGTCTCCCTCTGCCTCGCCTCACCTCCAACTTTTCTACCGTCACGATAAACTCCAGTTTTCTCCCTTATCACATGACTTATCACATGACTTATCACGTCCAGACCGGCTCTCTCTGATGTAGGCAATCAGTAGTCTTTGTGAGTCAGTTTCTTTCAAGACATACTCATTACTCTGTTTTTTTTCCCTGTTTTGGGGTGTTCTAATCATTCGTCTATAAAGCCACATCTACACAGCTTATAAACACATTTTCACTAATCTACCAACTGTCCATGGGAGTTGCCGTGGCGGAAAGCTAGACGCTTCCCGTTAATCGGAAGGTCGTGGGTTCGCTCCCTGGCGAAGCCGGACATTTTAAAAATGACTTTGGTTCCCGCGTCGACCCAGCCTTGAGCGGGTACCGAATGCATTCCCGGAAAGTAAAGGCGGCCGGTGTGATGCTGACCACACCAACCATCTTGTGCCGATTGGTCTATAAAATATTGGTCTAGCCCTATATGACCTAAAGACGTGGAAGAGGGTCACATGTTTTTATTTTTTTACTTTACCAACTGTCTAACGTTCACTTTCTTATCAAGAAAGGATTTATCGAGGTCTATTCCCCCCTCTCACCGCAGCACCAACATGTAACTACCTGTGCTTTGTGTATCGCGTTTTCTTGTACACGGGGACACCATATGTAGTTTTTCCATTTGTGTCTAGCAATGTGCAAACTCTCAATACAAAATGCTTCTCAAATAATGTTGTTACTTCTTCTTCTTCTCTTCCACCTTGTACCTCATCGAAGTGTCGGGGGGAGATAATGTTTGTTGATGAGCTTTGTCAAAAGCACTATTAAGATTGATGTTCATTTCTGTAAGGCTGTTCTTAATGCCATCCCTCCATATTTTCCGAGGTCTTCCACTCGCTCTATGCCCGTTGTAACGTTTTAGTGTGGCTCGCTGTGGCGGATAGTACCAGGGCATTCTTGTTAGGTGTCCAAACCACTTAATTTGTTGTTCTTTGATAACCTGTAAGACTGGCTTTATTCCTAGCATTCGACTAATTTCATGATTTCGTATTCTGTCTGTCCTTGAAACTCCTGCTCTTCTAAGGCATTTCATCTCTGTTGTCACAATTTGACGTTCATTGGAGGATGTAAGTGTCCACGTTTGGCATTGATAGCATAGTGTTGGCCAAAAAATAGTTCTGATAAGATTCACTTTAGTACTCCGAGGTATCTGCTTGTGTGTCAACAGGGGAGATAGTTGACCCATTACTTGATTAGCTTTGGCCCATCTGGAGCTAATTTATCTGTCCAGTTTTCCGTCTGATATAAAAATTGCTCCCAAATACTGAAATTCCTCTGTTCGTCTTAGGGTGTTGTTTTTTAATTTAATTTCTAAATTGTCTTTATGTCTTCCTATCATCATTGTCTCTGTCTTCGTAGTGTTTATTTTCATACTATATTCCTCCCCTTTGTTACTAATTTGATTTAGATGGCTCTGTCTGCATTCCGTATTTTCTGCTATGAGTACCTGGTCG
Source organism: Candidula unifasciata (assembly GCA_905116865.2). NCBI lineage: Eukaryota > Metazoa > Mollusca > Gastropoda > Stylommatophora > Geomitridae > Candidula > Candidula unifasciata. The sequence continues at coordinate 89,235 of CAJHNH020001679.1, forward strand.
TCGGCGAAAAGTAATTCTGTAATATCTTCTTCATGATTAAAGTTCGTTTCGCTACATATGGTATCCATGTATGTTATAAAAAAGAAGTACACAGCCCTGACGCACACCAGAGTTCACTATAAAAGTTCTTGACAACCCTGCCTTCGATCTTATGCAGCATTTACTACTTGTGTACAGGCTTTTGCAAAATAATAAAATAATAAAATAATAATAAAATCTTTGCTGATTCCTTTTTTTTCGATACATTCCCACAACATATTCCTGTCGACTCTATCAAAGGCTTTTTCTTGGTCTATGAATGTCAACAAACATGTCTTATCATGTTCTATTGCCCTCTCTGATATTTGTCTCAATGTATAAACTCAATGTTGTTACACAGTCAAAAATATTACGACTGCGTTGATTTAATTCTTTTGAGCATTATTGCTCGAAATTTGCTATTATAGTTAAAGTAAATTAAAGTATTAACTGAAGCGTTGATTATTTCCAAATGTTTTCTAAAACCATTGAGGCTGATATAAAAGTAATGAAATTGTCTCCCAAGTTTAAATTCTGGCTCAAAGAGGGCAGCTGCGATTATAAGGATCCTTGGTGTGTTACATGCGACATATACCACAGAGATAAGAGTGACCTGAGTAACCACGCGAAGCTCTTTGCCAGAGAGCTTGTCTGTGATATTGGCATTTGCCGTCCCTTTATCTTGAAGTTCAGAAGTTATCTGAAGCTTTTTTTGGTCACTCGTTTGTATTTTTGTCTTCTGTCTGAACCTGGAAGAGGCACGGAGACTGCTAGCCATGATAATGATACAAGTGAGAACGATGAACTGTGAAGACACAGGCAAGATCATGTCTGTTATCACAAAAACCACATTCTTTATAGGTTCTCTGTATTTCGACATCCACAGAGTTGGTCTGGACATATTAATTCTTGCATCAAGCATAGTAACCATCGCCATGTTAGCAAGAAGTGGAGTGTAGACAGTCACGGCAAATATGGCAAATCCTGACATGAAGTATACAGTTCTCTTCACGGTAAAGTAATTTTTAAAGTGTAGAGGTTTGGCTACACACATACAACGGGCAACTGCTAGAAAGGTTGTTGTTAACACATTTGTGACAGCAAGCATTATCATAATGTTAGCAAGAAGCACCACTACTCCATATGGCTCTACTGGGAACAAGACTGTGGATATTCTTTCAGTGAGACTGAAACATGAAGCGATTCCAATACAAAACGACGCGTTCACATAGGTCAAGTCAAAGATGGTTAAAGCAAGGAAAGAAACAGTGACGCCATCATTGAGTCCCATAGCCACAAAGGTTATGATGTTGATGACGTTACAAACTATTCCACACAGCGATAATAATGTCCATGAGACAGGGAGAAATGTTGCAATAACATAATAATCGTATCGACTAATAATGCCGTCAAAAAAGATCGTATATGTAGTGTTATGCATGATACGGTATATTTCCCGGTTTAACTAGCAGGTCAGCTTTCTTTAGAATTATTCGTTAACTCCTAAGGATGCCAGAATAAATATTCGATGCTTATATTAAAAAACAGCAACTCTAGCTAGTAATTTGCAACAACAGTTTGATTAGCTGTTGCCACGATGTACTGTTTTTTCCTCCCTCCAAAGCTGCTTGCGTAATGCAAACAAATAGAGATGTTTTGATAACAAAATCTTGAAGCAAGAATTTTTAGGCTTAACTAAAAGCGAAAGCTTAAAAAGACGAAGAAATTCAAATATTCAAATACAGAAAAGCCTGCGTTCTTTAGGAGTAAATGATACACTATGATGACCTGCACCTTCCAAAAGATGTCCGACATTTTTCAAGATTTTGACGAATTTAGAATTTACAATTTTACAGTTAAATTATATTTTCAAAAACGTTGACGTTTGAGTCTTGATCTAAGTTAATATTGTCACTAGCTATTCTTTTGTCCAAAATGACATGTTAAAATACGTGACAGTTTGAAAAACTAGATGTATTTGACATTCTTTATCACTAGACTAGACTATTTGAAGAGACTTATATTTTCTTGTGATTAGTTCTAACGTTCAGCGGTAATTGATTCTTTTTTTTTTCCTTAGCCCTGAATTATCGATGCTGACTTTTGCTGTGTGAACCTACAACAAACATTTACTTTCAAATTAAAACTATTATCCTCCACGGGAACCTCTGCTAAACATCAAAATATTCTTTCTTATACCCAAATTCTCCCGATTTCTTCTTCACCTAACCCGGTTCTCCCTCCCATTTATAACTATGTAAATCTTCTTCTTAAAAATAGCTGTAATAATGTCATTTCCGACGCACCGCAAATCAGACTCGTCATTTACTGGTATTTTGTAGTTTTACTAGGCAATCTTACTCTGGGTAATCTGTCATTGATTTCTGAAGATTTTACTCTATAACATTGTCGGAATTAACAGTAATCTGTCAGCCCCCAAATCGTCTGGGTCGAGGAGGGAGGGAGAGGGGAGATTTTGAACCCTTGTGTGTCAAAGCTGACAACTGGGTTAAAAATTCCTACGCCACCGACGTGGCCAATTCATACTCTAAATGACTACTATTATTAAGACTGTCCCAGGTAAAACGTTCAAGGGAAAACACTCTTGGCCGCGAGAAACAACGGTCCATGCCAAACTTTACAGGTCGCTGATTGAATTACAACAGACAGTGATTTCATATGAGAGACAGCATTGCATTTTTAATCTTTTTCAAGCAAACGAAGAAGAAGAACAAGAACAAGAACAAAAAGAACCAGAAAAAGACTATAATGATGATGATGAAGTAAAAGAAAAAGAAAAGAAGAAGAAGAAGAAGAAGAAGAAAAAGAAGAAGAAGAAGAAGAAGAAGAAGAAGAAGAAGAAGAAGAAGAAGAAGAAGAAGAAGAAGAAGAAGAAGAAGAAGAAGAAGAAGAAAAAGAAGAAAAAGAAGAAGAAGAAGAAGAAGAAGAAGAAGAAGAAAAAGAAGAAGAAGAAGAAATTATTATTGTGCCAAAAAAAAACATACGCTAAAATAACTATTAAACAGACACTGTCTACTAACATATCGAGAGCCGTCTTGATGTAGCGGCTAGACGCTCGCCTACGGATCCGAAGGTAGTGGGTTCAGGTTGTGACAGAGCTAGACATTATCCCTAAAAAAATGACCGTATCCTCTACTCGGCCCAGCCTTAAATGGGACCAGTTAAAGTCCTGGGAAATTAAAGCGACCTGTGTGATTGTGACCACATCACCATCTTAGTTCAAACTGGTCTATGAAATATAGGTCTAGCCCTATAAGCCTAATAGCCAATAAGGCGTAGAAAAGACTGTTTTAGTCTACTAAATAACCCGCCAGTAGCTTGGTTGACTTGGTATTCACACAGTTCAGTTCTGCATTATAATAAATTTAAATGGTGGCTAGACTGGTAGGAACAATCATATCATCTGTTGGAAACTGTATGACAGAGATTAAAAGCAGAATAAGGTCAAGTAAAGTCAGCATTTCAGAAAAGGAAAAAGATCTTATGCAATAAGTCGCTCTCATTTAATATTAGAAAGAAAGTGCTAAAATATTAAATAGAACCTGTTCCGCTGTACAGCAGCGAATCTTTGAATGTCAGTGAACAAATTAGGTAGAATATGGAAGCAACTGAAATGTGATTCCTGAGATGAATGTTACAAATACCTTGAACGCCCAGAGTAACTAACAATGATTGTTTAAAAAAAAAAAGCTAATGGAAGTAGATCTCTATACGCAACAATACGAAGGAGAATAAGACGGTTTATTGGCCAACTAATGAGAAGAGAGGCATTAGAAAACATCACTACAACTGGAAAGATCAGTGGGAAAAGGGGTAGAAAGATGATGCAGGATGGGCTGAAAAGATGGTATGGAAAGTTATCATAAAGAGAACTGTTCCAGGCAACCAGGAATCGTAATCTGTGAAGATGCCTGAGCTTCAATGCCAACTGACAGGGCACATGATGATGATGATGATTCAACTGCACTTTTCTGCATTTGACCTGCCTGACATACTAGCAAGTCTGCGGCTTAGGCGTTGAGAACGCCCATTGTAATTCTAATATACCAAGTTCAATCCTAGATCCCAACTATTTGGCAGCAGACCGCCTTGAGTTGGTTTCGATAGTCGTATCAAGAGACGACCGTTGAGTCCCAGTGGCAAACTAACGAACGTTACCATTGCCGAGTGAAACCACAATGAACTAACAAACTGTCACTGACATGTGGTTGCTGCTAGATTTGCCAGTTGCCAAGATTCATTTTATACTAAGGACTCTTTGAAAGAAAGGGGGAGTTTGGGAGCTAAGCTAAAAGATAAGGACCCTAAAAGTAAAGATCCTTTTTCGCGCCTTCAGGCGTATTGTGTATATTGATCTAGACCTATATTTTACAGACCAAACGGCCATCGATGGTTGATGTGACCAGCATCTAGCCGGTCGCCTTTATTTCACAGGTATGTACCTGGTACCCACTCAAGGCTGAGTCGACCCGTGAGCCAAGATCATTTCTTTAAAAAGTCCTGCCCCATCAGAGCCCCAACCTGCTACCTTCTGATCCACAGGCAAGCGTCTTGCTGATAGATCAAGGCCGCTCCATAAAAGATACGGCCTTTATGATATTGCTAAATGAAGCAACAATGGATCCTTTCCACCCCGATTGTACATTAGGTAAGTGAACTATTGTTTGCAATTTTTGCGAGCTACTGAAAAATACATCCTTTCCACTTAGAGCTGCATTCTGAGTAATAGATTTCTTCCAGTGCTTTTTTCTCATCTGTGTAATTAGAGAAGTGTGGGGGGATTGCACAAATTAAGAAGAATTTGGAAGCAACAGAGATGTGGTTTCTGAGACGAATGTTACAAATACCTTGGATGGCCAGAGTAACTAGCAACGATTGCTTGAAAGAACATATAACAATAAGAAAAATACAAACACCGTTCTTTGGTCACATAATGAAAAGAGAGACATTAGAGAACATCGTAACAACTGGAAAGATCAATGGAAAAGGGGGTAGAGGTCGACCAAGAGAGATGATGTTAGATGGGCTGAAACGATTTATATCATCAAGAGAGTTGTTTCAGGCAACCAGGGATCGTGATATGTGGAGAAGCATGAGCGCCTACGCCAGTTGGAAAGGCACATGATGATGATGAGGAGGAGATGATTGCATTATTTTATGGCACTATTTGTCCAGTCAGTATGGATTCCTTCTTCCCCCAAGTAGTCCTAAATTTTTCTTTCCTAAGCCATCTATGAATACCGATAACTATCTGTTGCTAGGGTACTTACTTTTCTTGTAATATATAAATGGTGATTTTCTGCTTTTATAGGGACGTCTGTTTTAATTTTAAGCTAAAACAAAATACATAGACAGGAGATATTTCTAGGGCATCCAAGAATAATATTTTCACGTTCTGATTCGCTGCTTGTGTGGTGCTGCGTATTACGGTGACCACTGCTCACTCGGTGGGGGAAGCAAAGTGAAGAGTGATAAAGAACCCTTTTTACGTGAAAAGCGATTCGGGCAGGTTTTGTTAGACTTAATTTTTTTTTTTTAAACATCGGCCTCTGTGGGGGATGCGGTCAACATTTAAAGGACGCAATCTGGATCATATTTAGGCTAGGTGGACTTGGAATCCAGGATCTAATTCTAAAAATAGAGGCTTTATTCGAGCCTAAGACTTGCTTGGCTTTTATTTCATATACTGGAGGTCTACGTGTTGTTTTTAATTTTAGGCGTCTATTAAATGTCTGTTCTCGGGTATTTTATGGAATAGATTTGTCAACGTCAGCGCTACAGAGTTTTACCATAGGCATTGGTGTTTTTCAAGAGGCACTATCTGATGAAAGCCAGGTGACAGTTGCCGCTTTGGATGGACTACTTGGCGTTCTAGAGATATTGCACCAGGATGATAAACGATCGATTTCTTGTTGTAGATCCGAAACGCCGACAGCTCTGTTCCTGCCCTGTTTTGGGTATACTAAGATGTCATTCACTTATGATAGAATTCTTTCTCTGCCACTCAGTTGTCCTCTGTGATCTTGACTGGGTAGATGTTGAAGAGAATTAGAGACAATTGAGAGCCAAATAATAAATCTGGGCTTACTGTTATGGCTTAGAAGATCAACTATCAAATCGCAGCACCACCATCCTCTGGAACAGTGCGGCAGACATCAGTGGAATGAAACCTGCAGGGATATTGAATTACATTGGTTGACACACTAGCTGGTGCAATGGAACTTTGTTGTGCGCGTCTTCCAGATCTATGGCGACTGAACATGTTTCAGCTTCGGCTCAAACACTTTCATATGTATCGTGCATAAAGAAGGCAGAGTTACCTCATGTTTACGTGTTTTATCTGTATCCTCCGAGTCTGTGGGGTAATAGCTTAAGTATTTCAAGTTGGATAATCAACCTCCTGGCTATTATGTTTTCCATTGGTCTAAGTAGTGTGAGTTTGGGTCGCGTGGATTCTAAAACAATTTATGTGCTTGGCATCTTTGCCAGGTTTTTCTACCGGAAACATACAGCTATTGAGCCATATGTCTGGGATGGTGCCATTACAAATGCTGTTGTTGTAGGTTGTACATGATCATCCATGGACTTTGCATGCGGTTTAAAAATGTCGTTATACTGAATAGCAACAGGGTCAGAAAAATAAGTGTTTTATGTTTTATTGATAATATTAGTTTCACCCACTTTAATGAGCTGATAATCTTCAATGTTTGTACCTGCACATCAAGCAACGAGCATGCCCACGTGACAGTGTTTAGAGAAAACTGATTGATTTGAGCATCAAATACTAAAATGTTTGTACAGATGGTAAAAGTAGATGCAATCGAGCTTGCAGCTCACATGTTAAATTAAAGCACTGAGGAAAGGAAAAACATGGCGAGAGAAAAATCCTGAGATACAGTGTTGGTGTCTTTACTTTGGTGTCTTGACAGATACATTAAGCAAACTAGCACATAGGACACAGCAACCGGACTGACCACCAACTTTTGACTAACCACCTACATAACTTAAAAGTAGAAAGTCAGTCCAGTTGCAGTGCCCTGTGTGCCCGTTTCCTTGATGTGTCTGTCAATTATTGCTCTTCCGTGTCTTCCTCAGACGTATTCCATGTTTATCCTTCATTGTGGAAGTCTTTGATGTCCCACCGTTTGAAGTACCTGTCATGGTCTTGTTTATGGACCACAATTTTGCACCAGATTTGTTTATTCCCACTTCACGACAAAAGATTTCCCAGTATGTGTCCTTGGCTGACTGGGAAACTGCGTTCAAGGCTGTTAGTTGCATGGTCTGTCTGAGTTTCTGCAGTAGGTCTGTTGTAGAGTCAGTTGATTGTTTTGCTTTTTTGCAAGGTCTTCATAGCACGATCTTTAAGTTCTCCTGCAGACTCGACCTTATCAGTCAATTACCGTGGTTGATTGCAGCCATTGTACTCTGCATACAAGGTGCTTCTGTTCCGCTGAGTGTTGTGATGACTAAATGATGGAGCAAACTGTCACTAATATAACAATACAAGAAGCTGTTATTCAAAGTTCTCAGATGTCATTTCTTTTATCGCAAATAGATCTTTCTGAGTTTTGGTATTATAATAATAATTAATACTTTAGCATTCTATCAGCTGTCTTCAACATAATTTGTCAGATTTACAATAAAACTATTAAGACTGAAAAGACTCAAATCTTTTCCATAAGAAGAACAATGCTTGAGAGCATCATTACAATAAGTCGGAAAACATTGACTAAGTAACACATTTCTTGTACCTGGAAAGCAGCATTTCAGACTGGACTGGGACATAGAAAAAATAATTCCGACAGAAAATAAAACAGGCTGACAGCTCAAACTGAGGTTATTTTGTTTATGCCACCCATAAAGTGGGGGTTATTTTTTTTTAAAAAGAAATAGGGGTTGAGCAACATAAGCTGATGCGTCAATGGCGTATCTGTCATGAGTAATCTTAAGCTTTTGGACTCATCTTTTTAGTACATTTCAACGTTCATCATCATTCTGTTATGCCATTTTATGTATCACAGGGCTGACAGTCTGCCACCCCCCCCCCCCCCCCCCCCACCCCCTTTTTTTTCTTATTATGTTATATCCGTGCAATTATTTTGCTGTCATGGATAGAAATTACCCCAAGATAATTGACACTTTTTCAACATTCTTCTACGGTTTGCCTTGGACGCACTCGTTTCTAGAATCCCATCGCTACTCATTTCAGTGCCTGTTTAGTGATTCCCTATCCTCTTGTACCTATGTCATACCCAATAGCCCAATATGGGAATTTTCAGTTGGAATACTATAGAAAGATTCTCAGAATACAATGAAGCGAGAGAAAAGAAATACCGATATCCTTAACGATGTTACAGTCACGCAAGACTGGCTAGTAAACACCATCTTGTCTCGGAAACTGACATGTTTTGACATGTGAAGTGCCACCGATTGCAAAGAACATGTTACATAAAATAAATGTCTCCATGAAATTTACTATCTACGTATGTAAACTGATACGCTACTTTAATTATTTTCGTCTCTAGTGTTAAGACTGCTTGATCTGTTGCTGACATCTTCAATAAATTTCTTTTCATAATGCATGTGTAGTCTAACTTTTGTTGATATATTTGCTAAATCATGTTTTATTTGCATGCTCTTGTTGCTCTTTTCAAGTACTGCTATAGTATCGACAAAACTGAGATCTTTCTAGTGTATACCCTACTGATGTCAGTTTTTTTCTTTCACCACATTTCTTTTTATCTCTCACTTAAAAAATTATGAATAAAACACTGTTCTAAAAAAAAACCGCAAAATTATCTGATGACGCGTTTTTTTTTATTAGTTTATTTTAAAAATATCGTGCTCAGGTACGTGAAAAGCAGGCTCAAATGTTGTTTACCGTGTCCAGTGGACATGTGGGTGTAAATTGTGTGGTTTTTTAAAAATATTTACAACGCAGTGGTCAGATGTGTTTAGGACCATATTTGTGAGCATAGCTCACGATGCGTGCACGAGAAAGCAACACAATTTGCGGTGAACATTTTTCACAGCCTACGGAACTGAAACCCTATAAAAGGATAACTCTACACCAAAACCATCAGTTCATTTTCAAGCAGTCATGAATGGCGCCTCTATTGATAAATTTAACAATATTGCTATTGACTAACTGCAGACGGTAGCAAGTCAAAGTCAGGTTGCCATGCATCTAAACGTGCATCAGTGTACTATCAGTCGACTTTGGCAGTACTTCTGAGCCACTGGTTCACTTGACCGACATCCCAGTGGATGACCCAGAGTGACAACATGTACAGAGAATTACTTTATTCGGCTTCGTCACCTCAGAGACAGGTTTACAACAGCTTCTTCAACTGCACAGACATTGCCTACATTACGTCATGGGTCTGATCAAATTGTTTAGAACAATCTGCATGATGTTGAACTTTTGGCTTGACGACCACACCGAGGACCTGTCCTTACGAGTTGCCACCGCCAAAATCGCCTTCTTTGGGCCAACCAACATCGTTCCTGGGCAAGTGACAATTAGTGGAGACGTGTCTGGCTCAGTGACAAATCTTTATTTTTGTTGCAGCGTCATGATAGACGGCGTCGGATCTACCGTATATAAAATAAATGTTTAGCCCACAGTTGTGTTGATGAAGCTCTGCTGCAAGGTGGCGGAGGTGTAATGGTGTGGGGAATGATTAGTTACAGAGGAAGGAGTCAATTTGTGCATATTGAAGTAAGCTTGAATGCACAACAATACGTCCATGAAATTATTCGACCACATGTCCTTCGATTTTGGGATGCCAACAGATATCTTTCTTAAAAGGACAACGCCAGACCCGATTCTGCACGGTGACGATGCAGTTCCTGGATGTCAATAACATTCAAACCCTTTCCTGGCCATACCTGTCTGCAGACATGAGTCGGATTGAGCACCTGTTGGATGAGCTGCAAAGACGTGTTTGTCGCCGAAACGTTGCTCCAGCCAATGGTCGTGATCTGTTCCAGACACTCCAGGAAGAGTGGGCAGCCATTCAAAAGGTCCATGTTAGACATTTGATCGATTCCATGCCCAGGGGATGCCAGTCACTAATCAGCGCAAGAGGAGGCCACACACCATACTAACGGCAAAAGCCGTATGCTTAAAAACTATCGTCACCCAGATGCAAAAAAAGGTGTCAATCGATTGGTGGAATTCTAAGATATTCTTGTGGGAAATTTGAGTAATTTCACTTACTGCACTAAAAAGATGCAGAATGTAAAACAATTTGAACAGTATATTAGAAGAGATAAAATATTGTCATTAAGTGGAACAGTCAATACTATACTGACAGCGCTTTACTTCCAAAGATACTTTCCGGTGCCCGTTTTAGACTGAGATGACCTGGGAGTAGGTTTGATTTAACTTTTTCAGCACGAAGAAAGTTTTACTTTAACTTATCCTTTTCTAAGAAATGATTACTTCAGGAAACCAAATATTGGCTCTGGTCAGGTAAAATATTACCATAGACGGACAGTTTAGGTAAATGAAAATGAGAAAAACACAGGGGAGCAATCGTAGCAGCAGCAGCAATCGATCACCAGTAGGATGGTCCCTCATCGCAAATTGTTTCGGCCCTGATATCCTAGACAATTTCAGAGGGCATGAGGGCCTGGTTTATGACACCTGACCCCTGCTCACCTGCTGCGTTTAATCGGTCAGGGACAAGACGAAAAAGTTACTTTGCAACAGGTAATGTGAGAGGACAAGCTTACTGTTGGTTCAATGGACAGATGTTGGGCTTTGGCAATTGGCAGAGAGACACTCTGGCTTTTTAGGGATCCAAAAGTTCCTTTCCACTAAAGGCTCAGACCACTCTATCGAGGCCCATCCACCACGACGTTCTGCTGCGTCCAAGCCCAGCTAGAAGCCCTTTCAGCAGTTTCGCCCTGTTGTTTCAAGGACTGTTTATGCTCCTTTCCTCGCAACCCCAGCTGCTTTAGCACATCGTATGTAAAAGAGAAGATAAGACCTCTTTCGCCAATCTTAACAGCGAAGATTTTAACTGAGTATGCTGCGTCTCTCCTTAGACCAGAAACCTGATCATCATACTTTTTGATCTTGTATAAGTGACTTTTCAGAACGATCAGCTCTATTACGATGAGCTGGCGTTTTTGCTCAGAGTGTAGGACCGTGCAAGTCTCAGGTCTGTCTGTCGGATTGACTCTCTAGGTACTTTTCGAAACCAGGCAGATCGACAACCAGTAACCAGTCCCTCGCACAGTAAAGGGAGTGTTCTGTATCACAGTATGCACTGTGATATCTGAGTGTAACCTTAACAAGGTAAAGATAACTACGTTTAGTGAGAATGATGTCAAGATGATGCCAGAGCTTTGGTCTGGGGTGTCTCCAAGAGACCTTGTATTGGGGTTTCACTTCAAAATAGATGTTTGTGACGCAAAGGTTTTGAAGACAGCAGAGTTCAAGCCACCGCTTTCCATTTTCATATATTTTAACCACTCCGAAGTGTCCAATACGTGATGGCTATGAGCTGTGCTCAGCGCCCACCTGGAATTAAAGGCTCCTAGAATGGACAAGATTCCTTTGTCCGGGACTTCGCTGACTGTGGAACTAAGTTCCTCGTAAAATCAGTCTTTGGAGTCAGGACAATATGGCAGGTTATGGTGCTTTAACACTTGTCAGAGTTGTTTGTATAAACATATCATATATTACATAAACATAATTTTACTCTTTTTTTTGCCATTATTATCCTCTATAATCTTCTTAATGTATTATTATCTTTTTTTTTATTTTTATTTAGCACTTGAGCAACAACAACAACCAACAAAAAAGCATTAGTGACTCAGTATAGGAGTTAGGGTCAATTTATCTGGACGATGCTCCACTTCGAAGGTCTTAGGGTTTCAAAAGGGGTTCTGTGAGGTCTCTAGGCATGGTGTCCGCCTCGATTTCTAGAGGTTCCGGGTTTAAATTTCCGTAAGGGCTAGGATTTTTTCACGTGGACTTGGACTTCTAGTAATTCACCCTGGTCTCTGGGTAGTGAGGCTGGAACCCGGTATGCATTGTTGCGCACGTAAAAAATCCCTTGCCCAAGAGAACATTAACTTGTGTTAAATAATTATGTTGAAAAAAAAATTAGTAAAGTAAGTAAAGATCCCTTTTCACGATTTTAGGCGCATCGGGCATATGGGAAGAGCGCTCATATTTTTACAAACCATCGGCACTAGGTGGGTAATGTGGTCAGCATTACACAAGCCGTCTTTACTTCCCAAGGACAGCCATCCTGCTACAAAATTTATGCTGGGTCGACCTGCAATGCTCCATATCATGATAGAAATTCAGGCAGCCAGCAGTGGGTTTTGATCGCGGATTACGAGTCAGACTCGCCACGCCAAAGCCACGGACGCCGCTGAATGTAAATATGTTATTTTATTTCCAGCACAATGTGGTTTTAAATTTCGTATTAAAAGCATAGTAAACAAATGTATTAATTGAAGCGTTCAATATTTCAAATTGCATGCGAAAACAATTAAGGCAAAGGTATAAATAGCCGTAGGTTTTTCCAATCCTGAATTCTTGTTCAACCAGGCCTCCAATGCTAATCATGATCTTTGGCGTGTTACACAGTATATAAACTAATGAAATGAGAGTAACTTGTTTAACCACTCGAATTTCTTTTCCAGACAATTTCTCGTTTGCAACATTAGAAGAACCGGTTTTCCCTTTCAAACAGGAGGAATCATTAGCACATACAGTTATGTGTGAAGCTTGTCTAAATTTTGAAGCGGCCCGGAGGCTGTTGATCATAATTACGATACAGACAAGAACAATAAACTCTGTAGCAATGGGCAAAATAATCTGTATTATTGTCCAAACAATATTTTTGGTAGACTCCCTATTTGGTGATAGCCAAAGTGTCGGTCGAGATGTGTTGGTCTTTGCGTCGAGTCTATAGACCATTCCCATATTGGCGAGAATCGGGGTGTAGATGGCTACTGCGAAAATAGCAAATGCTGTCATGATAACTACCGTTCTTTTGACAGTAAAAGTATGTTTAAAGTGTAGCGGCTTGGCCACACACATACAACGGGCAACTGCTAGAAACGTTGTGGTTAATGTGTTGTTGACATTTATCAGCACCAGTACGTTACCAAAATATACGTAGACCCCGTACGGTTCAATAGGAAATAATATCGGATATGTTTGCTCAATTAAACTAAATGCCGATGAGACGGCGAAACAAAATGTCGTAATAACATATGCCAAGTCGAAAACAGACAAGGTCAGGAAAGACACTGTAACGCTGTCATTGAGTCCCATAGCGACGAAAGTTTTGATATTGATGACATTTGATGCTATTCCTAACATTGAACAGATTGTCCAGGCAACACAGAAGAATAATAAAACAATACTGTACTGGCTTTCATTCATGATCCTTGCCAGGTTGGTAGCTTTAGTCGTGGAATTCATCATTACATAAATGATTATCATTTAGATATTTTTTTTCAGTAATAATAATCTTCCTCTTTGTTACTGTTACTACTGTCTATAGATACCACTTTTCAAGGTGTATAGACGGGACGCTTTGAGTCTGAGGATTTAAGGCAGTACGGCTAGTGATGTCACCACGGATTGTACTATTTAGGATGCTTAATTTCCCTTTTGTAAATGTCTAATATCAGCATTTCGTTAGCACTTGCGTATTCGTGTAGAACACAAAACTAGAATGTGAAATTAAGCCTGTTATCTTAAAATGGAGCGACTAGTTTGTTATTCTGTGTCTGGATTTTTCGTTTATTTTGCAGCATTCAATAAAGGCGACAATAAAATATTATTTAGTTTTTTTTTTTTTATTGCGACAGAGCTTTGCATATGATATCGCAACGTCTAGTTTGAGAATGGAGTTGGAAGCAGTCCCTGTTGCCTTCCACTGTGTTAAGAATCAGCTGTGCATACATGTCGTAATTGTAACTGACTTAGAGTATGTTGAGAAAGGTTGAGACAGGCATGCTCCGTGCATAGTAGCAAACATCGCTTCAGAGGTACCGGGTAGTTGCGTCCTTTGGATACTTTCTCAACGGTTATGCTGGTGTGTTGGAAAAAAAGCAGGCAGATATACTGGAAGGTTCTACACCACTAGGTGGTGAATTGATATATGACAAGCTAGATGTTGTGAGGTCCCTTTGGGAGCGAGTGAACAGTGCGGTGGCACAAAAAGATCATTAAGGTCGGAAGAGAATAGCGCTAACGGGAGTTACCAGACCGACGCTCAACACTCAGAGGAAAAGCAAGACGGATGTACAGTCAGACAGTTACTGGTACCATCGGATATGGAACTCTTCGTTTGCTGCTGAAAATGTGAGTGAACCGAGTGCTATGATGTCGACTCTTAATTCAAAATTCAAGCACTTTGGAGCTGAGAAACCCGCCTGTCTACACCTGAGAAACATGCCTGTCTACAGCTGAGAAACCCGCCTGTCTACAGCTGAGAAACCCGCCTGTCTACAGCTGAGAAACATGCCTGTCTACAGCTGAGAAACATGCCTGTCTACAGCTGAGAAACATGCCTGTCTACAGCTGAGAAACCCGCCTGTCTACAGCTGAGAAACATGCCTGTCTACAGCATCTACCCTGTGTACCGGAAATCCCTTCTAATGTAGTTGTTGTCACATGTTATCATTTTATACTTTCCTATACTCTCCACACAGTTTCAGTTGTATTTCAATGAATGAATAAATGAATCAAGAACTGACATCATTGCACTCGGGACATTCCCACAAGTGCTCCGTCCCCTTCTTTAGCATCTAACGAAAAGTCCACATGCTAATAGTACGAGTTGAACTTGATTAAAAGTCTGCCAGTCTGCACCTCATTGATGAATATCTTCTAGAACCTACTCACCCCACCCCCTCCCCCTTTTTTTCCTACTATACTGTCCAGTTGAACCCACAGAACCTTGACCACGTCCGCTTTATCATAAAGTAGCTGACCCCCAGAGATTCGGTAGCAGCTAATCTATCAACCTGCTTACTGTCTGGCATATCTCAAAAATCTAGACAGAAACTTCATTACATGCTCCTGACCCAGTCTTGTGAAGTTATGCAGGACAGCACTACGCGCACTAGGACCACTAAGTTAATTCTCGTATTCCCCTTGTCGGAAGCAATTTTTAGTTATTTTTAAGCCCAACCCTGGCTTTTTCCAGGGGCTCTAAATATAGCCGGGCGTGAAATATAGTCGAACGGCTTAACGGGGGTTTCCGGGACCTCTCCAGGGTTGATTCTCATCAGCATGGTGGCACTTTGTGTCACAGGGTATTTATCGTTAATGTGATGTCCTGGTGGGGTACAACTTACATACATACACTTCGTGCAGGAAGCCAGTTTCGATTATCCGAAACAGGCTTTGTTATATGTTTTTAAAAAAAACATGGCGGACTGTGTTGCTCTCAAGCCAACGGACATCTGACTTTACCGCCTCTACCTCTATTTTTATGCCTTATGTGGTGACGTTGTACGCAATGTATTATATCTGCCTCCTTCTCATGACTTCCTCAAAGAATGAGGATGTTTGTTTTCCAATGGAAAAACTGTAGTAATATATTTCTTCACGTCAATTTTTTTTTTCTGTAATTTTTGTTTTCACATTATGCTTCTTAAAAAGACACACACGTGTAGCTTCCAAAAAACGTCCCATTAGTCAGCTGACCATTGGACAGGTGTCACCAATATTTCAGAGCAAACATGTAACAGTTTACTGCAAAATAAACACCAGTTAATACAGTTTTCATACCGACATTGTGTTAACCAGCGCTATACGGGACATTTACAATAAACGGAAAGAAAATAAACATTAAACAACAGAAATAAGATGTCTATGATATCAAACAAACAAAATAAAAGTAACAAGAACACATCTCAATAGAAATGACGATCTCAGGAAACATGCTGGAGCGGAACCCAGGGTTAAACTACATCAAGAGACAAAACATGAAATAGTTCGGACCTATAGGGCTGACCATAATTTCTTCAGAAAACAGGGCAACCCAATAATATTTGTAGCTAAAAATAAGACGAACGAACGAACGAACGAACAAACTTTATTTTCAAAGGGTTACAAACTGGGCACGCAGACCCGTCTGACATTCAGCCCTTCTAAGCACTAATTTTTCAGAGTACCATTGCATGTTATGGATATTATAAAGAAAAATGCATTATAGAATAAGGCATACACATCATGTGTACATAATCTTACACACTCACACACATGAATATGTACTCTTACAATCTCATACATGCAAATTCATATACAGACATACCTAATACATACATACACCCATCTACATACATACACAAACAGAAAAGACACACACATACACATATTGACATACATGCACACACACATTCATTCCGTACATACACACCTACACATGCATGCATGCATACACACACATACAATCACATGTACAGACACCCACATAAAGCCGACAACCACACATTTACACTCATATGCATACATACATACACACACACATACATGCATACATACACACATCTATACACACACCTACATCTTAATACGACAACACGAGCTAGTCAATTGACACTCCCCCCCCCCCCCCCCCCCTCATATCCAAATTTGTTTTTACAATTATTAATAATATTATTATTATTATAAGTCAGGAACAAACTAATATTTTAGAACTTATTCCTAGATCGAAGTCTGAAACAAGTGCACGAATTCAAATACTTGGGAAGCATCTTTACACACTTAGGAACGAGAATCTAACAACAATGTCAGGTTGCAACTTGCTCCAGTTTACAAACACCCTGCTATCCCAGTGGAGACAAAAAGACAAATTAATAATACAATATGTATACCGACTTTAGGTTAGCAATGTCAGACTGGACATTGACAAAAGAACACAAGAGAAAGCTAACCACCTGTGAGATGAGATGTTTGAGAATGGCTGTGAAAAAAAAAAAAAAAGATATCGAGTGAGAAACAACGTGGTCACAAGAACTGTTGAAACAACAATCATCGACAAATTTATTGAGAAACAAAGAATTAAATGGTTTTTCCATCTACTGAGAATTAAACCACCGATGCCAGCAGCAAGAGAATACAACTTGAAAATCGAAACATCAAGAGGCAGGGAAAGACCAGAAGAAGATGGATTGAAGGATTAACTGACACCTTGAGACTGCATAACATCACGTCATATCAAGCGCGCCCTGGCTCGGCTGCCGGTCGTCAGATGAACTGCAACGCCTAGCAGCATTAACAGATATTGACAAAAGAAGAAAGACACCTAGATTTGTAAAAAAAAAAAAAAAAATACGACAATTGGCGATGGTTTTGTACCAACGGTTTGGCCGGAGCACCCCTCACAAAAAAGAGGGGTGGGGGGGGGGGGGGAACTGTCCCTTGGAAACGAGACCTCTGGTCACCCTAGACATATTGAGCCAAAAGATATTGCACCCAGAAGAACGCTGTCACCGAGACACAAAGGAAGCAGATATTGAGGTATACCACGCGAGCATTGGTGGATGAAAGCCATGAATGCCAGGATGTACTTATTACACACCCAGGGGGCGGGGCGGGGCGTGGGCGGGGAGAAGAATGGACTCACTGTTTCGAAAACAAGCTTGTCATACAAAGTGACTATTGTCAATGTTTCCATCGAAGTGGGAGTGCCTCTGCCTGGGAGGCTAGGAACCAAAAATTCTGCATACAAAAAAAGCCACAACTGTAAAACGGATGCGCAGATCTATAGTTCTAGGTCAAGATCAAAGTTCAGAAGTGGACGAACAACCTTAACTTCCGCAGGAGTTTACAGCCGGTGAATGCAATGAAGAAGAAAATATGTTGATCCAATACAGTTGTTAAGAAGAAGACGTGTATTAAATAAATAGCCACATATAAACTGCGTAGTATATTATTAATTTCCTGAAATGATGTGCCTTTTTTCAGATATTCTACATTTAACT
This sequence comes from Candidula unifasciata, assembly GCA_905116865.2. Classification (NCBI taxonomy): domain Eukaryota; kingdom Metazoa; phylum Mollusca; class Gastropoda; order Stylommatophora; family Geomitridae; genus Candidula; species Candidula unifasciata. The sequence continues at coordinate 107,253 of CAJHNH020001679.1, forward strand.
TTCGTAATATATCTTTTTCGTAATATATCTTTGATCTGCATTTATCGGGATATCCAAATTACTGAACACGAAGACTTGCATTAGACTAGCAGCATTTACTGTGATGTTGCATTTTTGTAATTACTATTACATTGGCACTGATGTTAATCTGACTGAAATATTTGATCTGACCTTTTATGTTATAATTATAGCCATAATGTTTTGAAATTGAATTTCTTTTGACGAATTATTTTAATTGATAGTTTCAATGTATCATCCATAATTATAGGTTACTTACATTACATTTTCCAGTTCACGCTACGAGCATATACTGTATGTATGTAATTATTTTGTCACTACTGATATTACTGGCACATGTTAAATATATCTTAATTACACAAATATCCCTCTACCAATTTAATTGATTAGAAGATGGCACACAGCGCTGCCAGACACATTGTTACACATACTGACATGTTCCAGTTTAGTTCGATTATGGCTGCTATTTGTTGTCAGTTTGTATTATTATTATATTTTCCTTTAGTCACTGGGGGGGGTGGGGAGGGGGGGGGGGGTGGGGGGGGGGGGGGGGGGGGGGGGGGGGGGGGGGGGGAGTTGCTTGGTCTTGAGGCATAGTGTCCGCCTTTAGTGCTAGAGGTTCCGGATTCAATCCCGGGTAAGGGCTGGGATTTTGCACGTGGACCTTGGACCTAGTTATTCATCCTGGTCTCTCAGAAGCGGAGGTAACAAATCCCTTGGCTGTTGGAAATCGAAAAGAGTAGCCTAACGGCGATACGTCGGTAAAATTTGGAGTTAAAAATCTACAAAAAGTATTTCAGGATCCTCGCTGGTGCTACAGAGCCTGTACACTGTGCTAAGCTTCTTCGGACTCAGACTCGAGTTAAAAGAAGAAAGGAGCACGTATGGATTACTAAACGTGTGCCATGATGTTGATCCGTTGTTCAAACTTCAAGCCTCAGGCCATATAAAAGCTCGAAAGAAATGGAAGGTCCCCTTCCACTGGATAACGGCAGTTATCGCCATATGAAAGAATAAACAAATAACTGAAACTGTGGAACACAAAGGAGCATCTCCATCTTCAGCCTCATAGGAAAGATTCTAGGTAAAAATACTGGAGCTGAGATCAGCACTTGTTGGCACCTTTCCGTCTTTCCAGACAAAAGCGTTATATTGTGCTATGAGAGTGCACGGGACTCATCATGACGATGGCGAGAATGACAAACAAGACCCACCCGCGTTAAGGAAAGTCTTCCACAATTATAAACCGTCACTAGAACCCTGTGTGAGAGATGTTCGGCTTAAAGAGGTGAAACAGCATCACGGATATTATAGCCAGAACGATGTGTTAGCAGTTAGCGTGAATTTTATAAAGCCAAACAAAAATATTTATAGACCATACATAGCATGCGCTAGAAACAACAGATATAAACTATGGAAGATCTAAGGTGGAATATAGTATGTATGACCAACTGTTGGGAAATATCACACATCTTTTCCTAAATTGTAAATGTGCATTGAAACAACGAAAGGGACGATAGATTAGTTTACCGTTATACTAAATGTAAGATGAGGATGCACAATGTTTTTGTTTTTTATTATATATATATTTATATATATATATATATATATATATATATATATATATATATATATATATATATATATATATATATATATATATATATATATATAATGCAAAACAGTAAATAATTAATAGCATCGTCATGTGTACTTTGTGCTAGCAGTGCCACACATAAGCAATAAGTAGGCGACATGAACAGAAAATAACTGTCTATGAAATTAGCTTCTCTAACAAGTCACCGACAACACAATAAAGGCTAGGGTCATGCATATCAGCATTAGAGCGACGTTAAGAACAAGACCTTGCCTGCATTATATTGAAAGATAGAGGATGAATTGATTTAGTTGTCCATTGAGAGTACTCGTAGACTAAACTGCACATAGTATTGTCTATAACAGAATTTTGGGGCAGAAGAAAGAGAGAGATTTAGACCAAGACAGAGATATTTTGATGGTGATGTGGATCCTGAAACAAAAAAGATTACTTATTCTCTCGAAAATTGCGCTCAAAAAAGAGCAAGACCAATACAGAAAACCACGATATTAGGATACAGCCAAGTAACGGTGTGACAATAATTTTAATCCATAGTTTAGTCACATGACTTTTTAAAACATAACATAATATTCATTGACACATAATCATGAAGGTGTATCAATTAATGCACTAGCACACACAACTCGCTATCTTTCTCTGTCATCCACTTGTTGAACAATATAGTATAGTCAACCCCTTACTGGCAACTTTTCCTTTCGATGGCATTTACGATATCCATTTTATTATACTCTGACATGAGAGATAAGGTCAGTTGGCAACGAAATTTGTATTAGTAGACCTCATGGCGTCATCGGGGATACATCCATTGTGGGTGAGAGCCATAAATAATAAACGAAAATCTTTTATTTCGTAGACATTAGTTTCATCTGAGTAGAAAGTTACATTTGCATCGATTGTTGAATAGTACCTTTTTCCTCGTGCGGGTTTTAAAACCCCATCTTAGGGTAAGAACAGAACAGACCATTTACCAATGACAGTAAAATAGTTCCGTATCACTTACATTGACCAATCACAACATTTATTGTCTCTCTGTTGGACAGCCACAAAAAGAGCAACCAAGAGGTTTCAGAAGAGGCGGGAGCCCGAAGACAACTTATTACAGACATCAGAAGGAGCCATTCATCATTTTTCAGCCATGATATGAGAAGAATGAAAATGGAACATGTTGTGACCACTGGAAAGATCTGTGGAAGGAGGTATAGAAGAAGACAACAAGAGAAGATTCTTGACAGTTTTGTTGCATGGCATGGAGGTGTGTCAGCACATGAACTGATACATGCTGCAGGAGATCGCAGATTGTGGAGAAGCGTGATCGCCCACGCCAGTCGGCAAGGTAGCTGGTGATGATGATGTGGCTTTGCTGGGCAGGTTTACATTCAGTAGTTCAGTATTGTTGGCGTCTTTGGTTTAGAAGTTTCGAATGCACTTTATAATTTCGAGATACCCCACTCAATTGTAGTTGCCAGCGAAATGGCAGTAGACCACCTTGGGCTGATTTTAGCAATGGTATCGAGAACCGACCGTACAGTAAGCGATGGCAAACTATACCTCTGAACGTAAAATAGAACAGTAAAACAATACAGATTCGCACAAAACAAAACAAAATGCTGGGGCTGGTTCTGCAATGTCCGCTAAAGGTTACACACACAGCTATCTTTAGCTAAGTTTGATATTACTTACTATACGACGTTTCATACCATCTTAGAAATCAACACACATGCTCACCCACATCTAGTAAGGAACTCGATTGCCTAAAGGTGTACCATAAAGGTAGAATAGCACCGAAGCACTAGCTAACTAACCGATGACAGTATTCTTTGAATTGTAACATCTTTGACAACTTATTTTAACATAATGCCAAATATTTCTGAGACCACGTAATCATTTAACAAACTGTTTTTGATTGCTTATATCTTCTTTGTTCGAATTTTATTGAAAATCACGCAAATTTTTATTTTATTCAAAAGAATTATTACGTCACCCACTAAGTCATATTTGTGATTAGCCGAACTATTAGTATAGGAGGTGTAACTGGGAGCAAAGTGATAGCCAATGCAGACTGTCATTAGTCTGTTTTCGATTAATGTTAACGTTAGAAATTGGACTTTACAGTCATACCCATTTTGCAGAGTCACGTATTTGGACTCCTGCACTACATAGGAGTGCTTGCGGTGTTGTTCTGTAGTTTGTAACATACTTTATGACTGGAAGTAGATGTATGTAGAGCCATATTTTTATCGTTGGAACCTAATTATGAGTGACCAGGGTGCTGATCTCTTTAAGCTGTCTCACATTTAGAACAAATATAGAGTTTTTCTGAATAAGCTGTTCCACATTCATAAAAATATGGACTGAGGCAGCATATTTGGAGTTATGTAATAACACGATGAGCTAAGCTACCACGCTAGTTTTTTTTTTTTTAACATCAAAAAAAAAAACAACAACAACAACAACAAAGCATGGGCTGAATTTGCCAGTAATTGTATGCCAATATTATTTCCATGCACGCTGGAGCGAATGGAGTGGATGAGTGAATATGGTCGACCCTGAGAACTGAATACAACCAAGTCAGCATACATGGCAATTAATTTATACAGTCATATTGCAACTGTCAATATGAATGCAAGATTGATGACTGCTAACCCTGCCTACGAAATGTTTCAACGGAAACCTGAATTTGCCAGCAATTGTATGCAAATATAGTGCGCATGCAGGACATTCTGTCTTTTGAGTAAGTAAATGATGCAGTTTGATAGTTGAGCTGAGTGATCTCTACATTGCTACCCCGACAATTAACTGGACAGGGGACGGACAAATGAAGAAGCCCGAAACAGCCATTTAACGTGCTGTGTGTTAAGCTTTGTTTTCCTGCCTGCTTATGAATATGAGTTATGAATACCCTTTGTCACGGTTGCTGTATGCTGGGACAACTGTTAGTCCAGTTCAAGCCCCCTGTTACTTGGTCATCCTTTAAAAAAAGTTCACTGAATTTGAAAATTTTCGAAGTGCAGTGATTAGACATTAAATTGCTTGTTCGGAGGTTTTCGGTTCGAATCCACATATAAGGGATGTTTTATGTTTCCATGGCGTTAGAGTTGACCTTGAACAAAATTATTATCAGACAATGCAGGGACAGTAGAGGAAGATTGCGTGGTGTTGATCACTTGTTCGCTAAGTGCTGCCTGGTCTATAACATATGTTGTTGTTCGTCCATCACTGGTGATAATTACCAGTTCTTTCATCCAGTAGTGATTGGATTAGGTTCTGTGAATGCGTAGATGGTTGATAAGCCCAATTCTAGCACAGAAGTTCTTGAACAGTGTGGACAAGGAGTTTAAGCTACATCTCTCTGGTGATTTGCTTCAGTGTCTCTTCTGGCTTGTCTTTTCTGAATTGCTACTGCAGTTCTAGCAGCGCCATCGGCTACAGCTCCTTGATGGAGAGATGAGAGCCAGGATGAGCGATCACATACAGCGACTTCCCGGGTTTTAGGATCAATACTGAAGTCTTTCTTTGAGATCTTGAGGCTGTCTTTGAAACTTTTTGTCTGTTCACATTGAGAGCCTTTTGCCTTTGTGTATTCACCATAGACAATTCTTTTCGGCAGTCGGTGGTCAGGCTTGCGGACTATATGACCTGTCTAGCGAAGCTGTGAGTGTTACTATACCAATGTGGGTTCTCACATCGCACACATGATAGCTTGATAAATATAATTTACTTTATTGCTTCTATGGGCAAATAAGTGCGTTATAGAAACTAGTATCATTCCTACTCTCCGTCATTATCTGAGACAAAAGCAATTATGTCTATTTTCTGATTAGTACAGCTACGTTTTTTTTTTTTTTTTTTAGTTACTCAGTTAATGAATATCAATGCAATGTTATCTCTATATGGTATTACTATCAACCCGTGGCTTAGGCGTTGCGAGTTCGCCTCGTAATTCCAACGTATCGCATTCGAAACCAACTGCTGGTTGCGTGGATTTTTAGAACAGTATGGGGCGTCGCAATTCTGCCCAGCCTAAAATGGGTACCAGAATGTATGTCATGGCGAAGTAAAGATGGCCGGCTTAATGCTGACCACCTAGTGCCTATTGGTCGGTAAAAAATATGGGTGCTCCTCCCATATACCCGATACACCTAAAGGCGTGAAATTGGATCTTACTTTTTTGTTTACTATAACCGGTATATGTTCTATCAGTGTGTAAATATGTTAAAGTGAAATTAGGTCATTTTTCTTCTTCTTCTTCTTCTTTGCCTTCACCAGCTGTACACTCTGGCGGAAAGTTCTGGTTGCTCGTCCACTAATGAACTGCAGTCCTGCTCCAGAACCTGAGATTTGCGTTTGCATCAGTTTTACAGATCTAATTCTCTTGAACACAGACTGTTGGTTCCTTGCCTCTCCGGCAGATGCACTCCGACTTCAAAGGAAGCTCCCCAATTAGTCGACTCTTACGACATGCTTTTGGGGAGGCAGTGGGTCTATTCTTGTCTTCCCCACAATGGGGCCCCGGAACCCACACGTGGGGGGTGGGGGTCAATATTGACTAAACTGACTTTTAAACCCACTAGGAACGCTCGACGAGCGATAAAAACCAGGTAATTTGTAACATAAAGTGCTAACATTCGGACGAGAATCACCTGGAAGCAAGTCCCAGAAACTGCATTTAATCATAAGGTTATATTTAGATACCCCGACAACACCCAGAGTGATTCTTTAAAATTAAAAAAAAAATGTGTCCAACAGTGGGGCGGGAAATCGTTAACTAAATACTTAAAGGCTGCATACAGCAGGTTATATATGTATACATAACAAATAATTCAGTACATTTGGTAATTTATGGACGTCTTTTATTTGAGTTGGGTTGAGTTGAGTCAAGAATTGACATCACAGGGCATTCCCATCCATGCTCCGTCTTTATCTTCTTCATCTTCAGGAGCCAGCACAGAGTTCCAATATTGATGGTAAGTAAAGTAAAGTAAAGATCCCTTTTCACGCCTTTCGGCGCATCGGGCATATGGGCAGAGCGTCCCATATAATTACAGACCATCAGCAATCGGAGGGTAATGTGGTCAGCATTACGCCGGCTGTCTTTACTTTCCCAGGACAGCCCATCCTGGTACCCACTTTAGGCTGGGTCGACCTGCGACGTCCCATACCACGACAAAAATCCATGCAGCCTGCAGTGGGTTTCGATCGCGGTATGCTGGCTTACGAGTCGGACTCGCTTAGCCACGGACGCCATCTAATATTGATGGTACCGGTCACAATCTGGATGCGATTTTTCTACTTTTTCTTTCTTTTCTCTCCTCCTGGAATGCCTCACAACGTCGGGACAGGAAGATATCTTTGGAACGGGCCCCTATGTTTGCTTCTATATAATACTTTTCAGTGTCTCTGATATTTCTGCGGTCCATTTTCTGCGTGGTCGACCTCTGGGTCCGTGACCGCTATATCTAACATTGCTCTCTGTGGTGCCCTCTCAGTTTTGTTACATGGTCGGCCATTTAATCTGTTATCTATTAATAAATTCCGTATTGGTTCTGTACCGACTCTCTTCCTGATATGATACTTAAATCAGTCTTTCCTTTTTACACTTTGCATGATAGTAAACATTTTATTTATGTTGCGACTATCTGTCTCCTGTTTTCTTAAGGTAGAGTCCATGGTTGACACTGATAGCATAGCGATGGTAAGAATGTTGCGCTGTTCTCTTTTAGTGCACATTTTCTCGTACTCGCATTTCAATATTAGTGGCATTGCAAGCGGAGATCGCAGATACACCCTCCACGGTATAAAAATATAAACAGTTAAATGGGGTACCCTAGGACTGGGACCTAACATGCAGTCAAACGTAAGTGGTGTTCTTAGAGCCCATACAAAACACTGTGTCTACTGATGCTCACTTAGAAATCACACTCCCTCCAGTCTTTATGTTGGAACCTTTCGCTTCATAGACGATAATGGTGAGCTAGGAGATATAACGCAGTTCTTTGTAGGTAAACTAATACAACTTTACAGCTGTGCAGGGCAAACTACTTGGGAAGAGAAAATTCCCTCTTCTCACATCAGAGATGTGTTTCTTTCAGAATGATGAGCAAAACCCTTTCAAATGCCAAAACACGTAATTTAATTACGTTGAAACCAAGAGAGTTGATAACCCGTTTAAAACAAACTGCAGCTCCTATACTCGCATGGCAATTTTTTTTTTTTTTTTTTGGATAACATCAGGAAATTTCAAATGGAAAAGTACGTTGTCTTCCTTCTTCTTTGCACTGCCCAGCTATAAACTCCAGCTGGCTTGCTTGCTTGTTGTACCCCACCAGGACATCACACAAGCGATAAACACACGGTGACACAAAGTGCCACCATGCGGATGAGGATCCCCGTGGAGAGGTCCCATAAACGCCTTTCAGTCGTTATGGCCCCAATCGTAGCCCAGCTATATTCATGGCCCCCGGCAAAAGCCAGGGTGGGGCTTCAAATAACGACAAATTGCATCCCACAAGGAGGTGACTAGGATAACGACTAACTCCAGCGGGAAGTCCTGGTCGCTGGTCTACTTCAGCGCAGTGGTTTTGTTTCAGGACTTCTAGTTTTGCGTACACAACACTTTTACAGTTCTAGCTTATTTGTTTACAGATAGCTTATTCCGCACCTCTCAGGCTGGTGTCTCCAACTTCGACTGTAACATCGATCCTATCTACTTTGGCTAGACTCTGGATGGCAACCTCTTTCTAGGATGAGCAAGCAGAGGTATAGATAGATGTTGACCAGTTCGAGCCCTGCTTACAATCACTCACCTACGCATGCATACACATGCGTTTAAGGTATGAGATTGAAAGTTTAAACAACGGATCAACATCACTTCAAAAGGGTAGTAATTCATAAGGGTTCCGTTCTACTACAACCTCAAGCCTAGGTCCGAAGAATCTCAGTGCAGTGCACGAACTCCGTAGCACCGGAGAGGATCCTGAAATACTTCAGGTAGATTTTTAACTCCAAATTTTGACCGGACAGCGCCGTAAAGCTACTCTTTTCGATTTCTACTTGCCAAGTGATCTTTTCACGTGCGTAAAAATATACACAGGTGTCCGATCTTACAATCCATAGACCAGGGTAAATTACTGGAGGTCAACGTGAAAAAAATCCCAATAAGTAAGAAAAAACTCTATAGGGGAGCATGTACAGCAGGGGTCTACCAATCATCAGTAGAAGTAACCTCTCGTCGACAAATGTTTCGGCCCACGAGCTCCTATACATTTTCAGAGAATGGGCCCACCTGAGTTCATGAAGCTCAGGGTTGGTTTCCCCTGCTGCACGAATTACCGGAATGTTATTCGGACAGGGACAAGACTAATTGGTGATTTTGCAGAAGGTACTGTGAGATAAGAAGTCGTCGCGATAGCATAATTAAAGCAGTCTGCATACCTGGACGACCGAGTGGCAAGCTTAAGATTGGTTTACCGGACACCTGTTGGACTTTGTTAGCAGGTGGCAGAGGGACACTGGCAGACAATTCGGACACGATGTACTTTAAGCGATGCGAAATTCTTTTCCGCTAGACACCTGGACCAGCTCACCGAGGCCCGTCCCCTGTGTTGTTTCGTTGTGTCCAGAGCCAGCTCGAGGCCCTCTCAGCAATCTCGCCCAGCTGTTTACGTTCATTACCACGTAAGCCTAGTTCTTTAATCACATTGTAGAGTGAAGTGGAAACGAGACCTCTTGCGCCTACTTCGACGGCGAAGACTCTTACTGTGTATGCTTCATCCCTCCTCAGACCAGCTGGTAAGTCACAGTACTTCTCGAGCTTGTACATATGGCCTTCGTCCATTCGCGACTCATACAGGACGGTCAGCTCAATAAGGATGAGCTGCCGCTTCTCCGCAGAGTGGAGAATTATGTCAGGTCGCAGGCCAGTCTTCCGGATTAACTCAGGGTACCTTTCATCGCCAGGCAGGTCAACCGCCAGTAACCAGTCCCTCGCAGAGTCTAGCATAGATGGAGCGTATGCGACGTTATTGAGTTTAGCTTTTAGAATCTGCCCAGCCTTGAGGAAGCGTATGGGGACGATGGTAGGACTGGCCTTCGCGTTGGCCCTCATCTTGGCCTGGTCCACAACGGCTGCCAACTCTTTTAGCACCTTGTTGTGGCGCCAGGTATTTCTGCCTTGACCTAGGGCTTTTCTGCATGCGGACAGTACGTTTTCTAACGTCTTTTTCGCTCTGCAAAGCGGGCATGACGGGTCGTTAGTCGCACTCCACTTGACCATATTGACACCAGACGATAATACATCATAGGCCAAACGAACGATGAAGCTCAGACGCAGCGGGGTCATTCGTCAGATCTCACCCCATGTGAGTACTCTTGGCAATGCGCTCTCCAGGCTGACCCAATGGCCCTGTTGCCACTGTTGGGCTGCTTTCTTGACTCTAACCTTGTTTTCGTTGTCCCCTAATTTGCTGTATCACCATGTCCCGGCGCTCTTTGGCTATGGCTTTGGACTACCAACAGACTTTTCCGTGACCTAGGCCTCGACGGTCGGTTTGAGTGTATCCCATAATCTCTCTCAATTGTAGTGCATTCTGGGCAGATTCGATAGCATCAAGGACCTTCCATTTAAGACCATTCTTTAGAGCGGGCTGGACAGCGGTGACATTTGGGTCTGAAGACTCGTACAAGATCATGGCGAGTCTTACCTTGCCGACTTTAAACTCTTCGGGTATCGATTTGAACTGGAGCACCAGCTTAGCCTGCTTACCTTACAGAGCCACGCCAGTCAGACAAGGCGGTGCACCAATCTACTTTCATATGGCTGTGTTGATTTTTTTTTCTCCATTGTCTCCACTGCAGCCGTCGTCACTTCATAGACTAACAGCGGCCAGAGGGGTTTTGGAATCAACATGAATTGGAGACACCAGACCTTGAACTTCCCGATCAGCCTGCATCGCTCGATCGCGAGCAGGCCTGTAGCCAGTGACTCGTGTATTCGCCGGACCTCCGCTCTATCAGATAACTTCGAATCGTAAACGCGACCAAGGCTCTTTACCGATTCCTTGAGAAACGTGGGGATTTTATTAATTGCAACCGTAAAACTGGTTGCCGCAACCTTAACCTTTTAGGATTTACAGACTCCTCGACTTCTGCGGTTTGAATTGCATACCGCTCCATTGGACCACCGCGTCCAAACTTTTCAGAATCATGTGGGCAGATTCCTCGCTGCCCGTGATTATAGTCGTGTCATCCATAAATGCACGTAGTGGCGGCATCCAGTGGTCCCCAATTTGAAGGCCTTGTCCGTAGCTGGCCACCCCGTCTAACATGATCTGCATGGCCATGACGAACAGTATTGGTGAGATCGTACAGCCCATAGCTATCCCAACTTGTAGCTCAGTCCACCTTGTGGTAAATTTCGAGGTAGAGAAGCGCAAAGCGAACTTAGAGAAATATTGCTCGATCATTTCGTTGATCTGTGCCGGTACGTGAAACATGCGAAGGGCCTGCCACGGTAGCCTATGGGCGTTGGCGAGGTCCAACCATATAACGTGCTATTCGGTTCTCTCATGCTTGGCCCTCTGGATAGACTCCCAAATCATGGTCGCGTGTTCAAGGCACCGATCTTACTATCCATAGACCAGGGGAAATTACTGGAGGTCAACGCGAAAGAAATCCCATACTTAATCGAGGCCTGAATCCGGGAACTCCAGCATTCGAGGCGGACGTCATGCTTCGAAACCACGCAGCCCCCACACAGTATACACATATGCACGTCCACACACACATGCATGAAAAACCTAAAAGGTATATTTAAAAGCAATGACATATATGCACTCTCTTACACACACACACACACACACACACACACACACACACGTACACACACACACACAATCACACACATAATTGATTCAACTGAAATCAACTTGTATATTATGGAAAAATAAAAGTAAATTCTCCTATTGAACATTTCGCTGTAATAATATATTGTAAACAGCCTGCGGACTCGTAAGATGCCAGTCATTTGAGTAATGTAAACAGAGCAAGAAGTAATGTACGCATTCACGCATGCACACATTCACGCATGAGGGCACAGATACAAGCATTTGAAGGCACCCACGCACACATACACACGCGTAAACACACATAAAAACACATGTACACATACACACACACAAATGCATACACGAACAGACATTTTTTTCACAAGGATACACAAATCTGTCCACTTATATTGTCATTTAAAAATTACGAAACAAGGAACGCATTTCTTTCATTATAGTGTTAAAAATATGGGTGACTGCGGTCTAGTTAATACCAAGACATTAATCCAGTGGAGTACTCTCCCCTTTGTCTTAGTTAGGTAATGTGAAGAAAGGCACCGGCCGAAATGTCAATTTTTGCGTTTTGTGCACGTTGTTCTGCTTTCAAATTTCTGTATGCTTTTTAGTCACAGTTGACTGGATTAATTTTGTTCTTTATAGAGTCCATGTCCTGTGTCCATAATCCTTATGTTTTAGTCAGCGCCCTCTGTCTTGTGTACTGTCAATCAGTGGTATGCTGTAGGCAAAGCAAAACAGTAATTCGTTAGCTATGTGAACATGAAATGGGAGAACTCTCACTCAATTACAAAATGAATAAACAAATTTAAAGAATTTATGGTAGGATTATATGAATGCAGTGTATTTAGACCTACGCTAATGCACTGTGGCGAAAATGTGACATTTTACCCCTGATAGGCACAAACATAAAAGGGGTGAAATCATCCTGGATTGAAAAATGTTTTACATCTCTACTGTTTTCTTGCTTGTTGTACCCCACCAGGAGATTACGCAAGAGATAAACATCTGGTGACACAAAGTGCCACCATGCGGATGAGGATCACACGTGAAGAGGTCCTAGAAACCCCTTTTAGCCGTTATGGTCACATTTGTGGCCCAGCTATATTCAGGGCCCCCGGCAAAAGCCAAGACGGGGCTTCAACAAACAATAAAACGAACAATTGCATCCCACAAGGAGACATCAACTTTATCAACTTTATTAGATGAAAACTGTAAAAGGGAAAACATAAATTCCAGATCCAGCTCTGTTAGAATAAGTGACAAAATAGTCAGAATGTGTTTCTAATCTTTAATTAAACGCACATATTATACGATTAATTGGATTTTTAAGAGTAAATACACAAAATTATCATGAAAACAAAAACATCGTTATCTTTTATTTTTCTTTTTCTTTTTGATTCTAAAAAATTTTTTTTTTTTTGCTTTTAATTAGAAAACAATTGTTAGTATAGCAAATATATTCAATATTAACATTGGTTGATGACTCCAGTGAAATTTCCTTTAGCCCCACAGGTTAAAAACCACGGGGTTATGGAGTCAGAAGAGACCACGTGATTTGTGCATTTTGGGTTGGAAAAATTCTTATTGTGATTTTCATTATTTGCTGAACAAATCTAAACCAAGTCGATACATGTGAACATTGGGGCATGCAGGCGCCGAAACACGGGGTTGCAGCTCAATCACCCCCGCTCCCCCACCCCCACCAAGATAGGAAAGGGGGTAAATCTTACGTAATTGTAAAAGGAGCCTACCACAATAAAAATATTTTAAAAGAAAGTAGTTGTTTTTAAGATTTATTACTTTTTCAAACATAGATTACACATGTCATTAAGGCATTTCTACTATTTGTGTGCTTTTAACTAGGATTAGGTCTCTACGAGTCCTGCTCTTTTTTTTTTTTTTTAAGAATTTTTTTCACGATGGTGGGCGGAGGGGGGCTGGGGGGGGGGGGGGGGGTAACTGCCCCCAAAAAGGCAGAAAATCACATTCTGTTTTTAAAAAAAAAATTATTTTAAAGTTTAAAGCAAAGCGACGCCTTCTGACTTCTTCTTTTCAACTTGGACCTCGAGAAAATTATATGGAAGGTGACAGAAGATTGTTACAGGAGAAATAACAATAATACTTGCTCATGCTCATAACATAGACACAGAAGGAGAAAATGAACCAGATATAGTATAAACATTGACTCACTTAAAAGAAGCAGATTGAAAGATGAGACTTGTTATCAGTCAAGATAAAATAGAATACTTTTAATAACAACTGCGGTAAAGGATTACCAAAAATAAAGTGTACGAATACTTTGATTGCTCAATTTGGCTGGGAAGGAATTTTCATCACTTGTATGGTAGAAACGCATTTCTTGTGCCAGATAGGACAGATAATTTGTCTTGTTTACTAACTGTGTATAATTCACTGCCGTGTGAGTAAAACACAACAGCGCATCAAGTATTTTGCCCTAGATGTAATTTTTCAAAAACCAAACAGCACTGGATGGGCGATGACGTCAACATCACGCAGACATGTGTTACTCAACAGGAGAGACATCTCCAATACCACACGAGAGATTAAATGCTGTGAGGCTTTCAGTTTCGTGGAACATGAATTTTCACTGAATAGGCTACATACCCTGGATCTACCAATTGGAGCCGAGAGACAGGAAAACCATGCGGGAGCCACCCCTCGTTACATAAGCCAGAAAAGAATGGAAGTTGTTAACCTAAAAAAAAAAAAAAAACACTTGGAAACGCTCAGGAGGAGATCGGAGAAACTTATGGTCATGTCTGATGATCTCTAAAAAAAAAAAAAAAACAAGGAACTCAACATAGCATTTCTTATTCCTTTCCTTTTAAGACTTGTCTGACCTCAGAGCGCCAGCCGGGTTAAATTGTGGTCATTGAACCCCGCATGATCCACCAACCGTAGCTAGATCATATCGTCGCCACATTTTTTGCAATATCCAGAGAAGGCTGTGTGGTCTCGAGGTATAATGTCCGCCTCGAATGCTAGAGGTTCCGTGTTCAATCCCGGGTAAGAGTTGGCATTTTTTCACGTGGACTTGAACTTCTAGTAATTATCCCTGGTCTCTTTGTAGTGAGATCAGACGCCTGTGTGCAATGTTGCGCATGTAAAAGAATCTCTTGGCAGTTAGAAATCGAAAAGAGTAACCTAACGGCGCTGCCCCAGCAAATTTCAGAGTTAAAAACCTACCCAAAGTATTTCAGGATCTTCGCCGGTGTTACTGAGCTGGTGCACTGTGCTGAGCTTCTTCGGACTCAGACTTGAGTTAGAAGTAGAACGGAGCACTTATGGTTAACTACTGTGTGCCATGATGTTGATCCGTTGTTCATAACCTCGAACCCAATTTTGTTATCTGGTAAGTGTCTGGTGTGCGTCAGGGCTGTGTACTATCGCCGCTTCTTTTTATAACATACATGGACGCCATATGTAGCGAAACAGACTTTAATCAGGAAAAAGATATAACAGAATTACTTTTCGCCGACCACCAAGTACTCATAGCAGAAAATATGGAATGCCTACAGAACCACCTAAATCAAATTAGTAACAAAGGGGAGGAATATAAAATGAAAACCTTAACACCACGAAGACAGAGACAATGATGATGGAAGTACAGTAAAGACAATTATAGAAATTTTGAAAAACAACACCCTGAGACAAATCAGGAATTAGTATTTGGGAGCAATTTTTACTTCAGACGGAAAAAATGGACAGAGAAATTAGGAATTACAAGATGTGCCAAAGGGGTCAAGTAATGGAAAAAACTATTCCCCTGTTGACACACAAGCAGATACAATCAGAGTACTAAAGTGAATCTTATCAGAACTATTTTTTGGGATACTATGCTGATCAGTGCCAAATTTGGACACTTACATCCTTCAATGAACGTATGGTTGTGACAACAGAGATGAAATGCCTTAGAAGAGCTGCAGGAGTTTCAAGGAAAGACAGAATACAAAATCATGAAATCAGACGAATGCTAGGAATAAAGGCAGTCTAAAGGTCATCAAAAACAACACATGAAATGGTTTGGACACCTAACAAGAATGCCCTGGTACTATATGCCACAGCGAGCCACACTAAAACGTTACAACGGGTATAAAGCGAGTGGAAGACCTCGGAAAAGATGGAGTGATGGCATTAAGAACAGCCTTACAGAAATAAACATCAGTCTTAATAGTGCTTTTGACAGAACTCATCAACGAACATTACATCTCCCCCCGACACTTCGATGAGGTACAAGGTGGAAGCGAAGAAGAAGAAGAAGAAGTAAGTGTCTAATTGTTTTGTCAGGTTGCCTAGCCATGGTTAGTTCCTGTTTAAAGACAACTCTAAACGTTTACAAAATTATTCTGCCAAATGTTTCCTAGAAATTAAATGAATTTGGTTCGGAGTTTTCTGGAAGTTTCTGTAGCGTAGTGGCTAGAAATGTTGTTTTATATATATATATATATATAATATATATATATATATATATTATATATATTTATATATATATATATATATATATTTATATTTATATTTATATTTATATATATATAAGTTCAGATGAGCTCTGTCAGCCTAACCTTAAACTTTTCGCACCATGAAGTGGCGTGGAAAGTAAAGTCATTTCGGTGTGTATTTATGTCTATATCCGAACCATCCAATCACTTATTAGTACATACAATAAAGTCGCCGGGCATCATGTTAGAAATCTTGCAAGGAATTATATGTCTTTTAATTTACTTACTTTTTTGTAATCAATTGTGCGTTTAATTGTCAGCGGGTTTCTTCAGCCATTTCAACTCACGTGTGTTCATTGTTCTTGTTTGAGCTTTGAAAAATGCCCAACGTTTGGCACTGGTAGCACAGTGATAGTATGAGTATTCTTTGTATAATATACTGTTTTGCGGCCATGCTGAAATAATTATTCCCAGCGTGAAATTACGTTTTATATTCTATTATTAATACTTCGAGTAAGTACTTCGTTTGCGCCTGTGCCTTAGGCGTAGCGAACACGCTTCGTAATGCCGGGGTGCCGAGTTCGATCCCAGCTGCGGGCCTTGTGCCTTGCGTTGGTTTCGACAGTGATATCGAGAAGCCGACTGTCCAGGAAGCAATGGCAAACTACTGAACCTAAGTTTGCCTTAGAGAAACCACAACAGCCAAACAATGCTGGGGTTGGTTCTGCAATGTCTTAGTGCATACTTCACAGCAGATGTCTGAACAATCAGCTCAGAATGAGGTAGAGAGGTTTCATCATCGCATGTGGTGTTGGTGGGCCAGCGGCAGCTCTCAACCAGCCAAGTCATGTGTACACCTCTCCAGTGTCATCCTAGAAAGACTTGTTTTAGCGAGCACTTGGCCTGCGTAGACAGAATCCCGTTTCCCCCTATGTCATGGTGAACTGGACAGGCGGGGATCGAAGATTCTAATACAATCAGCCAGAGCTGTACAATGGGTGTGCACGAATTACTCGTCTCTGAACAAGACAACACAATTTCAGACGTGGTCGAACAACAACTAAGAATTATGTCAGAGATTACAGCCGGTGAACGCTACAACAACGCTAGTGTGCGGGATGAATATGTTGAATATCGTGTTAAGCTGCCGAAATGCTTCAGCGCGGTGAAGAGTAGATCGACCAAAACAAAACAAAAATGCTTTCTATATTATTTTCTTTTGATTTGTATAGCCATAGGCGGTTCACCAGTGACTGAAAATACTCAGGGCTCTTGTAAGTTTAGCTTCTCCATTTTAGCACGCACGGGATTGGAAACGCCTTTACTTAACGCCGTGGGCTGTTGGTAATTACTGAACAGAAAACGTACAATTACATAATTTAGAAATCTCCTAATGTATACTTCTCTGTTCGCTAATAATACACACCATCACTAAAATTATACTTATTAGATAAATCACACGGTATTTTTGAGGGTGTTTTTTTTTTCTGATGTTGTATTGTGCTGGAGTATTTTTGAAATTCACACAAGAAACTGTTATTATGGAAAAAATCTAGAACACTCAAAGACAAGACGGACAATTATCTCTAAAACGATACGAGTCCGATTAATATTATTACAATTTACCCAATTAAAAGTATTGCACTTAGAGGAATTATTGATAAACGCCATTGTATTATTTTTTTTTTTTCATACATAGATAACAATGTTTTTACTGTTAAATAAAAAATAAAATTTTAACACTTTCATAAAGAACAACAGTTTATATTCTCTCCACACATGGGTAAGCTACTTATAAATGGTAAAATGTTCAAGAGACACCAACGTTAAAAAGAAAATTACCAGATTACAGGAAAAAGAGAGGGAGAAAAAGAGAGAGAGAGAGACTAGAACTAATTTGAAGCAACATGCACATACTACTCATTTATATCATGCATAATTTCACAATTAAAAGTACTCATATGCAAGGAATCATGGATGAGAGCCAATATAACACTGTGTTATTATTTTTCTGCGTTACGTGGATAATTTTTTCACTGTTAGGAATAGTATCAAATGTAATCAATATAAAAACGTTTATCGCTATGGGACTTAAAGACAGTGTCACCGTGTCATTCCTGGCTTTGTCTGTATTCGACATGACCTATGTGGTTACCGTATTTTGTTTCTCCATCTCATCAGCCTTCAGTTTAGTTGAAACTGCTTACTACAAACATTTTCCAATTCAACCTTATGGTATATACATATTTCTTGCTAGCATAGCTATACTTGTTAATGTACCTAACACCTTAACAACAACATTTTTAGCAGTTGCCCGTTGCATGTGTGTGGCCAAGCCGCTACACTTTAAACATTTATTTACTGTCAAAAGAACGGTAGTTATCATGACAGGTTTTGCTATTTTAGCAATAGCCATCTATACCCCGGTTCTCGCCAATATGGGAATGGTTGAAAGACTAGACACAAAGTTCAATATATCCAGGCCAATGCTTTGGCTATCACCGTACAGAGATTCTGTCAAAAATATTGTATTTACCTTATTACAAATGGTTTTACCCGTTGTTACTGAAGTCATCGTTCTTGCATGTCTAGCAATAATGGCCAACAGACTCCGGGCGGCTTCGAAGTTCAGGCAAGCTTCACATATACCTTTGTATGTCACAAATGTTGTAAATGCGAAGGCAAAAATTGAGTCAAATCAGGATACTTCCGGCAAATTTTCTGGCAAAGATATCCGTGTAGTTAAACAGGTGGCTCTGATTTCGTTAGTTTACATTATCTGTAATACACCAAAGATCCTAACTGGCGCCGGTGACCTCATTGAACCAGAATTCCGGCTTGGGAAACGATACAGTTATTTAGTTCTTTGTCTTAACTATGTTCGTATGCATTTTGAAATATTTAACGCTTCAATTAATACATTTGTTTACTTTGCCTATAATACAAAGTTTAGAGCTACACTTAACTTGAAATAAAATGAGATAATTATCTGCCATTCAATTGAACAACTAGTGGAATGCATGCTCTGTGTAAATCAACGCTTTTGACAAACATAAGACAGTTTCAGGACAGTCGAGTATAATTTTTTAGCACATAATAAACTTTCAAATACGGGAAAAGTAAATTACATTGTTGTTATTGTTATCTTAAACAGCACTTGCAGACAGGGGCCGTAATATAGCCTAACGGTTCAATGCGGTTTCCGGAACCTCTCCGCGGCTGATTCTTATCCGCATGGTGACACTTTGTGCCATCAGGTGTTTATGACTCTGTGTGATGTCCTGGTGGGGTAAAATTTATTTGCTATTGTTGTCTCTCTCCCACCCCCACCCTTTTCCTGTGTCTTTTTGTAGCGCATTATTAACCTAGATGTTAATTATGAATCTAGTCAGCAAATGGATGTAAGAACTGGTCAAAGGAAATGCATTTACAGTTCGTTCCAAAATTCATGCCCTCAGACTGTAATAGTGTCCTACACAAAAATAAAAATCTTTGTCAAACTAATAATTTGTGTGCTCATGAAAAATATAATATACATTAATTAACTCAAATCGTTTTATTTTACACCAGAAATGTTGAGATTGTTTTGAAAATAATTTTCCGTGTTAAGCGATGCGTGGTAATTATTTTGATAGCCTATCCCACATACAATGAAATACTGTGTTAACTTAACTCGTCGGAGGCTAATGAAGGAAATTGACTACCTGGGAGTGAAACCTCTAAGAATGAGTTACAATTATGTAAAAATTATGTATCCAATTCACTATTCCAAAAAAAAAAAAGTTTGCATTGCATGGATTACCTCTAAAACATGTGCAGTTTGATTTCTTGCAAAATTCGCATCATTCCATTAACTGTAAAATGATAACTGTATGCTATGCTTTGAATCGGTGTCTGTTTTTATGAGTGTATGTGTGTGTGTGCGCGCGTGTGTGCGCGTGTGTGTGTGTGTACCTTAAATGAGGCAACACAAAAAAATTGATAATCAAAAGATACATGCCCAATTTCAAGAATTTGTACCGAACGATTACTGTGGTACAGATTTTTGAAGCTGGGTACGACTTTTAAAGTTGACTATAGATTTTATTGCAATATCAGTCTTTGCAGTTAGGAACAGATTAGATTATCTTTCGATGGCGATAGTGAATCATGTCAGTAAATTTACTGGGTATCATCATTAATATGGTAGAAGCGAAATCCAACTAGCATATTCAAAACGTAGCACAGACTCTTCATAGGACATAGATCTAGCTATAATGCCTTCAGTATGAAAGGCATCTATGAGGACAAAAAAATCTTGATTCATGTTTTATAGACGACAGTGCCGCCTTCTTTTGTGGAAATTGCTCCGCCAGGGAGCAAACCCATGGCCTTTTGAGACGCACGGGAGCGTCTAGCCGCTACGCCTCTGCTACTCCTTTGTGGGAATGCGTCATTATTGTTAATTTATTTATTATGCTGTTGCCACGGACTAGAGGAGAGAGACGGGGTGAGGGGGTGGGGTGGGGGTGGTCGCCGACTGTTTTGTATTTTCTGTGAATCATCCACTAAATGTCTCCATTTTAAGCTGTAAACTGTAACATCCTTGGATGTTGCTGCTGCTGGCTCTGTGTAAAAAAAAAATCGTCACGTTCAACCAGCATCTCTAAACGGAGAGATTTTGGTTATATTTGTTACTAGGTTTTGTGTGCCCTATACATGGCTATTAGCATTGCAGGACATCAAGCAGTCCCGAAAAGAACTTGCAGTGTTGATACCATCAAGAGAGACATAACAAATACTGCCCTGACCAATCAATGGGTGACCCGGTCGCCGATGACATCCTTGGCTGCTGTCTGATTATTCAGCTGGTTCATCATCATCGTTCCATAACACTGCATGTCGTTGGGTTACAAGTTGCTGTTTACTGTCTGATCAGCTCCATCCACCTTTGAGTTCATGTAAAATGATCGTTTTAAAAGGTCTTTTTACATGTCCGTACACAAAAGTAAGGGAACTGATAGATTAGCACTCAGACCCAGAAGATATCATCATCTACACAGATGGATCCGTGAAGCGCGGATCAAGGTCAGCATGGGCATACACAGCGCAAAGAAGGGGGGGGGGGAAACAATACATGAGGACAGCGGCGCTTACCAGACAACCACGTCAAGCATGACCATGGAAATAGCCGCTGCTTCTAGAACTTTAGCATGTGTATCCGAGCAAACCGCCACACAGGCAATAATTGTCTCAGACTCAATGAATATGCTTCAGAAGATAGCAACAGGCAGTGTGCGCTCTGAATGGATAGAAAGCAATCGGAAATCGCACTTAACCTCCGTAACCTGGATCTACACACCGGGTCATGCGGGCGTAAAGGGAAATGAGCGAGCAGACCAACTGGCAAGCACTGCACTAATGATTGCGTGAAAAAGCATGGACAGAGCAGATACCGTCAACGCTGTACGGACTGGGCTAGTGGATAATGACGAATCCCTGACACTAACACGATTGCGTGACATGGGAATTAGGCATGGTGAAGCACGTCTTTGCCGTCTTCGAGGCCGAAAAAAGAGACAATTTAACCAGCTTCCCATGGGGACAATTAGTAGAAGTACTTTAGAGTGGCTGCTGCTTCGGAGGACTGCGCACGCATGGGTATGCCCAATGTGCAGTGACGTCGATTGTGATAATAAAACATAAAATAACATCTTGTAGGGAGTCGGCATTCCGAAACCCAAGTTCAAGGTGTCTCCTTCGTGCCAACGAACTGCATGGCTGTTGGGTGAATAGTCGTTAACGAAGGCAGTCAGGTCGTTGTAGGGGCGACGCCTGCTGGTGGATGTAATGTCCTAAGTCCCTTCCCCAGCTAATAGTGAGGGTACTGCTGGGGTGACCATTTATTAACCCTCAAATAATGCTTCAGGTCAAAATGGACGCTAGGCACGGCACCCTCCTTTTTTTTTTTTTTTTAGCCGTGGCAAATGATTTTTTTTACTTCTGTCAGGTGGTGGCTGTTGCATTTTTGCTCCATTTGTAGACTGAAAGGATATAGTTTCGTCGCCCAGCTTCTGAGTTGAGTACATGGCTGACACTGTGAGCTACGTGTGTTTTTCGTTGGCACAGGAGCGGAGCAACTATGGGATGACCCGTTTGCTATGAAGCTGAAACTAGGATTACCAGATTACCAGATTACCAGAGGTAGTGTGCAATGGATTTCATTGTTGCATGCCTATGGCCTGTACAATCATTCAAGTTCTGTAACTAGGTCTTTCTTGGTCTGCCTTTTTGTTTTTGAGCCTCGGTTAGATCTTTCTACAGCCCGGCTCTCTAGCGTAGTTGGCTAAACCGGATTGTGCGGTGACCGGGTGACGAACTTATTGTGGTCCGGGTTCACTCCCGGGGTAGGCAGAAAAGCCACATTTTCTCCCAGATTTACGGTATTTAAAATGAAATCAAGGCCGAAAGGATGCAATATCCATAATACCGATCCTAAGGGTTAACAACTCATGGCTTCTGGGAACTAAAACACACAAAAAGATCTTTTTACATGTCCGTACCATTGCACTTTCTTTCTTTTCACTGTATTTAAATAGGTTCATAGCTTCCTGTTTAGCCGGCTACTGCGAGGAGAAGGCTGAACACATTCAAACAAGAGTTAGGGATCGATACAGGTGGAACACCCAGAGATGAAGAAACAGCAGTATGTCAAAAAGGGCATTCTGAGCGAAAGAGAGAAAGTGCCGGAGATCCGTTGCAGACAACTTGTATTGGGGAGACAGCAGCTGGTTGATCTGTAGCATAGGCGTTGCGTACGAAATTTGTAATTCCAAGATACCCGGTTGGATTTATAGGACTCTTACAGTAACGCTAAATATAACACAGAATGCGACCACAAAGCTCAACGGAAGGAATGGAAAAGACGCACACAAACAAAGGTTTCGATCACGTCTTTATCAAAGGAGTACTAAATACATCACACACTGTGACTAGAAAACTCAACAGACAAGACAACAGAGCTAATAAAAACCCAAGGTCAACGTGAACCAAGAAGTACGTAATCGCTGGGGGAGGGGGGAGGGGGGCAATATGAATATGTAAGGCTATGATACGAAATGAAATAAGTAAGAAGACGAACGTAAAAAGAGAGGGAGAAATATGAATAAGGTAAATAAATGAACAAGTAAATAAGGTAATTTAAGTAAAGCTGTGTTGACTATTAATCCCTCCAGGACTAAAAACACCAAAACTATTGATGAAACGATTTAGTAATGATTAGTGGCTGCTTTGTTCACCGGAACAAGATTTAATAGCAGTGACTGAGATCGTGTTTCGCCTTAGTGGTCAGAACTGCTGAGATAGGGGAAGATAGGCTTGAGAGCTTATTACGGATTTCAGCAAGACGTTCACGGAAGAGATCTGCTAGCTTCCTACGGTTTCCTCAATATATGGCCTTTGACATACATCTGACAGCAGACGGCTTTGTTTTTTTTTTTCCGAATATGGTATCTGGGATCATTTTAACGGACAGAGTATCCACAAGGTTACAAAGTCAAGAGGATCTACATCATCACACCTGGTTATCCCATGTGGCTCGGTCTTTCTCGGCAAAACTGCTAACAGTTTGCTGAGAGCCTGGCACAAAGCACGATTTTCGTAGCTCTAACGACGATCCCCAGTGATCTCCGTAAAAACCAATCGTAAACTGAAAGACGCGTCCGAAAAACGAACCCACGACCTTTAGAGCGTGAGGTAAACGGATTTTATTTTAGCGTCTGGATAAAAAAAGAAGCCCCAGTCTTACTGGGGATTCGAACTTGAGTCTCCCGCATGATAGTTGAATATTCTTATTCGTTCGGCCTGCTGTTCCTCGGAATTTTCATGGCTAACACATTATTTGCCGGGGTTGCCACGACCATCAGGCCTTTTGGATTGACTGGCACGAGGCTAATAACAGAAGTAAATTAATAGAAAAACACAATCTTCGTTGCATGTGACGTTTGAGCTAGTTTATTCATGATAATGTACCTTGCTGTTTTATCTGCGTTGAAAGATTAGGATCGAAACGTTCGATTTTTTTTTTTTTTTTAAATGAGCGCACGAGTCATAGTTTGTGTTGTGTCCATTTGCTTACACGTGCTTGTATGGTTAACACTTTCAGCTATAACTACTAAGTAATCAAGCTCCTTGATTCCTGAGAAATTCTAGTTTAAGGAGGAATAATGGCATACCATATAACACAAATGCAACAGAGATTCTTAAGTGGAAATCAACCAGCACCATCATCATGAACGACGGCCATGTAAAGATCGTGTATAAATAACCAAATACTTTTATAAGCTGGTTGAACGTGATCGAAGCTTTAACTTGTCCTTCAAGTAAGTAAGCAATCAAACTATTACTTTTAGAAAGACAACGCATACTTTTAGCCGAGTTACAATTACTAGCCAGATTTCTTTAGTGTATTCAGACCAAAAGGACAAAATGAAGTAACATACCATATGTTGTTTGCTATACAATATGCTCTCTTTAGGGTGGAAAGACCAGGAAGTCATTGCTTCTGCTGCACTCTCAACGGGTGTGTATCCGTTGACCCTCTGATAGTGGTACAATGCCACACAGCCCATTCTCTGAAAACTTGTATACATCAAGTTCAGGTGCGCGTAATTTGCTTCAGTTGTGTACAGTTTTCGTCATATGCTTTGGACGCAGTTTGACAGTCTCGTCATGCTGGGCTTCGAGATGAGCTGTACTTGCTTTGGTGGCAGACCGCTTTACTGAAAACGATGTGAACAGGTGCCAATGAAAAACTGCCAACATAAACTTGCCTAACAACACGACACAGAGGCCATATAATGGCGACTTTGGTATTATGACGCCCTGATCGGGACCTCCAACTAACTCTAATAATATACAAGACTCAGTCAGTGAAAACGTTTTGACGAGTGATGTTACTGTTGGAATCATGCGGTTTTTCATTCTCGTTTTTTGTTTGTTTTTTCTCCTCTATAGTTTACCATCACTAAGCCTGCATAGAGACATTATATATATATATATATATATATATATATATATATATATATATATATATATATATACATAAAGGTAAAAGTAAAGGACCCTTTTCCATGCCTTTAGGCGTATGGGGCATCTAGGGCTAGACCTATATTCTTAGTGAATAATCTGTACTTGGTGGGTGATGTGGTCAGCATCACGCCGGCCGCCTTTACTTCACAAGACTGCACCTGGAAGCCACTCATGGCTGGATCACCTGAAAGTCAAGGTCATTTTTGAAAACATGTCTGGCTCTGTCAGGACGCGAACCCACAACCTTCTGGTCTGCAGGTGGGCGTCTAGCCTCTACGGTCTCAAGTGGTCCCACAATGTGTATTTATGTGAATATTGTTTTTCTATCTTTCTACTTCTTTCTATGAGTGCCGATCAATACACTTTCTGTTACTCGATTAATTTGTGAATATTGTTGCATAGGGACGTAGCTGTGTTTAATGTGTGTTTTTTGATTGAATCATAGATGTTTGTTATATCGCATGAACATATGTATTCTTTTAAAAACCTCTTATTAATTTTATGGTGACCGCGATGGAGTTGCTGCTAAACCGAAAGGTTTACAGTCACGCTGAGGTGGAAATCTCCCCCCAAAAAGGGGAAGAAGAGGGGAAAGAGGGGAGGGAGATTTGGCGAACTTGTGCATACTACAAACTAGAATGGCCACTTCCAAAATTAGAATGCTGGGGTTGTATGCGACATCATGTAAAGAAGTTTTCTTCAATCGATTGGCCGCGACCAACTGTGAGCTGATAGAAAAAGTCCAGGTGGGCGACGAAAATGCTTTGCCTAATCATGTAGCAGAAAGGGCACACAGTTTTTTTCCTTTTCTAGCATTGCAGTCTGTAGTGTTCACACACGGAGAATGCAAATAAAACTGGCACAAATCCGCAATCCTGCTCAGCCTCATAGATTTTTAATGTGCAGCAGATGCCAATGTAACCCAAAAGTGTAATTTTGTGTCATCAAATTAAGACATTACTATTGTGTCGCAGTGTCGGAATCAATTTTGTTGTTGTCGGGGGGGGGGGGGGGGGGGGGGGGGGGGGGGGGGGGGGGGGTGGGGGGGGGGGGGGGGGGGGTGGGTGGGGGGGGGGGGGGGGGGGTTTGTTGTGGTCGGGGGGGGGGGGGGGGGGGGGAGGGGGGGGGGGGGGGGGACTAATAATAACCCGACTCATTGGTTAAACGTGGTTTCTGGGAACTGTCTCCGGGTTATCATTATCCGAATGGTGACTTTTTGTGTCACTGGATGTTTATAGCTTGTTGTGATGTCCTGATGGGGTTGAACGTCATCATGATGATGATCATCATCATTATCATCATAAAAATTAACCAAATTACCCCTATCTACATTTGTTTTTGTTATTGTGTTCGGTTACCAGACAGGCAGGACGCAAAACCAATTCCTCTGTTTCGTTGGACCACGGGTGTATAGAGGTGGAGAAACACTGCTGCAAGGGAAATAAAATTAATGTTGTGTTGAATGTTCAACGTTTTACTACTTTCCGTACCAGAAAACTTATATTAGTTTTATTAATTACTCTTTATATTCTTGAAACTTCTTTCCTACTTCTGCCCCATTCTTCTCTTATGTTCACCTATTCTAACTGCTGCTATAATTTGTGTCTCCGTGATATCGTGTTTCAGTTTCATCATATGAAACCGATTTTACGGCCCAGTAAATAAACCAGATATCACCATCCTCTCTTTGACATCGCCGTGCTTCAACTATCAGGGCAGAAGTCAGGATCAAGTGTCGATACAAAGATTTTAAAATAAGTTATGTATCTTGCCGAATTGGAGTGGCCCATCGGTTGGACGTTAACCTGCCGGCTCAAAGGTCTTAGATTCAAATCTGCAAAGAGTCGGATTTTCTTTCCTTGTTATAGTTGACCTTGAATCCCAGATGAACCTAAGTCAAAATGGATACCATTTCATCCTCTGAGTGATGGTTGGTCTACACAGATATGAGTCTAGTATGACATACTCACTGCGCCACTGTCATCAAGAAGGTCCTTTACTTACCAATTTACTTGCGTGGATCCTGCTGTCCATCCTTGTCAGCAACACCAGTTGTGGCCTCAGCGTTACACCCAACTATTAGCTTGTAAGAAAGTCGGATTGTGAAAGCGTGTACTGAGAGTTAAGATGTTCATTTAAACTCCTTTCTTTTAATTCTGCTGAATCGTTCACAGAAATTTAGTATTTCGTTGCTAAGGAGTGGCTAGTCGAACGGTTAAAAAATGTGGCGCTCCTATAAGGGAGACCCGTGTTCGAATCCTCGGTAAGGTTAAAGATATTTTTCTCTTTATGTCGGGGCAAAATTAAAATCGTAAGCTGCACAGTCCGTGGCGACAGCACTAGCCAAGCTTTCCTACCTCCATAGGTTCAGAGACCACCTGCCCACACTGCAAAGGTTGTACACACAGACAGCAGCAGCAGTTTTAATGGCAGTTTCGTGTGATACATTGAAAAGCTTGGACATAATAATATTTACATATTTTTCACCTCATTGTTATTGTGCAGAAAATCGCTTCTATCTCGGTCCCCAAGATAGTCTGTCCACTGCTTGTCTATTTTATAAAGCTTAACCTTAGTATACGTTTTATGGTTTTACAGATGAATAAGCATGGGCTTATAGATGAATGAGGCGAATATCCTGTCATTTAGACAAACTGGAGGCAGATCCAGAGGTGTTGAGTTGAGTAAAGAATTAAGATCACAGCAGTCGGGGCATTCCCATACATTTTCCATCCTCATCTTCAGCAGCCAATGCAGAGTTCTAATACTGATGATACAGGTCGCAATCTGGTTATATTCCCGTCTTGCCTTTCCTCCGAGTTTAGTGAGCCAGCCAGACCCTCTGGTTTCACCCAGGTGCCAGAGGTAAACCACGCAAGCGATAGATAGATGGAATATCTGTAGCCGTAAATACCAGCACCGATGTAACACATATAAAGGCTGGCACTCGATGCTTCTTCGGAAGCTGACGCTAAAAATGTATAAGAGGATTAAAGAAGAAGAGGAAAAAGAAGAAGAAGATGATGATAATATTCTGGACACATAAATAGAACAATTGCAATGTCTTGAGAGAAACTTATTCACGAAAAGTATTGATGCTCACATTAGACAGAAACAATAAAGATTCTTTGATCATGTCATGAGATAAAAATTGTTACGGTGAAATAGTTAAGAGACAAGGAGACAGAGGAGAAGATGCTATAGAGTTTCACAGCATGGCATCTAAGATTATCTGTGTCAGAAATTATTTAGTTTACATGAGACAAAAGGTTGTGGATAGACATGATTACCAACGCCGCACGGCATGTCCATGAAGAAGAAGAAGAAGAAAAAGAAAAACAGAAAGAAGAAGAAGAAGAGTTAATACTCGAGGAAAAGAGTTAATCAGAAGCAAAATCAAGAAACTCATTTCAACCGTTTAACTGTTATATTGGAGAACACCTACAGGTCAATATTTGTATGAAAGAATGGCACACATTTGGAATAGTACACATTTATTCTGTTATATAAATATAAAGAATAATAAAAACTGTGACATAGTTGGTGTTTTCATGTTTCTACTTGTATAATTATTTCAACTCTGCATCACTCTAAATCGATAATTAACAAGACATTGTAAACGGTTTAAAATATACGCTGCAAATGCAAAGTTTCAATCAGCTCTTTAAATGGGTAAAGTACAGTAAAGCCGCTAAACTTTCAGTAAACTTGACAGACAATAATTACTGTACATTCAAGTTGTCTCACGTGTGCGTTTTTTTTTTTTTTTTTTGAAATCCCACAATTACTTGAAACAAAAATTGCCTGTCGGGGTCGCTCTTTTCTATACACAGAAACTTACATATAATTTACATGTATAACTGCCTATTAAAACTGTATTACATAAGTCATGCTGTTCACAAGTCAGTGGGTTTTTTTTTTTTTTTTTTTTTTTTTTTTTTTTTAATAAATTGATTATATGGCACTGGACAAGATTAACAACATACTTTCAGAAGAAAGGAGAACCCGAAATGTATCAACGTCTTTATTACGTTTTCCGTTAGTTATTCATTGCCTGCCCTATGCAGACTCCAGGTTATTATATAACCATTGGTTACCTTAATATAATTGTAGAAAGGGGTTCTGGATTTGTAATTGTTTGATTCTCATCATTGAGGTACTGATGCTACAGGCTGCAATCCTAGGGGAGACAGACTACCTACTTTCCAGCCTTTCTGTTAGTAGGACAAGAGTTCAGAAAGTAAAACACTACCACGTGTTTCTCGTAAAGTTTTTTGTATTAAAAAAATATACTTGGATGTGTCGTGTACAAATTGTTATTATTCAACATAACCCAATCATCTTGTGCGGCTTTATGTCAGCTCAAAACAAGTGCACATATGCCAAACCGTACCAGATTTTTGTATTGATCACGTAGAATGTCTTCACTGCTTAAATCACCCCCTAATCATCTTCAAACCTCCTCCCACGGAGTACATCTTTAAGTGAACCAAATAGATGACATTCATAGGATACCAAACTGTCATTATAAGGCGGATTGGGTAGTACAGTGCTGCCTAATTCATTGACTGCTTCCAGAGCTGCCAAACTTGCGTGAGGGTGCGCATTGTCATAAAAGAAAAGCGGGTATGCCGGACTCTTGAGCGGTCAGACTTTACGGAAAGGTTGACTGTTTTCTATGCCTCAATGTAAGCTAGCGATTTGATTGCCTCTCCTCTTGGCATAACATCCGCAATAATCACACCCTACATGGCCCAAAAGACAATGATCATGACCTTCCGGCGTAAGATAATTTTTTTTTTTTTTTTGGTCCTTTGTCAAATTGCAGATGAAGCCACTCAATTGTTTGTCTTTTTGTCTCAGGTTCAAAATGATGTGCCCATATTCCGTCACAGGTAACGATCTCAGCCAAACAGTTTTTCTCTATCAGAACTGGAAGCAACAAAAATTCTGAAACAAAACAAAAAAAATGATTTCATTGATAACCTGTATTCATTTCTGAGACTTTTAGGAGCCCAGCTTGTGCAAACGTTAGAGCTTTATACTTGCATTTGCGCTATCATTGCTGACTGAAGCTGTAAGGCTATTTATTAGTAGCGATTCACGTATCAGTAATAATAATGACTCCAGTGTTTTTTAAACAGTTCTCCTTTTGTAGCTGTTAGAATGAGT
This sequence comes from Candidula unifasciata, assembly GCA_905116865.2. Lineage (NCBI taxonomy): Eukaryota > Metazoa > Mollusca > Gastropoda > Stylommatophora > Geomitridae > Candidula > Candidula unifasciata. The sequence goes on from CAJHNH020001679.1 coordinate 137,429, forward strand.
ACCGTCATCTCTCCACTTCCTAATTCTTAGATTTTCTGAGACCAGCAATGACTACTCCTGTAGGTTCTTTATTAATATCCTACACCTAGACGATGTCACATTACAGTCCAACATTTTAGAGTTTGGTAAGACTGGGTTTCCCGGCTTTCAGATGCTTTTAACGACCCCAAAATGTATAGAACTGACCCTAACCCCAACCCACCTACGTCCCACGAGAGAGTGCATCCCATGACTGCATGCAAGCTAGATCCCATGACTGCATGCAGCCTAGATCCCATGACTGCATGCAGCCTATCTACCGCCCCCTGAGACTTGTCACTTTGGATATGAAGGCAATTCACTAATGTGCTACCGCAGTGACAAATCTCATGATACCTGTTGCCAGTCACCATTTCGTCTTGTTCGTGTCCGAATGTCCGATAAAGTGCAGCAGGAGAAGATCGAGGCCTGGCCGAGATTCTATAGGAAGTAATGGGCCGAAACAATTGTCAACGAGAGGTCCTTCTACTTATGGACAGTGGACCCTTGCTGTGCGTGCTCATCTGTGCTCTTTTTAACACTATTATTATTATGATAGATCATACGCCAATCGGTTGCCTGAGTGTTGAGGAAAGAACTGATATTACAACACTCAGGACATTTTCACACATGCCCCGTCCTCATCTTCAGCAGCCAGCAAAGAGATCTAATGCCAGTGGTGCCAGGTGCAGTTTGATTATATGTCCATCTTGCTTCCCCTCTGAATATAGAATGTGGGCCAAATTCCTTGGTCTCATCCAGATGTACAATTCTACCCAGACTATAATTACCGTTCCGTGCCTCTGTATTTTTCACTTGCTCCGAATGGGCATTTAACAATTTTAGCTTGTCTTGCCAAAATTTATTTTGGAGAAGAAACAGCCAGTCTGTCTGCCTGTTCACTTCATAACATTCATGCATGTCCAAGAGAAATTATAAAAACGTTAACTACCCTGGACAACTAAAGTGATGCTTGCCAATCTACATGGAGCATGTCTGTCTCTATCTTTCTTAACATGCTTTATGGGTCGGTTACAATCATGACATGTGGATACATCTGGTTCTCATCCGCCTCCATTCTCAAAATAGATGTAGCAGTATCATACCCGACACTTTTGCAATCAGCGTCCTCCATTCATTTTATCACTGAACCCTTTGGCATTTCTTCTGCCTATCAACACAGGTACATCTGTATAGATAATCACATTAACTGACGGGAATCTTCTTCTTCTTCTTTTTCTGATTCATCCGAACTCGTAAAGTATGCCCGTTTACAACATAGCTACAATATATTTGCGCTCTTCGACCCAAACATCAGATTTCTCAGCAGGCATTTTAGGTCTGGGACTAACCTGATGTGTGTTATCATGAATCGATTGTTGGATTTCTGATTCTGCAGTGCCTGCTGGCCAACCTTTACAAACCACCATCGCCAAGTGGAATAAGAACCCTACATAAACCTGATTTTTTTTTCTCTCTCTGACACTTTGGTCCATTTTACTCCTATTCGAAATTTCTTTTCCTGGCATACACACTTCTCTAGCTGCGTAATCTCCTTCTGCCATCCAATACTTCCCTCTAATTATCGTGTAACCCTTAGCTGTATCCAGGGCTTCATGAAAAAAGTGGATTTTATCAGCGGCTACCTTCAGACCTATACAGATGGTAGCAACTGGTTTCCTAAAAACCTTAACCTGCACAGGTTCCCTGAAAATTCTGAACTGCACAGATGGTAGCGCCTGGTTCGGTTAAAATCCAGACCTGCACAGTTGGTAGCAACTGGCTCCCTAAAAACTCTTACTTGCAACTTACAGTAGCAACTGGCTCCCTAGAAATCCTGACCTACCCAGTTCGTGGCCATGGGTCTCTAACTTATCATACTCAAGACGCTTCGGTCCCACACTTGCTGGACAATGGTAAACATAGCCAGTTATGACGGTCTGTAGATAAAACACAGTTTACTGGCACATCTCTTTCAGTTATAACACGTATTACATTAAACTGCGTTCTGCTTAGCCGTTGTTGTTGTCAAAAAAACTGAAATTATAGTCTGAAGATGGTCACATCATGACACTGTGGATCTGAATGAGTTCAAGTAACAAATATGAAATCAAGTGTAAATCCAGCAATTTATGGAACACACGCAGTAAACACCTCCTGCGTTGGTTGATACCGAATACAATATTACTGCTAAATAAGAACTGATGAACTGCATATTGCTGCCATTACATACTTTTATACACGCTAGCATAACAACCTGGTCATGAACATGTTTGGTGTGCATATGCTTACAATCTTTAACGATTCTTTAGCAATAAATAACAACGTTACATCAGATGACACCATTATGCAGAATAGCCTCATGTTTAACACTAGCAATGAAGGTACCAGTTTCCTTCTGTTTAACGATGTACTGGATACGCACATTGTAGACCTGCTCCACGTCTTCATTAACTGCTTCATGGTAAACATTATGTGCGCCTTCGGGATCGTCGGAAACTGCATCAACATTGCCGTTTTGTGCCAGCACGGATTTCGAGAAACAACAAACATAATTCTGTTTTCCCTGTCCGTATCTGATCTTATGTACTGCTTGGTTGTACCTATAACCAAACTGCGATTTGTTATCATGTTCTTTAGCGAAGCCGTTGCTATCACAGCGCAAACATTTGGTACTGTCTACTTGTTCATGCCCAAATTTGTGTATCTAGCCAGTAGTTTTACTTATGTTTCCATCATTGCTGTGGAGCGCTTTGTTGCGGTGTTCTTCCCATTTCACGTCACGAAAATCTTCAGCCGACACAACATGAGAACTCTTGTACTATCAGTTCCAATAGTCACTGCAATCGCCCTGATCCCGACATTCTTCGCGTTAACATATGAATGGGTTTTAGACCCCAGATTTAACATTACAGTGGCCACGATGAAGTATACAGAGTTTTATTTAACCTATCATTCAATCATTGACTCTTATGCCTGGGTTGGTCTCAGCAACGGCTTTTGCGCTACAAGTTTAATAGTGGTTGTGACGTGCTGTATCGCTATCGGGATTAAACTTATCCGAGCTGTGGTTAAGAGAAAAGAGATGACCCAAAGAGCTGCAACCAAGGATAAGGCAGTAAAAATGTTAGTCACCGTTTGTGTTGTGTACATCGCCATTGCTACACCCATCGTTACCTTGTACTCTTATTTTCAACCTGCTTTTATTTTCACATCCTCATTGTATGAGCTTGTAGATAGCATTGGGGTTTTTCTGAGTTGTATCAACGCATCGGCCAACTTTGTTATCTATGTGACCATGTCTGAGAAGTTTGCCAACACTTATAGAAGGCTCCTGTCTTGCTCTGGTGAACTTTATCGACGAGGCAGCAAACGTTACTCATCAAAAATTATCTCAGTTTGAATTATTTACGTAGTAAAAGCATAATACTATTATTTTTGACATCAAAAGCTTCAGATTACGAATGACGCCAGCTCCCATGTGGAAAGACTGTACAACTGTGGCAGAGTCCTTACCGCCTATAGTAACCACTTTTTGCGACGGTAAAACACAGGTTTTGAACCAGTGCTGCATGGCAACTGCAGTCGCCAGGAACTACCAGATATGTTTTCATTGGGCCACCCTAAAAAATTTTACAAACATGTCCATCCCTATAACAAGATTTCAAACCCGGTTATCCCAATTTATACTGCAAATGGTAGACCCTGAAAAGTGACGCTATTGTTTCGGGACAGACAAGCAATACCCCACGTTGAAATATTAAATACTCAACGAGAAGTAACAAGTCGACGAGAACCATGTAATGGGTGTGAATCTACAATTATGATCCGATTACAAACTGAGAGATCTGTGGCTACACAAAAGCATTATGAAGGAAACCTAAGAAGAAGAATGCTCTGGAATTTGTTGAACGGATCCGAAATGTTAGAGACTAACTAGCTCGACATTCAAGGCAGATGATCTGTGTAATGATGCAGGTTTGGAGATTACGGGTAAAGATCAGGGAAATGATAATGTGCATAATAAATAAGTAGGGAGTCGGCCAGAAGGGAATCCAACACTTAAGGGTTTTAGCGAGTTTAGAAGAAAGGAGAAAGACAAGAATTATCAGCATTAAGGAACAATAATAAGAAATCAGTTGGAGTGGCAAGAAAGTTTAGAAATGATAAAGAATTAAAAATTCATTCTCTGTATGGCGCTTGAAGGAGATAATTGAGTCTGCAATAGAGTCAATGTACTAACGAATGTACACAAGAAGTCTACATCAGCGAAGTGCAAATCTGTGTGGATGACAAAAGGCGAGTGCAAACAGTCATGAAAGTTAAGAAAGTGAGTAAGCTTGAATGTGGACGCCTGCGGTTTGAGGTTTTGAACAACGGATCAACATCGTGACACACGGGTAGTAACCCATAAGTGCTCCACTCTTCTTCTAAATCGTCTGAGTCTGAAGGAGTTCAGCGCAGTGCACAGGCTCTGAAACCTGAAATACTTGTGGTTGATTTTGAACTCCAAATTTTGCACAGACAGCGCCGTTAGGCTACTCTTTTCGATTTCCAACTACCAAGGGAGTTTTTTTACGTGCGCAATAAGGCACACGGGCGTCCGATCTCACTACCCAAAGACCAGGGTGAATAACTAGAAGTCAATGTCTATGTGAAAAAATCCCAGCCCTTACAGGGTATTGAACGTCTGCGAGTTTGAGACAAGCAAAATGTGTGCAGGGCATTCTATGTTGTAAATAACCTTGATAGCACTGAGTTGTGATAGAGGGCAGTAACCATGAGAATTAACCTTGACAACCGTTAGCGACAGTCTACAGGTGATTGCACACAGCCTAGAACAGAGATTAATCGTTTGCTTTGGGAATTCGTGCCCATTTATTTTGAAGTTTGGTGTGTCTTGGCCACCGTTGCTGTTCACGATAAACATCAGCTGAGAAAGTTAAAACTGGAATCATGTATGAATTTAATTATTGTCAAACTGAAACTATGAGGCATAAATGAAACGACAGTAAAATAGCTAGTACTTCAAATGCAATTCACATCAAACAAAGGAAATCAGGGAGTTCCCCGGAAAATATAATATTATAGTATTGTTATGGGTTTGGATTAGGATTAGGGTCAGGGCTAGAGTTAGAATTAGCTGGTGTCTTTACCAGGGGTTCTGGCCGACGCTCAAAACTCAGGGGAAGGATGAGACGGATATACAATCAGACGGTTTCTAATACCATCAGAATTAGAACTCTTAGCTTGCTGCTGAAGATGGGGACTGGATACATATGGGAGTGTCCCGAGTGTTGTGATGTCAATTCTTAATTCAACATAGCTGGTGTCTCTGTGTATTCGCGAGTGATAATGATTTCGTTCCAGAGCACGCAGGCATTTTCTTGCTTTTGTCCCACCAAATGATAGCTTCAGTATTCATTTTTAACTATAACACCCTTAAATATTTCACTGTCCCGGGAACTCATAGATGTCCTTTGTTTGGGATGAATTGAAATTGAAGTCCCAATGAATAAATAATTTCATTTGAATAATCGTCAAGCAGAAAAGGTAATTTTACTAAAATTTTAGGCAAAAGCGAACGATCATTTTTAAATGTAGGTGGCAAATGGATACAGTGATGCGGGTTTAGAGATTATAGGTGAAGGCGGCAAGAATCCTTAATTTTCATAATTAATAAGTTTAGTGAAAGCCAAAGCCAAATTCTCAACATTCACGGGTTTGGTTTCAGGAATGTTTATTTGTCCTCATAACATGCCCATATCGTTGGCACTACGCTAAATTCCCCTGCTGAACTTTTTCATCAAAGTAAATGTTCAGGACTGCCATTTGTCACTTTGCAATTTGCCATTGGCACACTTGTCAATTTATACTCTAACCAGTTCATATTAAGTATTGAAAATATGGGGGTGACTGCAGTCAAGCTAATACAAAGAATTCCAGTGAAATGTGACTAGAAAGCTTAACGAAATTGGAAAACAGAAAAACGTGCACAAAACTACACAAATAATGTTTCGGCCGGCAGCTTTTGTCAAACATGAAGGCAACTACACAAATGTAACAAAGAGGAGAGTATTCGGATCTCTAAGGGGTGGCGTGACCAACGTTTAAAAAAATGTGATGTGGAGAGAATAAAATAAAATTAAAGATGGCTAAAAAAACATATAGTCGTCAGAAATAATAAGTAGTATTGTTAATATATAATATAATAGTAGGAATAAGAGAATTACAAATAGAAAAAAAAAATAGAAATACATATAAAGTATTACGTGTCAGGTATCTTCATAACACCCGTTATTAGACCAAGAAAATGGCGATGTATTTGATACATTCTTGAGAAGAAATGAACAGAGAATCACCAAGTGGGCACTGAAATGGGAAAAAATGAATTGAGGGAGTGAGGACACACACACACACACACACACACACACACACACACACACACACACACACTCACACTCTAAGACAAACATTGATGAGAGCGGCTAAAGTGTTGGACTAAATTTTGTGTATGACATCGAAAGAATACGAGTCAGACTCGTAATTCCAACGTACCTCTGTCGAGACCCACTGCTGGCTGAGTGCATTTTTGTCATGATATGGGGTATCGCAGATCAACCCAGCCTAAAATGGGTACCAGGATGGCTGTCCTGGGGAAGTAAAGACGGCCGGCGTAATGCTGACCACATTACCCACCTGGTGCCGATAGTCTGTAGAATATGGGAGCTTTCGATTTTTTTTTTTTTTTTTTTTACTTTAGATCAAAATAATTCACCAGGATAAAACTAAACGGAGGAACATACTACAAGCCCTATATGACACATAATGGCATAACTGTACAAAGATCATGATAACATTTTCATTTGCTGCAATGTGATTTTTATGTTTATTTTTTTGGGAAGAGGGGGGGGGGGGAGGGCGGTGGATCTAGCATTCGGGTGACTTTGGTGTTTCTCAAAAATATGAGCGATTGAACCATATTGTTCAAAGTAGATTTCTCTCTCCCTTTCATTCTCTTTCACATTTCTAGCTAACTCTCTTGACCTCTTTTGATCTCCCTTCTGTATTTCGTTATAAATCTCTTTCTAGCTCTCCCTCTATGTCATCATTTTCCAATGGAATCACAGTTACATTGTGTTTTCCACATTCTCACGTCGAGACTGATCAACCACTCTTCTTTAACATAGTAATAAATACAGATTATCATCATCAAGTTTCTGTGCGTGTTTAAGAGAGAGTGGGAGGAAGAGATTATTGCGTATCTATGTCTACACTGTGTTGTTAGCTGAGCTATCCTAAAATTACTATATTATAAGAGATGCCTTGTGACTTAATTTTTTTTTTTTTTTTTAGTAGGCATATCAACATTCACATTACAAACAGAAAAGTAATACAACGAGGGAATAGATGAAAGTTACTTTTTTCAAAGACGAATCTTTTTGTATGCATCAATTCTTGTATCGATCAATGGGGAGTTCTGTTTGCTGGAACTTTTCTCTGATTCAAATAATTTATTTCGACAGGTCGCTCCTAACCACCATAGCTCTTCTCTCTGACAGGTTATATCTTTAATTTTTATTTTTTTTTAATCAAGTAGTCACTACGGATTAAACCATTAGACGTAATTGAAACAGGTACCGATATTTAATTGAAATGATATTTTTCTTTTTTTCTACTTCTTATTTATCCTCATAGCTATCTTTTTTTTTTTTTATATCTCAAACTGCACCTGAGATTCCTACCTCCCCCTTCTCTCTCTCTCTCTCTCTCTCTCTCTCTCTCTCTCTCTCTCTCTCTCTCTCTCTCTCTCTCTCTCTCTCTCTTTCTCTATCTATCTATCTATCTATCTATCTATCTATCTATCTATCTATCTATCTATCTATCTATCTATCTATCTATCTATCTATCTATCTATCTATCTATCTATCTATCTATCTATCTATCTATCTACTATCTATCTATCTATCTATCTATCTATCTATCTATCTATCTATCTATCTATCTATCTATCTATCTATCTATCTATCTATCTATCTATCTATCTATCTATCTATCTATCTATCTATCTATCTATCTATCTATCTATCTATCTATCTATCTATCTATCTATCTATCTATCTATCTATCTATCTATCTATCTATCTATCTATCTATCTATCTATCTATCTATCTATCTATCTATCTATCTATCTTATCTATCTATCTATCTATCTATCTATCTATCTATCTATCTATCTATCTATCTATCTATCTATCTATCTATCTATCTATCTATCTATCTATCTCTTACCCTAAAACCGTAACCTTAAAAAAAAGACAGTTTTACTGACTATTCTACTGCCACCTGGACCGCTCTATTGCTCAGACTTGTCCTGTGGTTGGTTTCTTCACACTGTCTGGTGAGATCCAATTGTTCCTTAGATTTTTGCTTAGTGACAAAATAAGATTCTACAAAGGTGGAAGAGTCGGCGCAATACGATTTAATCGTGCTGATGAAGTTATCTCAATAATGTGTGTATGTGAATGTTTGAGAACATCTGGTTCACATGACTAATTTTTGCCCTAAATTTTCCTTAAAAAACAGCCAATAAGAATAAACTCACAGGGAGCAAGTACAGCGGGGATCTACAGTCATCAGTAGAAATTATCCTCTTTCGACACACGTTTCGGCCCACGATTCCTAAACGTATTCGGAGGTGGGCCCACCTGAGTTCATGAAGCTCAGGGCTGCTTCCCCCCGCGCACAGAATTACCGGATGGTGTATATTATTTCGGCCAGAGACAAGACGACTTAGTGGTTTCGAAGGAGGTACTGTGAGATAAGAAGCCGCCGCGACAGCGTAATTAGAACAGTCCGCATGCCTGGACGACCGAGCGACAAGCTTACTTTGGTTTACCGGACACGACACATGTTGGACTTTTATTAGCAGTTGGCAGAGGAACACTGGCAGACAATTCGTACACGATGGACTTTCAAAGGGATGAGAAACTCTTTTCCACTAGATACCCGGACCAGCTCACCGAGGCCCGTCCCCTACGTTGTTGCGCTGCGTCCAAAGCCAGCTGGATGCCCTTTCGGCCACCTCACCAAGTTTTTTGAGTGCCCGTTTTCCGTTCATTTTACCGCGCAATCCTAATTCTTTCACCACATTGTAGAGCGAAGTGGAAACGAGGCCTCTCGCTCCCACTTCGACGCAAAATACCCGCACTGTGTAAGCCCTCGTTTCTCCTCAAACCGGCTGCTAAATCACTGTACTTTTCGAGCTTGTACAAGTGATTCTCCTCCATACGCGACTCAAACGGGACCGTCAACTCAATCAGGATGAGTTGCCGTTTTTTTGCGCTGAATGGAGAACGATGTCCGGTCGCAGGCCGGTTTTACGGATCAACTCGGGATACCGTTCATGTCCTGGCAGATCAACCGCCAGTAACCAGTCCCTCGCAGAGTCTAGCGCAGATGGAGCGAATGCGTTTTTGTTGACCTTACCAATCGAAACCTGCCCAGCCTTGAGGAAACGAATGGGGGCGATACTAGAACTGGCTCTGGCGTTAGCCCTCATTCTAGCCTGGTCGACAACGGCTGCTAACTCCTTTAGCACCTTGTTGTGGCGCCAGGTATATCGGCCTTGACCTAGGGCTTTCCTGCACGCGGACAGGACGTGCTCAAGAGTTTGTTTTGATTTGCACAACGGGCAAGTCGGATCGTTGGTCGCAGACCATTTAACCATGTTGACACCCTACAAAGGCTGAGTCACAGTGTTAAGTTTGATTTGTTACAATGAAATCATACGCATTAATAATCACAGACAAACAGTGATACCAGAATGCGAGTTATCTAAATGTCAGATTGGCAATAAGATAATGCGAAAGTCACCTGTACAGTGTGTGTGGTGCAGGCCACATTGTTCTAGTTTAAACTCGTATAACTATGGTCTCATTTCAGGCAAACTAAATCTAACACGGACAAGAAGACGTTATTCCTTGATCAGTCCTTGACTAACTCTCATCTGGTATATGTGCCTAAGTTTCACACTTTTCTTGTATGTACTCTCATATTCTCTGTTGCGTTCACTTTTCAATTGTTTATTAATCTCTAGTCGGTATGTGTGGCTTAGGCATTGCGTAATTCCAAAATACCCTGTTCGACTGAACCACAGGCTTTTGGCAGCCCTGGCGTTGCAACCATGCAGCAAAGTTTATGGCGATGGCTATCTAACGTCCTGGCCCGCTATGTCACACTACCACGTATGGTGCCAAACGACATTTAAAAACAACTAGCTACACTATTTTGACAACCTATAAACCCGTATATCGCACTCTGTCAGTTGTTTCTAACGTTCCATTGCTAGTAGAGGCAAGTCACCAGAAAATCAGCTATTTCCAGCATTCGATAATCGTGCCCTGTGACAATCAATATTCATGCAAGATTTGACGGGGTGCAGTATCGATACAACTTAGATAGACGTTATCACATCTCCCCTGATGAAACTTCTGAATTATTTTTTAAATTATCGATGTATATTTAGCCACAATGACAATTCTTGAAGACGATGTCAAAGATAGCTAGTAGAAGAGTTTCCGTGACAGCGGCTTCAAAATCGGCATAATGAGTGTATCACGTGGTGAAAGCAAATGCCTTGTTTTCGGCTTGTTCTGTATGTATCATCAAACGTAAAATTCGAACATCTTTTCTTTTATGCAGATCTCAAGCTGATGGCTGCTAACTGCTTTTTGATGGCACACATTTTCGTCTGATTATTTGCATTATTTATTATTAATTTCACTAGAATCTAATTTTACTTATGGATCAAAGTTGCATCCCCATTCTACTTATGAGTGCCTTGTAATGTCAGGCCTTATTATTTCCGCTATCAAATTTACATTATTAGAATCAAACATTTTTATAATCACAGCTGTATTTTTTGGCTGGTAACAATGCGGGCAATCTATTATGGACGTATAACACTCACGTTTTCTGACGTCGGATAAAAAGCTTTGCACTCATTATTTCCAATAAAATCGGGCAATCGAAAATACAGCAGACTGCGCAACCTCTAAAATAACTGCACTTAAACAAGACTTCATCACTTTAAACCTATAACTTACTTGCTGTCTAAAGCAATTAGGCTAAATTGTATCATCAGATACGAGATGAATTTCACAGAATATTTTTCAAGTGCATTAAAAAATCGTTGCAAATTGTTTCATAGTATCGCTTAAGGAGAATAATGAGCTTGGGTGTCGTGGAAATTATTGAAGAAGAAACAAATTTAATTGCAGAATGTAATGCACTGGGAAATTGTTAGGACTCTTTACACTATAAAAACATATTGGATAGCTTTACTTTTCGTGTAGTGGTTTTCTGTATTCGTCTTGCGCTTCTCGGGTTGCTTCAGTGATGTTCATCATTTTGCAGGTTCCAGTTTCAGCATTTACCCATCTCTTTCTTTGTTTTCCTCTGGCCTTCCTCCCAGCTGTTCTGCTGTTAAAGGTCTTATAAGTAGTTTGGTCTGGCTGATTTCTCACTAGATGGCTGAATCACTTCTACTAATATTTATCGTTTTTAGGAGGTACAGATTTGTAATCTCCCATAGGGGGTATTTCTATCTCTGGTCATCAATTGAGAACCCTGCGGTTATCAAATCTATGCGTATACTTGTGCGTATTAACACCAGTGCTACAAAACAATATTTGTTAAACAGAATTATACACACAAGTATGTTCTAGTTCTCGTCGTAATTAAATAACATGCTTGAAGATACAATATTTACCCAAGAAACAGGGATACCTGACAAACAACAAGTATATTCGCAGACAGGAAACTACCAAAGCTATTGACGAAAAAATATATAAACAAACTTATGTAGACCATAAAGAATTTTACAATAAAAATATATCGCCATGCCGGGAATCATTGACGAAACCCAATTTAGCATTCTGGAAATGGCTGCCTGTGTTTCTTTTACAATATTTGCACTGTTAGGAATCATATCAAATGTTATCAACATCAAAACATTCATCGCCATGGGACTCAAAGACAGTGTTACCGTGTCATTTCTTGCTTTGTCATTGTTTGATTTGGCTTATCTTGTTAGTACATTTTGTTGCACAATCGCATTATCTTTCAACGTCATTGAAATTTCGTATTACGAACATTTACCTATTGAACCGTTTGGTGTACATGTATTTTTTGGTCACGTAGTTATACTGATTAATGTAACCAATACATTAACTACAACTTTTATTGCAGTTGCGCGATGTATGTGTGTAGCCAAACCGTTACACTTTAAACATTCTTTTACTGTCAAAAGAACAGTAATTGTTATGTCAGGATTTGCTGTTTTTGCACTGGCTATCTATACACCGCTTCTTGCCTACATGGGAATGGTTGAGAGACTAGACACAAAAACTAACAGATCCAGACCATCGCTTTGGCTGTCACCACACAAAGACTCAATCAAAAATATTGTATGGACGTTAATACAAACTGTACTGCCTGTAGTTACTGAGTTCATCGTTCTTCTCTGCATTGCAGTTATGATCAACAGTCTTCTCGCTGCTTCAAAGTTCAGACAAGCTTCAAAAATACCTGTAGGTAACAAGGAGGGCAAGACTGGTTCCTTTAATGATTCCTCTGACAAATTGTCTGGGAAAGACATTCGTGTTGTTAAACAAGTGACTCTCATTTCTGTAATGTATATAGTGTGTAACACACCAAAGGTCGTAATAAGCTTAGTCAGTTTCATCGAAGCCGAATTTAGTCTTAGACAACGCTATAATAATTTATACGTCTGCATTAACTATTTCCGTATGCATTTTGAAATAATTAACGCATCGATTAATACGTTTGTTTACTATATATATAACACGAAATTTAAAGACACGTTGTCCTGGAAATGTTGATACTTATATTATTTTATAATTTTCAATAAGTAATAGTCGCTTTCACTTACTTTTAGTCAATCAGAGACCGACACACGTAAAAATTAGCACTTATGAAAAGAGCTGAATAATGAATGCCGTCATAGAAGAAATAGTTTTTTTTTTTTTTTTTTTTTTTTTAATGAATGATAGATTAAACAACACCAAATACATTAAGGAGCAGAAGATTAAATGTTATGAATATCTTTTGAGAAGACAATGGCCCTGGGAAGGAAGAAGTTAAGGGCGCTTGGAAAGGGTGGGAGAGGACTAAACCCCAACTTAATGTTTGTGGGTGAGGATAAAGAACCTTGAATTTTGTTTAAGTATGCTATTATTATTATCATCATGATTATTATTATTATTATGTGCTAAATGGTTATTATATATAAAAATATATTTCAAATAATATTAAATGTACAAACAAATACCTAAAGGAGAACTTCTATACTAAGCTGGAAAGGAAGGGGGCTGGGGTCAGCCTCTTTACATCCACACATTTTCTAGGAGAGGAGTGAGGCCTGCCCATCAACCATTGTTTTCTCTATGAGGGGAGTGGCTGAAAAATTATGCCTGTGGGCCCCCGTGCTCAGGAGGAAAGCAACGGCAAACTACCTTCTGCAAATTTTGCCAAGAATCCATAACAATCATGATTCAAAAGCATTTGACTGTGTACAACATCAGAAGCTTTGGGAAATCATGAGGAATATGGGCTTTCCATCACATATAGTGCAGCTCATTAAAATGCTCTATTAAGACCAACAAACAGCAGTCAGAATAGATGG
>CAJHNH020001680.1:0-15000 GCA_905116865.2 Candidula unifasciata
TCCGTATTTCCTACACCGAAAAATGTGAACATATGTTGACGAAATCTGTTGTGCCCTGTCCTTAGTCTGAATATAATAGACTGTCCCTCTCTAGAGAGGCGATGAAGTGAGTCTTGGGGAGAAAATCTGGTGTGGGTATCCAGCCACCTTTCTTGGATACTAGATTGTATTAATGTTTTCATCTCTTGGTGGGTTAAGTCGCTATTTGGTTGTACCATGTCACTGCCGCTGCTGGCCAATCTGTCCGCTATTTCATTGCCTTCCAAGCCACAGTGACCTGGAATCCACTGCAGTACAGATTGTTCTACTGAAGAGCCTAAGTAAATCAGCTGTTGCGTCAAGTCTACAAACTGAGTGTCTTTTGGGTTAACAATTGCTTGTAGAACTGACATAGCATCAGTCAGAAAGACCACTCTGCTATATTTGCTGTGCTGTTGTCCATTCAGGAAAGAACATGCCGCTAGAAGTGCTTCTGCCTCTGCTCTGTAACTGGAGGAATATGAACCTGTTGGTACAGCCTGGTTGATTTTAAAACCATTTGGGCATTCTATGTATATTCCTCCTCCTCCGCCTCTTACTGCTCTCTTGGCTGAACCATCTGTATACACTGGAATCCAACTCTGGTGTGGGTAAAGTCAATTGATCTCTCCTTCTGTAGTTGATTTCATATCAGTGCTGCTCATTGATGATTTGGAGGAGACCCCTGTTACAGTGGTTCTGACTGTTGGTAGGCTATCCCTAAGCCAAGCGGGGCAGTCGTTGTAAGGTTTAAGTGGAACATTTGGTATTATGGGAGGGAGTTTAAGGACAGCGAGCTTGGCATTTGCGTTCTTAATAAAGCAAGTTCTCTTTAGTCTAGCCTTCTGGGGTTTCTGCAGTCGGCTGTACATGGGTTGTTCTTGAAAGTGGTGGTATTTTGGAGAGCTGGGTGAGGATCTTTGTGTCTCTCCTATCTTCCAGATTATGGAGACCAGTAATTGTTTCCATATCTGATATGGGCGTGATGTGCAATTTAAAAAAAAAGGACCTCCAAATGATAACTGCGCCGTTCTGTTCACGGGTGCAATATTTGCGGAGATCCCAGGGGATAGTCGCTGGAGCTACAGAGCTCGTTTTTTTCGACGTGTGTGGCAGGCGGTTAGTCGTTTTGTGGAGAAAGACCGAGCCATTTGGAGTAAAACCCGGTTTTAACAACTTTAAAAATGGAGGCCCCCCCCCCCCCCCATGCCCAGTTTTTCTTCAAAGTACGTTATCCACCCTCCCCCCTCGCCTCTCCCTATTTTCTCCAAGACCCCCCCCCCCTCGCCAAGCTCCTGCTCTGTTGTATCCAGCATGTGGCAATTAGGACTGCCTTTGCGATTCGAGGCAGTTATTAATCAGCGTGTTCAGAATAACAATGTTCAAGTTGTCAGGTTTGCGGCCACCCTGAGATTTGCTGCAGATGACAGGGATTTAGAAGTTCTCACGTAGAATCTTCGGCTTTTCCACAAAAGTGTTATCGTGCGTCTCAAAAGTGTGTCTCACACTTTAACAAATATCTCGAAAACTCATGAATCACAAATCACCTAGAGCATCTGCATGTGACCTTAGATTTCACGTGTCCTCATGATTGTATCATTTACATTACACAAGTGCTGCTGTTTTCTTAAAGCGGCGTATTTATGTGATCTTTACTTGACTAATAACTTGTATAGCTCTAAAACTATATTATACAGTACTTGACACAAACCTGAAGATTGTCTGGAATTTAGTTCGCATGTGCAGCGATGCGTACTGGTTATTATGATAACATATCCCACATACAATGATAAATTGCGTGAATATAATTCACGGAAGGCTAATGCTAGAGATTAGGTTTAGGTTTAGACGACGGATCAACATCATGGCACAAGGGTAGTAACCCATAAGTGCTCCGTTCTACTACTGACTCAAGCCTGAGTCCGAAGATTCTCAGCGCAGTGCAAGAACTCTCTAGCACCAGCGAGGATCCTGAAATACTTTAGGTAGATTTTTTAACTCCTAGTTTTTGCCTGGGCAGCGCCGTTAGGCTACTCTTTCTCGACTTCCAACTACCAGGGGATTTTTTATGTGCACAACAATACACACCGGCGTCCTATCTTACTACCCAGAGACCAGGGAAAATTATTAGAAGTCCACGTGAAAAAATTCCAACCCTCGACGGAGCTTGAACTTGGGACCTCTTATACTCGTGGAGGATGTCATGCCTCGAGACCACGCAGCCCTCTATGCTAGAGATTACCACTTAAGAGTGACATGCTAATGAAATGCGTCTAATCTAATGATTAGAAAAGTTATCGCTAGGTAATGAACTGTAAGCAAGCTAGTTATTTGCTTTGAGTCGGTGACTGTTTTTCTTTTTCAAATACCGCAAATTACCCGTGTGGGTTCCGGGGCCCTACTATAGGGAAAACAAGAACAGACCCACTGCCTACCCAAAAGCATGTCGCAAGAGTCAACTAATTTGGAGTTTCCTTTGAAGTCGCAGTGCATCTGCCTCAGAGGCACGGAACCAGCAGTCAGCATACAAATGAGTCAGATCTGTCAAATCGATGCACACGCAACACTCAGGTTCTGAAACAGGACTGCAGTCCTGAAGTGGATGAACAACCAGAACTTTCCACCAGATTTTACAGCTGGTGAACGCGAAGAAGAAGATATACTGCAAATAAGGCAACATGAAAACTAGATGCTTCTTTACATATTTAAAAAAAAAATTGTACAAGGACATGATTACAGGTTGCATGCCCGAATTTCAGCAATCTGCAGCAAAAGGTTAGTGTGTTATAGATATTTCTTCTTCTCTTTTTCTTCACGTTCACCAGCTGTAAACTCTGGCGGAAAGTTCTGGTTGTTCATCCACTTCTGGACTGTAGTCCTGTTCCAGAACCTGTGTGTTTTGTTTGCATCCGTTTTACAGATCTGACTCATTTGTATGCAGACTGCTGGTTCCTTGCCTCTCAGGCAGAAGCACTCCGACTTCGAAGGAAGCTCCCAATTAGTCGACTCTTACGTCATGCTTTTGGGCAGGCAGTGGGTCTATTCTTGTTTTCCCTATAACAGGGCCCCGGAATCCACACGGGGTTTATAGATATTTAAAGTGGGGCACAACTTTGGGGACAGACTCGGACTCAAAACTAAGCTTGGATTACCAGTATCATAAAACACAAACTAATTATGGATCGTGGAAAAGTAATTTATTTTTATTTAATAACGAAAAGAGCGACGTCTTGATACTGAGCCACGTGCAAGCTATCGGTGTATTACTAGAAAGGGTCAGCAGGTGCCGACACAAAGAAAACATGCGGAAAGTGCGCGCAAAAACTATAGTTCTGGGACTTGAAGACCAAAGTCCAGAAGTGGACAAACAATCAAAACTGACCGCTAGAGTTTTAGGAAGATGAACGTTAAGAAGAAGAAGGAAGAAGATGAGGGAGAAGAGATGATGCGGGTCTATTCTTCTTTCTATACAATGAACTTAGGACCCACACGGGGATTGCGTGATCCCAACAGCGTCATCATCATTATCATCATAATCACCATTATCTTCATCATCATCATCGTCATTATCATCATCATCGTTATCGTCAACACAGTCATCATCATTATCATCATCATTAACATCATTATCATCACCATCATCCTTATCATCATCATTATCATCATCATTATCATCATCATTATCATAATCATTATCATCATCATTATCATCATCATCGTTATCATCATCAACATCGTTATCGTCATCACAATCATCATTATCATCATTATTATCATCATCATCACTATCGTCACCATCACATCGTCATCATCATCGGCATCACTACCACCATCATCATTATCTTCGGCATCGTGATCACCAACATCATCATTATCATCACATTCGTCCTCATCATCATTATCATCCTCACAATCGACACCATTATCCTCCCTATTTTCAAAAATACGCCGGCCATAAACAAGATGATCCTCCAGGCGCGGCCGACCACGCTCATCCATAACCAACCAAGCAGAGATTATTTGTCGCAGACACCCAGACAACGGAAAGATACAGTGTTACAACAACATCTTTGCGGCACTTGAGAGTCGGCGACACTAGATACCCGGCCGGGCGTGTTTTGTGCGCATCGCGGAAACATGCATGCCTCCTTGTACGTGCTATTCTATCAATTCTATCCCCTGGCGCTGATGTAAGGGCGTCTCCGCGGGAGGTGCATATGACAACTGTATGTAACCACAAGATTTAGTGCCGGTAATCCGATCCTGGGTGTTGGAAACCGTATACTTGCAGTCAACAAAGATGCTGCTGGGGTCGTGCGACGAGTGGGCGTGCCACCTGAAGGTGCGAATGTTGTTTGGGGACATTAATCATTGCACAATGGTACCGCGGGAAGAAAGAGGTTTTGTTTTGTTTTCCCGGTATGGCGGAGGTTCCAGCGGTGAGGCTGTGTGTTTTCAGGTGTTGAAGCGACAAGGTAAAACTAGACAAGGTGTTGAGTGTTTCAAACTTGGCGGCGAATGGGCATTGTTAACTTTAAATTCTGGGTTAGTGGAGGTAACATTGTGGAAACATATGTATGTGAAACCGCCAAGGGAGAGAATAACACCAGGGTAGATAATTAAAATGTGGCAGTAAAGGGATGTAATCGTAACTTATAATAAAGAGAGCTAAAACTATTTTAGGAACAACCATCCGAATTCAAATGAAATAAGTTTTTTTTTTTGTGTGCATATTTCTGTCTTTCCTGACGATTGTATTATGTTGAGCTTTACGAAGGTCTGTCAGCTACTGTGGCAAAGGCGTTGCAATTTTGCAGCAGATCGCCTTGCGTTGATTTCAACAGTAGTATTCTGCGCGTAGAGCTGCCGGCAGTGCTTAACAACACTCGCATAAAAAGCATTTAATTGATTGATCAGTCTGTCCCCTTCAGAGTTCAGAGTGTTACCTCAAGGTTAGCAACACCGCCTAAAGATTAACAATACCACCTAAAGATTAACAATGCCACCTAAAGATTAACAATACCACCTAAAGATTAACAATACCACCTAAAGATTAACAATACCACCTTAAGAATAACAATACCACCTAAAGATTAACAATACCACCTAAAGGTTAACAATACCACATCAAGATTAACGATACCATCTAAAGATTAAAAATACCACCTAAAGATTAACAATAGCACCTAAAGATTAAAAATAGCACCTAAAGATTAAAAATACCACCTAAAGATTAACAATACCACCTAAAGATTGACGATACCACCTACAGATGAACAATACCACCTAAAGATTAACAATACCACCTAAAGATTAACAATACCACCTAAAGATTAACAATACCACCTGAAGATTAACAATACCACTTAAAGATTAACAATACCACCTAAAGGTTAACAATACCACCTAAAGATTAACAATACCACCTAAAGGTTAACAATACCACCTAAAGATTAACAATACCACCTAAAGATTAACAATACCACCTAAAGGTTAACAATACCACCTAAAGGTTAACAATACCACCTAAAGATTAACAATACCACCTAAAGATTAACAATACCGCCTAAAGTTTAACAATACCGCCTAAAGATTAATAATACTACCTAAATGTTAACAATGCCACCTAAAGGTTAACAATACCACCTAAAGGTTAACAATACCACCTAAATGTTAACAATACCACCTAAAGGTTAACAATACCACCTAAAGGTTAAAAATACCGCCTAAAGATTAACAATACCACCTTAAGGTTAACAATACCACCTAAAGATTAACAATACCACCTAAAGATGAACAATACCACCTAAAGATGAACAATACCATCTAAAGATGAACAATACCACCTGAAGGTTAACAATACCACCTAAAGGATAACAATACCACCTAAAGATTAACAATACCACCTAAAGATGAACAATACCACCTAAAGATGAACAATACCATCTAAAGATGAACAATACCATCTAAAGATGAACAATACCATCTAAAGATGAACAATACCACCTGAAGGTTAACAATACCACCTAAAGATGAACAATACCATCTAAAGATGAACAATACCATCTAAAGATGAACAATACCACCTGAAGGTTAACAATACCACCTAAAGGTTAACAATACTACCTAAAGGTTAACAATACTACCTAAAGGTTAACAATACTACCTAAAGGTTAACAATACCACCTAAAGGTTAACAATACTACCTAAAGGTTAACAATACCATCTAAAGGTTAAAAATACCACCTAAAGGTTAACAATACCACCTAAAGATTAACAATACCACCTAAAGATTATCAATACTACCTAAAGGTTAACACTACGTGGGGTGAGGTGGGGGGGGGGGGGGGGGCACACTGTGGATTTTCTCTGCAGGATATTTGAGTGTACGCAGTAATGAGAAGGCTGATAGATTAGCTCATGGTGTTCCTCTGGGCGGTAAGCTACTTTATTATAGAACGGGTGTGATGGAGGCTGTGATGAACAGACACAGTATCTATGCCTTGAAATAATTCAGGTTGGGGTGGGGGGGGGGGGGGAGTGCGCGGAGGTTTTAGAGAAGATATTTGCCTTTTACGACATGCTTGTTAGTGAGGCTGTGGGTTTATTCTTTATTGTTTTCACAAAAGAGGGTCCGATGATGATGATGATGATGATGATGATGATAAGCCTGCAGAGATTGCGGCGCCTGCACTTGCGATGCTGCCCAAAATCTACTGATTCTACCATCCCCCATTCCTCCCCCTGTCCAACTTTTGGAGTCATTCTCTGACCACAGAGCGGTCGGCGAATTCAGTGAGCTACATGTAGTTCACGGGACTTTGCAGGACCAGTGGCTGATGTGGTTTTCTAGGAAAATTTACATTCATATATTCTCTATGGGGAATTACTTAATGTTGGGTAGAAGATGCCGAGGCCGACCTCTATTACGATTATTTTTTATTTTTTTTTATATCCAGAAGCCATGCGGTGTTAACCCTTTGGCTCGGTACTATGGATACCGCAACCCTTCGGCCTTGATTCCATGATAGGTACCGTAAATCTGGGAGAAATGTGACTTTTCTACCTACCCCCGGGCGTGAACCCGGAACACAAGGAGTTCATCACCCGGTCACCGCGAAAGTCAGTTTTAGCCAACTACGCTAGAGAGCCGGGCCTACTACGATATAAAGATGTGTGCAAGCGGGACATGAATGATACAGGTATTGAGGGTGGAATTGTGGAAATAAGATGCTATCGACCGTTTTGTGTGGAGGGGACACATAAGGAATGGGAATGGGAATGAAGGAAGAAGGGACTGCAGAAAGCATGAGAGCTAAGTGTCTGAGAAGGAAAAGATTGAACACAAATGTTGACAACAATGGTCCTGAAATTCCTATGCTATAATTGTGGAATTAATCAAGTAACAGAAAGTGTATTGATCGGCACGTGGAAGACTTTTCTTAACGCGGGCGGGTCTTGCTAGTCACACTCGCCATCGCCATGGACTGTGAGTCCCTGCCTACTCATAGCACAATATAACACTATCGTCTGGTCCTTGTGTGGGTTTTCAGGCCCCATTGTGGGGGTTAACAATAATAGACCCACTGCCTCCCGAACAAGCATGTCGTAGAAGTCGACTATTGTGCACTTCCTTCGAAGTCGGAGTACATCTGTCTGCGCGGAAACGAGCGACCAACTACACTCAAATAAACCTGTAAAACTGTTGTACACGCAAAACTCAGGCCGAGGCACAAAGCCAAAGTCCAAGTGGATGAACAACCTGAACTTTCCACTGGAGCTTACGTCCGGTAAACTAAAAGGAAGAAGATTATCTTCTGGAAAGATGCCAATCAAATCAATAAGTTTGTCATTGCTCTCTAAACGGTCGTCTCTCAATACCTCTAACTAAATCAACACATGGCGGTCTGCTGCCAAATCGCCTGCAGCTAGGATGGAACCTGACACCAGAGCATTATGAAGCGCGTTCCGCAATGCCAAAGCCACAGAGGCTGACGAACGGTACTTTGCTAGTTGCCTCCCCTCTACAGGACGTTGATATCCCAACCCCAGCAATTTTTGGCTGTTGTGTTGTTGTTTTTTTTTTTTTTGCACAAATTTCTTCTTCAGCGATCTCTGGTCATGCGCATAATCCACTGTGGGTCATAAACTGGGATGTCTTTTCAAGGTCTCTTAGGTTTCCCCAAAGCTTAGTTGTCAGTTCTACTGGGTGTTGCCATATGTCGCTCCGCAGCTCCGCCAGGAGAGGACAGTCTTGCAGGACATGTTCTGGAGTCTGTTCAGCACGAAGGCACTGGCAGAGAGCTGTTTGGCTCATACCTAATTTCTGTGAGTGTTTATTGAGTCTGCAGTGTCCAGTGCGTAAGCGAAAAACTGTGACTTGGTCTGTTCTGTTCA
Organism: Candidula unifasciata; assembly: GCA_905116865.2. NCBI lineage: Eukaryota > Metazoa > Mollusca > Gastropoda > Stylommatophora > Geomitridae > Candidula > Candidula unifasciata. Next base: position 8,416 of record CAJHNH020001680.1, read on the forward strand.
AGTGTTTCAGAAAATCTTTTTCGTAGTTATAACCAGTGTTGGTTTTCCAACCTGTTTCTGATTTTATCTTAATGAGAGTTTTGACTTCTGGAAAAGATAGTGGCTGGTAGGTCTGTGGTTTGTTACTGCCTTCCTTGGCTAAAGCATATGCGCTTTCATTGCCTTTGATGCCACAGTGTGACGGAATCCACTGCAAGTGAATTTCTGCCTTATTTGACAACATAGCAAGTTCATGTGTTAGACTTTGTAGTGTGCTGTCGGTAGGTTTAGACTCTAGGGCCTGTATAGCTGACAGTGAGTCAGTCAGAAAAACTATCCTGCCTGCGGTGATTTGCAGATTGTTCATATACTGTGCTGCCATCAATAGAGCTGAGAGTTCTGCCTTGTAGTTAGAGCTGCACAAATGTAATTTGCTTTTGCTTTTCTGAGCGTGAGTGACACGTGTAGTCATTCTGCTGAGAAACAACCGACCCGGCTGCTTCGAGATACCAGTTAAATGATTTGTGTGTATCTGTATAGTATTTGTATGTGCTGATGAAGGCTCAATAGCCGCAACGTTGACGTTTTGTGTGTATTTGTTATATTGTGAAGCTTGCTAATATGCTTTTCGTTCGGTTTTATATCTTTTCTTTTCTGAGCGTGTCAGCTCTCGGTACCACTGTCAAACCCAGCGCATGACAAACAGTCCGCAGCTGGGATCGAACCCGGCACCACTGCATTACAAGGCGCGTTCCCAACATCTAAGCCACATACGCTGATGGTACTAGATCGGTAGTCTGGACAGTTTAAAACAAAACGTTTCTAAAGGCAAGACGTCCGTGTATAGAACTACTTGTCTGTTGTATCCCTCCGCCACAAACATGTCAATTAACCGAAACACACAAAAACTGTCCAGCATCCGGTGACAGGGCAGCTCCGTCGTCACCCTGCCAGTTCCCCGGACCATAAACCACGTCCTGACCCGAGTCACTTAACGGTCTCACATTTCACTGTCAGTGTCAGCATCTTTGCCCCTCAGCCTCCCCGGATCGTCAGTACAAGACCATACGATTGCCAGCCGCCCTCCCAGCTGATTGAGTACTCGGCTACTTCATTATGTTTCAACAGGGCTATTGAGCCGAAGTCATTGCGCCGGTTGGGAGAATTCATTAGTGGATACTCTCCTGTCGTCCGTTTATGAAGCAAGGGCGTGTTGCCTCTGCTCCCAGTGTCTGTCCATCCTCATTCACGACAGCCTCCCAGAGGCCATGCTGAGCTTTTGGATTCACTTTGTTCCTCTCCCGATCGTCGCTCAATGGTTAATCATACCTCGGGGTCATTGTTGCCAAATACCGAGGAGGCTCTCGAGGGGCTGTCGCATTGATAGCATTATCATTCTTGTATCTGCCTGTCGCGAGTAGGACCGCCGGTTATAATTACCATAAGCAGGTTCGGCATCGGTAACCTGTTCGCCGCTGGAATGAAATCCGAAACATTGATGGCTTGTCATCTGTTATTTACCAAGGGACCAGACCAGTCCATCAGGCTCGCCCAAGCTGATTGGACAAGCAGCCCGACTTAAATAGAGTCGTAATGGGTATTTCTGAATCTGTCAAGCCATTAGGTCTGCTGCCAAAATACGGGGCGCCGGAAGCAAAGGGCTCAGGCACCGTGGGCTCGTCCCCTGTGACTTTTTTGGGGCATGTACCCCCTTTCTTCGAGAAAATGTGCAAGGGGCCTTATCAGTCCCCCGACCATATATATACTTCTTCGTTTTCTTTTTCTTCTTCTTCTTCTTCTTCTTCTTCTTCTTCTTCTTCTTCTTCTTCTTCTTCTTCTTCTTCTTCTTCTTCTTCTTCTTCTTCTTCTTCTTCTTCTTCTTCTCTTCTTCTTCTTCTTCTTCTTCTTCTTCTTCTTCTTCTTCTTCTTCTTCTTCTTCTTCTTCTTCTTCTTCTTCTTCTTCTTCTTCTTCTTCTTCTTCTTCTTCTTCTTCTTCTTCTTCTTCTTCTTCTTCTTCTTCTTCTTCTTCTTCTTCTTCTTCTTCTTCTTCTTCTTCTTCTTCTTCTTCTTCTTCTTTCTTCTTCTTCTTCTTCTTCTTCTTCTTCTTCTTCTTCTTCTTCTTCTTCTTCTTCTTCTTCTTCTTCTTCTTCTTCTTCTTCTTCTTCTTCTTCTTCTTCTTCTTCTTCTTCTTCTTCTTCTTCTTCTTCTTCTTCTTCTTCTTCTTCTTCTTCTTCTTCTTCTTCTTCTTCTTCTCTTCTTCTTCTTCTCTTCTTCTTCTTCTTCTTCTTCTTCTTCTTCTTCTTCTTCTTCTTCTTCTTCTTCTTCTTCTTCTTCTTCTTCTTCTTCTTCTTCTTCTTTCTTCTTCTTCTTCTTCTTCTTCTTCTTCTTCTTCTTCTTCTTCTTCTTCTTCTTCTTCTTCTTCTTCTTCTTCTTCTTCTTCTTCTTCTTCTTCTTCTTCTTCTTCTTCTTCTTCTTCTTCTTCTTCTTCTTCTTCTTCTTCTTCTTCTTCTTCTTCTTCTTCTTCTTCTTCTTCTTCTTCTTCTTCTTCTTCTTCTTCTTCTTCTTCTTCTTCTTTTCTTCTTCTTCTTCTTCTTCTTCTTCTTTTCTTCTTCTTCTTCTTCTTCTTCTTCTTCTTCTTCTTCTTCTTTCTTCTTCTTCTTCTTCTTCTTCTTCTTCTTCTTCTTCTTCTTCTTCTTCTTCTTCTTCTTCTTCTTCTTCTTCTTCTTCTTCTTCTTCTTTCTTCTTCTTCTTCTTCTTCTTCTTTCTTCTTCTTCTTCTTCTTCTTCTTCTTCTTCTTCTTCTTCTTCTTCTTCTTCTTCTTCTTCTTCTTCTTCTTCTTCTTCTTCTTCTTCTTCTTCTTCTTCTTCTTCTTCTTCTTCTTCTTCTTCTTCTTCTTCTTCTTCTTCTTCTTCTTCTTCTTCTTCTTCTTCTTCTTTGTGTTCACCGGCATTAAACTCAGCCGGAAATTTCTAGTTGTTCGACCCCTTCTAGACTCTAGTCCAGCTCTAGAAACTGAGTGTTGCGTGCACATCCATTTTACAAACAGACTGACAAACTGAAAGCTAGACAAACAGCCTACACATTTGCACAGACATAAACAAACACAGACAGGCTGACAAACTGAAAGCTAGACAAACAGCATACATATTTTCGCAGACATAAACAAACACAGACAGACTGACAAACTGAAAGCTAGACAAACAGCAGACATATTTTCGCAGACATAAACAAACACAGACAGACTGAGAGCAGACAAAACAAATCAGTATGTAAGACGTTGGCATATTATAAACAACAATGCAGTCCGGTCAGTAAAATAACCCTTTCTCACGCCTTCCGGCGTACTTAGCACATAAAGCTATATTTATATTTTATAGACCAGTCGGCAGTTGCTGGGTGATTTGGTTAAAATCTCGCAGACCGCTTTAACTTCCTAGAACTTTATCTGCTTCCCATTTCAGGCTGGGTCGACGTGGGAGTCATTAGTCAATCAATCATTTGTTTTTGAGAGAGAAAAAAATGCCTGGCTCTGTCAGGACTTGAACTCACGACAATCGGAGCCACAAGCAAGCATCTAGCCACTACATCACGGCAGCTCTCCTTTGATACAACGTTATTTTAGGTTGTTCCCTTTTTTCTGTCGTATTATCAGAATCACTGTCATAACTGAAAAGATCCACGGTAGAGGAAGTAGAGGCAGGAGCAGACCAAGAACAACGATGACCGCCTGCCAGAAGCGATTATATAGAGGAATATTATCAGCGAATTGATTCTAAATCCAAGGATCAAGATCTGTGAAGAGACTTGAGCGCCTGCGCCACTGGGCAGGGCACACGATGATGATGAATTTGATTTTCTGATAGACAGATGTAAAACTAATTTCTTAACTTTTTCTATCCCTCACAATTGTTACTGAACCCTTTCTATCCCACACAATTGTTACTGAACCCTTTCTATCCCTCACAATTGTTACTGAACCCTTTCTATCCCTCACAATTGTTACTGAACCCTTTCTATCCCTCACAATTGTTACTGAACCCTTTCTATCCCTCACAATTGTTACTGAACCCTTTCTATCCCTCACAATTGTTACTGAACCCTTTCTATCCCTCACAATTGTTACTGAACCCTTTCTATCCCTCACAATTGTTACTGAACCCTTTGTATACCACGCAGTGGTTACTGATCCCCTATTTTTTCACACAATTGTTACTGCACCTATTCTATCCCACAAATTGTTACTATATCCTTTTTATCCCATGCAACTGTTAGTTAACCCCTTCTATCACACGTAATTGTTACTTGACCCCTTCAATCCCACACAACTGTTACTAAATCCGTTCTATTCCGCACAACTGTAACTGAACTCTTTCTATCAGACACAGTTGTTACTAAATCCCTTCTATCCCACACAATAGTTACTAAACCCTTTCTATCCCACACAATAGTTACTAAATCCCTTCTATCCCACACAATAGTTACTAAACCCTTTCTATCCCACAAAAATGTTACTGAGCCCCTTCTATCCCACACAATTGTTACTGAACCCTTTCTATGCCACACAATTTTACTGAACCCTTTCTATCCCACACAATTTTACTGAACCCTTTCTATCCCACACAATATTACTGAACCCTTTCTATCCCACATAATTGTTAATGAACCCTTTCTATCCCACATAATTGTTACTGAACCCTTTCTATCCCACACAATTGTTACTGAACCCCTTTTATCCCACACAATTCGAATAACCAGATGTGGACGAACAGCCAGAGTTTACAGCCGGTAAACGTGAAGCAGAAAAAGAAGCAAATTTCAGTTTGCAATTTTTTTCTTACACATATGCCACTGGGTGTACCCCTTGAACGTAGCGACAAGACCGCTCGCTAACGTAGCAACAAAACCGCTCGCTGCCGTAGCAACAAGAACGCTCGCTGACGTAGCAATTAGAACGCTCGCTGACGTAGCAACTAGAACGCTCGCTGACGTAGCAACAAAGAACACTCGCTGACGTAGCAACAAAGAACACTCGCTGACGTAGCAACAAGAACGCTCGCTGACGTAGCAACAAGAACACTCGCTGACGTAGCAACAAGAACGCTCGCTGACGTAAGAACAAGAACGCTCGCTGACGTGGCGACAAGAACGCTCAATGACGTAGCAATAAGAATGCTCGCTGAAGTAGCAACAAGAATGCTCGCTGAAGTAGCAACAAGAACGCTCGCTGACGTAGCAACAAGAACGCTCGCTGACGTAGCAACAAGACCGCTCGCTGACGTGGCGACAAGAACGCTCAATGACGTAGCAATAAGAATGCTCGCTGAAGTAGCAACAAGAACGCTCGCTGACGTAGAAAAACACCGCTCGCTGACGTAGCGAACAAAACTTAGCGACAAGACCGCTCGCTGACTTAGCAACAAGACCGCTCGCTGACGTAGCGACAAGACGCTCGCTGACGTAGCAACAAGAACGCTTGCTGACGAAGCAACAAGAACGCTCGCTGACGTAGCAACAAGAACGCTCGCTGACGTAGCAACAAAAAAGCTCGCTGGCGTAGCGACAAGACCGTTCACTGACGTAGCGACAAGAACGCTCGCTGACGTAGCGACAAGACCGCTCGCTGACGGAGCGATAAGACCGCTCGCTGACGTAGCGACAAGACCGCTCACTGACGTGGCAACAAGACCGCTCGCTGACGTAACAACAAGAACGCTCGCTGACGGAGCGACAAGAACATGTTGAATGTTCAATTAAGAATCGACATCACTGCACCGGGACACCCCCAAAAGCGCTTAGACCCCATCTTCAGCAGCAAGCGCAGAGTTCCAATTCCGATGGCACCAGTAACTGTCTGATTGTATATTAGTCTCGCCCTTTCTTTGAGTGGTGAGCGTGGTAACTCCTCGCAGTGCCATTCTCCTCAGGCCGTTATGATCTATCTGTGCCTCAGCACTGTTCACTCGCTCCAAAAGGAGCTCTCACATTATTTAGTTTTTCATATATGAGTTCACCACCAAGTGATGCAGAGCCGGCTAGTCTATCTGTTTCTTTCCAAACACACCGGCTAACTTAATGTAATGTTTGAAAAAAAAAATCAGTTATTAGTACGCATATTATCAACGGCTAAGCCACAAATGGAAAAATATCACGTGATACCGTGTTCAGAGTAACTGTTTCTTTCTAATGCTTACATGTGCGAAATGATCACGATTCGCCACTGCTGAGAGGCGAGAAATCAACAGCCTACATACAAATATGCAAGATCTCTCAAAAGAATTGATGTGTGTTTGTTTATGTGTTTGACTGATCGTGTGTGCATTTATGTGTGCGTTTGCTTGATTGTGATCGTGTGTTCAGGCAGCTGTGTTTAATGGGCCAAGTAAGCTCTATTTGAGAGAGAGGGAAAAAAGCTACTTAACCTTTCAACCCTGAATGTCATTCACCTTTGGCATCTCTGCTTGACGACATTTAGGAGTCCATATTAATGGGCCCTTTACGACAATCTCCTGGTGACCACGGAGTCTAAGTGAAACAGTTGATATGCTAACGAGCGCACACTTTACATTCGTACATCACGGGGGGAAAGATGTTCTTGATTCTGTCGCC
>CAJHNH020001680.1:17500-60000 GCA_905116865.2 Candidula unifasciata
TTACCATTATTATCTCTTTATTATTATTATTATTTTTATTATTATTAAGGACTTAAACAAGACGTAGGTTTCTTGAGCGTCCCCCCATCCCCTTCCCTATGTTTTCTTGGGTTTGGCGTGCCTATAGTAGACCAAATATAGACAAATTTTTTAAAGGCGAGTGCGTTGACGCTGTTGTCCCAGGTTTGCTTTCATATGGCTCCTTTTTTCTTCGCAAAGCAGCTCTTCGCCAGCCAAGAACGTCGTTCAAACTACGAAGCCCCGCAGCTCCTGTGACAATACCACGGATCTCGAAAACACTGCCACTGGGAAACTGATTGACCGAGTCCAAAACGGAACCTACCACCATCAGCGTGTGCCACAGAGACTCTTAAAACACACTCCGAGTTCCAGGTCACGCAGGAAGCAATCCTGGCGACGTGTGATGCGTTGATCGGGAGAAGAACAGTCAGCTAGATACAGAAATGAAACGTCACTCGAGAGTCAAGAGAGAGGCCAGACCGGCTCCAGACGAAGAGCAATCCCTTTGTCAATCCCGGAATCAAACACGAGTACCGTTGACTTGAGATGTGAAGTGATCACACTCCAGCTACAGGTGACAGTGAGAGCGCTACTCCTAGCCACACAACAGATCTGGCGGTCAACGATCCCGAGACATCTGGTAATGAACTCAGTTGCTAAAGATGTGAACATAATTATAAAACGTGCCTTCCTTGACAGAGCACTCCGGTCAAGGCCTGCTGTCTCTATTCATGGTGCCAGGTTCTATGTGGAAGTCAGCAACATGTCAGTCCCTAGGTGTTCTGGACAGTAGCTGATGTCAGTGGCCGCAAACTATTGCACAGTGAAGACGTGTGTGTTTGTGTGTGGGGGTGGGTATAAATATGTAGATGGATATGTAAGCGGGAGACGCCGTGGTGCAGTGGCAAGACACTCGCCTGCGAATCTAAAGGTATTTGGCTCAGATTCGAACAGTCAGACTTCTTTACAAAAATGAGCTTAACTAACAGGTGGACCCAACTTTAAATAGGTATCATCGGAAGTCCTGGGAAGTAAAGGGGATAAGCGTAATGTTGACAATATCACACACCGAGTGCTGATTGCTCAATAGAATATAGGTCTAGCCCTATATTCCTATTACGCGTAAAGGTACGGAAAGAAGTCTGTTAGTTTTTTTTTTTTTAATGTAGGCGAGTATGGGCATATATATGTGAATAGATATGCGTACATGTGTAATTGTGTGTATGTGTGTGTACTTGTATATACTGCATATGAAAATCCTTGTGCCTATCACAAGAACCCACCCCAAACGATGAACACTAGCGACGTGACATTTGCTGAACCCTTTTTATCCCACACAACTGTTACTGAACCCTTTCTATCCCACACAATTGTTACTGAACCCTTTCAATCCCACACAATTGTTACTGAACCCTTTCTATCCCTCATATTTGTTACTGAACTCCTTTTATCCCATTCAATTCGAACAACCAGATGTGGACGAACAACCAGAACAACAGCTAGAGTTTACAGCCGGTAAACGTGAAGCAATGTAATTATGGCTGCCATTTATAGGTCAAATGTGCAATTTTCAACTTTCATCTTTAAAACGTTGACGCTGTTATTGAAATGTCCTGTTAGACTTGCACTTTGATCACAATCAATAAGTCATATTTTCTTATCGTCTTTCTTTGCCATTTTTTTCCTCCCCTCTCCCCTCTCAGGGCAGACGTCTTGTGATTACACTCAATTAGCTTGGCCGACCAAGATGGAAAAATACCGATACCTTGCTTAAAGAAGTTATGATTGTGGCACCTGTAAGGGCTACATCACTGAAACTATGGGTCCAGTGGCAAGACAGCAACGGGGCTGCTTCAGGATACGTCAGTTAAGTGGTTTTATATTTTTGTGTGTTGTTGTTGTTGGTTTTTTTTCCTTCTACACTTTATTTATGTTTGTGCTGATGAAGGCTCTACACTCGCAAAGTTCACTGTTTGTTTGTGTTTATTATATTGTATAGCTCGCACATCATGGCTTGAAGGATCGTTTGTGTCATGGTTGACTGACCGTACAGGAGACAGAAGATTATGGATAGACATGACTGTCAACACTACACGGCATGGACTTGAAGATGAAGAACTAGAAACTAGTGGCATGTCATGTCATGTCATGTCATGTCATGTTATGTTATGTTATGTTATGTTATGTTATGTTATGTTATGTTATGTTATGTTATGTTATGTTATGTTATGTTATGTTATGTTATGTTATGTTATGTTATGTTATGCCCGTATGAGAACCGCCCTGAAAATGACGGGTGAACGATAAGCTCAGATTGGAGTGTACTTATGCAGCGAGGTGTGTGCGAATGCCGGTTTCTGTGATTGACTGCGTGCATTAACATGGTTGCAATTCTGATACGCGACTGTTAGTTTTGGCTGCCTTATGCAGTTCTTTGCGTGTGTAAGCTTCAAGATTGTTCTGTGACTGATATATTTTACACGATGTTTCCTTTTTTATCTCTCTAAATGGGACAGTTAATGGTATTTTATGTGATGTCCACCTACTTGCTTCCTAGCTTGTTGTGCCCCACCAGGACATCACACGCCCAGTGACACAAAGTGCCACCATACGGATAAGGATCACCTAAAAGAGGTCCCAGAAACCCCTTTGAGTCGTCATGGTCACAATCGTGGCCCAGCTATATTCAGGGCCCCCAGCAAAAGCCAGGTGAGGGGGGGGGGGGGGGTTTCAAATAACGAAAATTACATCCCACGAGGGGATGACTTCGATCAAATGTCCACTTACACAGGGACAGAACAGTTCTGGTGAGATCTCTCGGCACAAAGTTGGAATCTCGACTAACGACCAACATCTTAGTTCCAGCTACAACTAAATTTACTAGCAGTATGTCTTTTGTGGCTGTGTGATTCTTGTCTCTGCGGTATTTGTTCAGTGAATGACAACCGCTGAATGCCACAGGGCGGGAGAATAAGGGCGGGAGTCGAGAATCAGAGCAGCGGGCGGTCGCCAAGGGGAAGAAGCAGACGGTGTCTGGGCGAAGAAAGGATAAGGTGGAGCGAACTGGGGACTGTCATAGGGAATATGTTTGTTGATGGAGTAAATAAGCAATAACACTGGGATGTGTTTCTGTGTGAATTCGTGTGTATGGGGACGGCTGTGGTCCACGTCTGGGACCTGTTCACGTTTCCGGACCTATGACTAGAGTAACTTCCCTTGCCATTCATGCCTCCTTAAGTCGTTGAACCTTTCCTATGTTGCGCGGGTGTTATAATATGGCTTGGTTTAGCGTTCACTCGCCCCCACCCCCCTCCGATTATATGCTATTGTCCAAGGAAATCCACAGGAATTCCCTACGAAATCTCGAAACCGACGAGATGTGATCGTATATAATTAAAGTACATAGTACTGTATACTGAAGACCGCTGATCGACAAAACACGATCCAACTGACTGTGCACTTAATGGTTGCTATGGTTACAAAAATTACAGCGGCCCTGTTGGATTTCATAAGACATACAGACGCACCCACTCTGGACTAAAGGTCACTTCGTACATACAGACCCACCAACACTTCAGGTCAGTTTGTAACCTTTGAAACTGAATTTTTTGTGGCACCCCAATACAGCTGGGCCATACGGCTGTACGGGTGGCCTAGGTTTCCGGGATATGTACCTGTTTGATTCTCATCCTTGCGATGTTATGAGATTTTTGAACTACGGATCAACATCATAGCACACGGTGGTAACCCATAAGTGCTCCATTCTTTTTCTAACTCAAGTCTGAGTCCGGGGAAGCTCAGCACAATGCACAGTCTCTGTAGCACCGACGAGGATCCTGGAATACTGTAGGTAGATTTTTTAATTCAAATGTTGCCAGCGCAGCGCAATTAGGCTACTCTTTTCGATTTCCAACGGCCAAGGAATTTTTTTTAAGTGCGCAACAATGCACACGGGCGTCCGATCTCACTACCCAGAGACCAGAGGAAAGTACTAGAAGTCCCAGTCCACGTGAAAAAAATCCCAGCCCTTACAGGGGATTGAACCCTGAACCTCAAGCACTCGAGGCCGACACCATGCATGCCTCGAGACCACCCAGCACCCAGAGATGTTAGAGATACATACTGCAATACTGGAAATAGATGTTTGGAAAAGGGGGGGGGGGGGGGTTAAACAAATAGAAAAGGCGGTAAGCACATTATGCTGTGGGTTACAGCTAGGCTGTGATATGTGCGCATTGGCACCAACAACTTCCCATTTTGTCACTTTTTATTCTTCTTTATGACGTGCTTCTTAAGGTCGAACGTTGGTGCGATCAACAAAAAAAAAAAATACTGTCCCGATCGACGACGAAGTCTTCTACGGGCCAGCCAATGGGCGATCCGGTCGTCGATGTCCCACAAGGACACAAAAAGGATAGTTGCGTATCCTTTACAGGACGTTGTAGAACCAACCCCAACAGCTCCTGGCTGTTGTACGGTTTTTCTATGCAAATTTGCGTCCAGTAGTTTGCCATTGCTTACTGGACGGTCGGCTTTCTTGATACCACTGTCGAAACCAACGCAAGGCGCATGGCCCGCAGCTGGAATCCAGCCCGGCATCCCGGCATTACGAAGCGTTCGCATCGACTTAGCCACAGAGCCGACCATAACGACACAAGCCCCACGAAATATTCCAACATCTTACCCCAGCGACCCGGCGTCTGTGGCTGAGCCTTTGCGAACCCCTTTCGTAATGACGGGGTGCCGGGTTCGATCCCTGCTGAGTTTGTTTTGTATTGCCCTGGTTTCGACAGTGGCAGTAAGCAATGGCAAACTACTGAACGTAAAATGTGCCTAGAAAAACCCCAACAGCCAACATATGCTGGGATTGGTTCTGCAACGTCCTCTAAAATGTTTAACCCCAGCGAAGTGAGCCTGCGACATCGCACTGACTAACCCCGAACGCCGATATAATCGCCATCTGATTGGGTAATCTGCGGAAGGTCCCCGAGGTCACACAGACAAACCGGAGCCGATGTTTACTATCCGACCCCCGGGCTAGGCGGGCCGCCCGTCCGGCTTGTATTGGCTAGTTAATCAAAGCTATTGATTTGTTTTTACTTAGGTCGGCCCTTTGTCCGCGGGCCGCCGTGTATTATTCTACACACTGTAACTAGCGACGTGGCTGCAAAAGTACTTGCGAAATAAGTCGTCTTGAATGGGAGACCGGCTGGCACTGGCGACACTGTCAGTTGGGTCTTTTATGTTAGCACTCTTAGGTGAAACAGTGTTTCTCCAACTTTTCTTAGTCGTGGTGCTTTTTTTTCCAGTAAACATCTTTCCATAGCGCCCTAACCTTCTTCTTCGTCTTCTTCTTCTTCTTCTTCTTCTTCTTCTTCTTCTTCTTCTTCTTCTTCTTCGTCTTCGTCTTCTTCTTCTTTTTCTTCTTCTTCTTCTTCTTCTTCTTCTTCTTCTTCTTCTTCTTCTTCTTCTTCTTCTTCTTCTTCTTCTTCTTCTTCTTCTTCTTCTTCTTCTTCTTCTTCTTCTTCTTCTTCTTCTTCTTCGTCTTCTTTGTGTTCACCAGCTGTAAACTCTGGCAGAAAGTTCTGGTTGTTCATCCATTTGTGGACTGCAGTCCTGTTCCAGAACCTGAGTGTTGCGTGTGAATCCGTTTAACATATCTGACTCATCTGTATGCAGACTGCTGGTTCCTTGCTTCTCAGGCAAATGTACTCTGACTTCGAAGGAAGCTCCCAGTTTCTCGACTCTTACGACATGCTTTTGGGTATACAGTTGGTCTTTTCTTGTTTTCCCTATAAAAGAGCGCCGGAATCCACACGGGGACCTAACCTAAGTAAAAGTATGACTATTTATATGTAAAACATTTTTTAAAAAATAAATAAAACTCGTGTATCTTCGAATATTTCGCGCCCCCCTGTGAAGAGGTCGCGGCTCCACATGGCGCCGCGGAGCACAGTTTGAGAATCACTGGTCTATTGCGTTTGTCTTGCAAGCTTTGTCAGTAGAGTTGGGATAATGGGCTGCTAACTAGGCAACAACTGTGTGGTGAGGGTGTTACCCTGGAAGATGTAATGTGTGTCTGAGGTTCAACCCGTTGCCACCAACCTCTTCTCCAGAGGTCAGAACCCTCTCACAACTAGAATGTGACAGTGTGAGTGTAACACAATGTAGTCATACGTGACAAACAGGGGCATTACGGAATTATGACCATGATGATGATGTCATGTTTTTGTTTATTTGGTTTTGTATATCAGTGAGGGAAAATAGCAGCTTGGCACTGTTGCTAACATTGTGCGATCAAAGATGAACCATACAGGAATAACAGAAAGTATAAGCATAATGAAACACACAATGTGAAAACAAGTGTGAAAGGAGGGAAGCCTGAACGAAAGAAAGAAGCAAGCTAAAACTCAAGAAGGGGGGAATAAGAAAGGGAGGGGTGAAGTAGGGAAGGAAGAGGGGGGGGGGCGAAGAATGAAAAAAGGAAGAAGAAAGGAAAGAAAATAAAAAATAAAGGAAGACAGAAATAATTATTAAAGAAAGGAAGAAGGAAAGTAGATAAAAAGGAAAAAAAGGAGTAAAGGAAGGAATAAAGGAACAAGGGAAGGAAGACAAAATGACAGACAGACTAAAAGAAAGAAAGAAATTATTGAAGACAGAGATGAGGACTGAAGAAAAAAGAAATAAAGGAATGCAGGGAGAAAGGAGAAGTCAAGAAAGAAAGAAAGAAAGAAAGAAAGAAAGAAAGAAAGAAAGAAAGAAAGAAAAGGAAGGAAGGAAGGAAGGAAGGAAGGAAGGAAGGAAGGAAAGGAAGGAAGAAAGAAAGAAAGAAAGAGAAAGAAAGAAGAGAGAAGAAAAGAAAGAAAAAAAGAAGAAAGAAAGAAAGAAGAAAGAAAGAAAGACAAGAAAGAAAGAAAGAAAGAAAGAAAGAGAAAGAAAGAAAGAAACTCCCTCCCCTCCAGAAAAGAAAGGAAAGAAAGAAAGAAAGGAAGGAAGAAAGAAGGAAGGAAGGAAGGAAGAAGGAAGGAAGAAAAGAAAGAAAGAAAGAAAGAAAGAAAGAAAGAAAGAAAGAAGGGAACAAAGAAAGAAAGAAAAAGAAAGAAAGAAAGAAAGAAAGAAAGAACGAAAGAAAGAAAGAAAGAAAGAAAAGAAAAAGAAAGAAAGAAAAGAAAGAAAAGAAAGAAAAGAAAGAAAGAAAGAAAGAAAGAAAGAAAGAAAGAAAGAAAGAAAGAAAGAAAGAAAGAAAGAAAGAAAGAAAGAAAGAAAGAAAGAAAGAAAGAAAGAAAGAAAGAAAAAAGAAAGAAAGAAAGAAAGAAAGAAAGAAAGAAAGAAAGAAAGAAAGAAAGAAAGAATGAAAGAAACCCATATCTAAATACTTAAGTGTACAGCTAACGGCAATATATCTGAGATGTTGTTCAATGAATGTTTTACTAACTCGGGCTGGTGTAGCATTCAAATAATGGCGCTGAAGGCGATGACCACTGGCTACTGGGCGCCGTCCTGTCCGGTCTTTAGCTGCCCCCATCGAAGGCGACGAGGCTGATCTTATCAACTGGCCCCAGCAATCCGTCCTGGGACAGCCCTAATCTGACCAATGTTTTGGACACAACAAAGCGTTAATTTATTCGGCATTGAACCAAACCAAACTCCTTGGAAGGCTACAAGGGTATGTGTCCACTCGTGAAGGACCCATAATTCCTCATCCGATTAGACTGATCCGAGCCGACGACAAGTAGCCGTCGTGTCTGAGAGCTGACGTCACTTCCCCGCAGTCGCAGATTTGACAACAGTTGTACAGCTGTGGCAGCAAGACTGGAACACATTCCAGTAAATCGATTCAACTGTGAAGGCATACATTGTCCCTGTAGCAACACACGATTGTTAGTTGGGGAGTATCTCGCAGTAATGGAAGCAAGTAGGAACTTTTCACTACTTCCCATACTCTCCTTTATAAACAGGCTCGCCGACGCAAGGAAAATATTGTTGGGCTAAAACCTAGTTTATTGAAACTTCAAAATATACCTAAGTCACATGAGACTCAACCCCGCCGCTAGAAAAGTATAGGGGGTGCCATCAACCCCCACCCTCCCCCATTCCAACCCTCAATAATGCCTCTGTGTTTTCACCAATTTTCTACACTTCAAACCAGGTAGCCACCTTCTCACACATAAGAAAGAAGACCTACCTGAGAACTAGACACCAATGTAAACAAACGCAGAACAAGCAACCACGCAATAATAAACAGACACAAGGGAGCTCTGTAGCCTAACAAGTTACATAAATATGGGGACAAGAGTATAAACAAAACTAGACTGGCCAGACAAGGCTGGCGACTGGACATCGAGCGGACAATGGGGTAACACTGTTCTGTGACACACACGTCGCAGACTGGAAGTGTCGACATTTGCATGTCTGCCGGGTTAGATAAAGCTATTGTGGTCTGGTGTGTGGTTAAGGATGTATACAAGCTACAGTTAGCTCTGGTTCTCCTCAGGTTATGCCGACAGGGTGAGCCACACGTGGTAGTGTACCAGGACCAAGGCCTATACTGGTATAAAGCTGCCTATACTTCTCCGCGATCATCCTATGAACAGGTTCACAGCCGGCAACCCGCCCAGCCTAGGATCCAGATTCCCCTCAACGTCCCAATGCCACTGCCGGAGACCGGATAAGGGACTGTATTAATCTAAAACTGACATCCTTGCACTCATGACCTTCCCACGCGTGCTCTGTCTCTTTCCTCATTAGAAAACGAAGAGCACCAGTTGCCACCTCATTAAAAATCTGCTTATGTTTTCCCCTCAATGTTGAATGTCCTCCAGAACTTCGGCTTACCCTCAATCCCCTGCCTCCTCTACACGAACACACACACGCACACACACACACACGCCGAATTACTCTGTCAAGGTATGGATACTCTGGGTACTATAATTGGTACTTTCTTATTAGCCAACCACAAACGGCAAACTCACAGGTCATGGGAGAGTCAAATATTTATGGTGTGGTAGACTAAGCGTATAGTTTTGGTTAGGGTTAGCGTCAGAGTTAGGGTTAGGTAAACGCGCGAAAACCTTGGCCTTGGAAGAAGCGTACCAGAGCACAGAAAACGCTCTAACCCGCTCTAACAACACTCTAAAAAACTGGACTGTCCATTGTAGTCATTTGTGATCGGCTAAAAAGAAAGCATCCTATAATTTTAGACGACGCCAAACAAAGGGAAACCCGGGATCCCCAGACAAGTCCACTGTTCCAGGGGTGTAATGGCGCGACTACTTCGTTCGGCGTTCACACTGAGTGCAGAAAGGTGTGCGTGTGCAGCGGGTAAGAAACGTGAAGAAGTTGGAAAAGGGAAAAGGGTGGGGGGGGGGGGGGATATTTCTTCACAAACTGTGCCCAAGTGTCACAAGTGTGTGCTGCAAAGTTCTGTCCTAGAGTTAGACCAAACCCCCAGAAGTGGACAACAAACAACGACCTGACACCGGAGTTTACATCAACAAACAACGACCTGACACCGGAGTTTACATCAACAAACGCGAAGAAAGAACAGACTAACACAAGTACTACAAATGTGTGCACCGTTGAACAAACAAAAGGACGCTAACAAGACAAGTCTGGCGACTGGAGCTCGAGGGGACAATAAGGCAACAAACACTGTATGTCTGCCAGTTCACAAGGGCAAAGGGGTGGGGTGGAGGGTGGGGGGGGGGGGGTAGACATCATCATCATCATCATCACATGTCCTGCCCAGCAGTGGTGACACTCGTGTCTCTTTTCAAATCTCGGCCCCGGGGTATTTAGAACCAATCCCACAGACGATATTCCACCGTGGCCTTGCTGCAGGTCGTCAACCATCGTTTCTCTTGGTCTGCCCCTGCCTCTTCTGCCGCTGATCTTTTTAGTCATCAAAATGTTCTCCAATTCTTCTTCTTCTTCTTCGCGTTCACCAGCTGTACACTCTGGCGGAAAGTTCTGGTTGCTCGTCCACTACTGAACTGCAGTCCTGCTCCAGAACCTGAGTGTTGCGTGTGCATCAGTTTTACAGATCTCATTCTCTTGAATACAGACTGTTGGTTCCTTGCCTCTCCGGCAGATGCACTCCGACTTCAAAGGAAGCTCCCCAATTAGTCGACTCTTACGACATGCTTTAGGGGAGGCAGTGGGTCTATTCTTGTTTTCCCCACAATGGGGCCCCGGAACCCACAAGGGGGTCCCGGAACCCACACGGGGGTGTTCTCCAATGCATCTCTTCTCATTACATGACTGAAGAACACTAACTGACTCTTGCTTATAGCTGTTTTTTTTTTTAGCGAAAGGTTTTAAACCAAAGGAAAATTAAACCAACCAGCCTCATAATATAACCATATATATATATATGGCACCATATATACCGGGTTTTTGTGATCTATGTAATGTGCCAACGTCAATTTCTGTTTGTTTATATATGGCACCATATATACCGGGTTTTTGTGATCTATGTAATGTGCCAACGTCAATTTCTGTTTATATATATATATATATATATCATTATCATCATCAGGTGCCTTGCCGACGTGCGTGGGCGATCATGCCCGGCTCTTTAGCGAAGTTGGTTAAACCTGACTTTCGCGGCGGCCGGGTGACGAACTCCTTGTGGTCCGGGTTCACTCCCGGGGGTAGGCAGAAAAGCCAAATTTCTCCCAGATTAACGGTACCTATAATGGAATCAATGCCGAAGGGTTGCGATATCCATAGTACCGAGCCAAAGGGTTTACAACTCATGGTTTCTGGATACGTTAAAAAAAAAAATCCACGATCTCCTGCAGCATGTATCAGTTCGTGTGCCGACACACCTCCATGCCATGCAACAAGATATATACATATATATATATGTGTGTGTGTATGTGTGTACAAGAATATACAAAGTCCCTTAGCTGACACATGTTGACATATACCCAAACGCAGTCACGCTGTTGTCCCTTCAGTTGAGTCTTATAGTTGTTTATAAGTTTACAATTAACAACAAGTTATAAGAATGTGTGAACAAGAGAACAAACGAAAGACCACCGACGAGACAAGAAAAGCCACTAGACACCGGGTGGACAATAGGGTAAAACTGTATTGTAAAAACAGAGGGCGCCGATCAGACATGTCAATGGCTGTGTGTCTGACAGGTCCCATTGTTTATGAACGTACTGCAAAGACAAATGAACAACAGCTGTAGTTAGCTCTGGTCATCCTAGGACAACCTCTTGATCGTGGCCAACTACTTCTATCAACAACAAACTGCATTTCTGGTGGTGACTGTTGGCTTTGGCGCCTCTAGCAGCTGCCATACGCATTTACCGAGTGCGCATATTTCTTGATTGTTCCGGGACATATTATTTGTTTACTACTTTTTCAAATGGGACACTGAGGGACATTTCGTTTTGATTTTCACTTGTACAGAAACGGAGCAAGTATAGGGAAAACCCGATTGTAGCAAAGGTGAAACCTCGACTAGGAAGGAAGTCCTCTTTCGGTATTCTGGCTTCCTGCCTTTGTCTGGCTTCCTGGTTTTACACCTCCGCCCCACCCCACCGCCTGATTTTTAAACTTGAAGATCCTACAAAGATAGGTAGCAGGCAATATGCCCCCTGCCGACCGACACACTCCAAATTCAAAGGAAACAGTTCTAATTAGTAGCCTCTTAAGACATGTTACTGCGAGGGATGTCAGTGAGTCTATTCTTATTCCCCACCCTACAATGAAGCAGTCTTTTAAGGCAAACTTCCCGTTCAGCAGTTTGCCATTGATTCTGAACGACAGCTCCAGATACCACCGTTAAAAATAAATGCAAGACGGTTTGCTGCCAAACCGCCTGCAGCTGGGATCGAACCCCGCACTTCGTCATTACGAAGCGCGCTAGCAAGGTCTAAACCACAGACGTCGACTGGGTGCAAGATACAATACAGAAACAAAGAAGTTAGAGACACAAACCACGCTGGCGATTTCCTGCAGCATCCATTCGATATGAAGACGTCAACTCATCTTATCGTTTTAGTTATAGTGTATGTGGTCGTCAAGTGACTTCTCTCCTGCAGTCTGGTGTGGAATCGAACGTTTGTATGATCGCACTACAGGTTGAGTCTAGACAGACAAGAACTCCCAAACCCTCCCGTACTTTAAAAGTATGCATGTTGTAAAATTGCGACTATGAGGGGATTGTTGAAATCTGACGTGTTAGGTCAACAGACGCGGATTTCTCAGCCTAATGAAAATCGTAAAGCAACGTATCAACCACTCTTTAAAGGGCAGTCAGAGAAGAAGAAGAAGAAGAATGTTTAAGGAACAACGGATCAACATCATGACACACGCTAGTAACCCATAAGTGTTCTGTTCTTCTTCTAACTCAAGTCTGAGTCCGAAGAAGCTCAACACAGTGCACAGGTTCTGTAGCACCGGCGAGGATCCTGAAATACTTTGGGTAGATTTTTAACTCCGAATTTTGCCCCGACAGCGATGTTAGGCTACTCTTTTCGATGTCCAACCGCCATGGGATTTTTTTTAACGTGCGTAACAATGCACGTGTGCGTCCGGTCTCACTACCCAGAGACCAGGAGGAATAACTACAAGTCCAAGGCCATGAGAAAAAATCCAAGCTCTTACTGGGGATTGAACCCGGAACCTCTAGCACTCGAAGCGGACAGAATGTCCCCAGACCACGCAGCCCACGAAGAAGAAGAAGTAGAAGAAGAAGAAGACGAAGAAGAAAAAGAAGAAGAAGAAAAAGAAGAAGAAGAAGAAGAAGAAGAAGAAGAAGAAGAAGAAGAAGAAGAAGAAGAAGAAGAAGAAGAAGAAGAAGAAGAAGAAGAAGAAGAAGAAGAAGAAGAAGAAGAAGAAGAAGAAGAAGAAGAATGTTTAAATGCTATACACACGCTCTATCAGCTTTACAGTCAACTAAGAATAAAACCATATCAAATGGCAAATATTTCAATCGAACAATTTCAACACAGACTATAGCTAATTTCTTTGGCCTCGTTTCTTGGTTATACGAAGACGCCACTTCCTTAGCCCCCCCCCCCCCTTTTTTCCGTCCCCCCCCCCCCTTGCTCTCGGTTCTACAAACTACTCGGCTTGGCCTCATAATCTATCTTCGATCCTTAGACTTGCTGCCGCGCTACGGCGCCCACCCAGCGTCGAGAGAACCAGCTCTAACAACAACATAGGTCCGGCCACCAGCCAGTAAACTGTCTTTGCTGTCTGTATTTTCCACTGTTACATCGACACAAAATGAAATAGCCATTGCTATCCACCAAGCAATGGATCACAAACTGTTGTCCTTCACCTGTCACTTCATCGCAAGAATAAATTGAGAATGCAGATGAAGATAATAATGATTTTCAACCACTTTTAGGGCGGTCCATGACAGAGGGGAAGGGGGAAGTTATGAACTGGAGGTTTTAAGGGGGCATTTCTAGTGCAGTCGCCACGAACTGTGCGGTTAGGATTTGTAATTCTCCCACCCCCCCCCCCCCCCCCCCCCCCCCAACAGAACACATCCACATCCCTTATGGATGATCAAACTAGCATCCTCTGCATGAGGGTCCTGCGGGACCCGCCAGTGACCAAAACATAGACGACCTAGGTCTTGGACTTCCCCACACTTTGTTCATAATTCTGAAATCGTGTTCAGCAATCTCCTCCCATTTACACTTTATGCCTGTCAATCACGTGTCAAGGCGGAGCCTGTCTCTGCCAATAAGCGTCAGTTTTTCACATTCCTGCCTGGCTCCGACCTGGCGCGATGGTTGGGGGCATGTTTGGCAAGCAGGTCTACAGTGTCAGATTGATGCGTTTATCTCTGTGTCCGCGCGTACAGGTCTGCTCTAGAGGTTAGGTCCAGTCTGCCGTGTGTGTACCTGAAGTTTATGTGTTATGTCCCGGGTCGTGGTTGCTCTAGTTCACGTCCATTCCCCCGCCAGACACCCAGTCTGCGTCTTGTGTCAACACTCGGTGACCCTCTCGCGCTCTCATTGGTCGAGTCTGAGTGCTCAGCCAATGGAACCAGCCTCGGTTGCAACCTGACACCCAAGTCGCCAGAGCTTTCCGCGAGTGTTGCCGATTTCGCCACCACCAACGTTGGTGGCCGTCCTCCCCGTCTGAACGGCGACGATGGTTTTTATGTATCTACGATCCGAGTGCAAAACCTTAACACGAGACACTAATATCGGATACTCACTCGTCATTTGAACATTCAGTCGAGGCCCGGTCGAGTTCATCAATGTCTTAAGTGTGTCGGATGTGTTTCCACTTCTTCAGGACTTCGTGCAACTTGCATGACGCTTATTTCACGTGATTTAACCTGGAAATAAATATAGTTGCAGCTTCTCTACATTTGAAGGATACCTGTGACAAAACAACTCTATATTCTAGACATCATAGACATACAGTGGACTTAACTAATCTAGTAGGTAAGGTGTTTTGATTAGATTGAAACGTACACAACAGTTAGATGTTCTATAGTCTTTACGTATAGATTCTTCTTTTTCATTTCCATTCTCATATTTTTCTTGCTTTCTTCTTCTTCTTCTTTTTCTTCTTCTTCTTTTTCTTCTTTTTCTTTTTCTTTTTCTTTTTCTTTTTATTTTTCTTCTTCTTCTTCTTCTTCTTCTTCTTCTTCTTCTTCTTCTTCTTCTTCTTCTTCTTCTTCTTTTTCTTTTTCTTTTTCTTTTTCTTCTTCTTCTTCTTCTTCTTCTTCTTCTTCTTCTTCTTCTTCTTCTTCTTCTTCTTCTTCTTCTTCTTCTTCTTCTTCTTCTTCTTCTTCTTTTTCTTTTTGTTTTTATTTTTCTTCTTCTTCTTCTTCTTCTTCTTCTTCTTCTTCTTCTTCTTCTTCTTCTTCTTCTTCTTCTTCTTCTTCTTCTTCTTCTTCCGCTCCTCCTCATTCTTCTGCTGCTGCTGTTAGAAGAACGAGCGCCACGTTGTTGTGTGTTTTACACTAGTTCACAGCTAGGCTCAACACATCTGATTTCAGTAAGTTCTAATTAGTCGCCTTTTAGGACATGCTTCAGACTGTGCAAACAAGAACAGCAATTATAAATACGCTAAAATTTCTGTACCCACAGTAATTCTATTGTTGGATGTGAGCTTTCAGATACTAGGTACAATAAGTTGTTGTAGGGGAAATATTGCTAATGTCTAGCAGTTATATTTGAGTGATTGTAGAATAGAATTTCTGTTTGTTTTCGTGATCATCAACTGATTGTAAAATACTACACATTACCGTGGTGTGTTGTGTGTGTTCAAACTGTAACATGATGATTGTAGTGCGTCATTCGCCATTAACAGGGAATTAAGCTAAGCTGCGATATCTGCTCCTTGGACGCAACAGGTACGATTTCAGAAAATCCTTAATTAGACGTCTTCCAAGACATGTGTATGTGTGTGTGTGTCACTTAAATGGGATCCGGAAAGCCACACAAATAAAAGATTGCCTAATTATCCCCCCCCCCCCCACCCCCTAATTTGACAGTTTGCAGGTGTACGAAACTGCATTAAAAAAAAAGATAAGCAATGAGGAAAGGAATCGCTTACCTAAACACCAAAACACAAAACACGACCTTCTTAGCTCCAGTAACGATCCCAATGAATTTTTGTAGAAACTGCACTGAGGAACTGCTGAAGTTGATATATGTTTTACAATAAAATAGTTACCGATATTTTGCTACTAAAGAAACAAAATAAGTCTTACGAAATAATAAATAAAAGATGTTTTAGGGATAAAATAATAAATTATATTTGGGGTTTAAATAATGAACTATAGGTGCTTAATTTTTAATTCACAGCAAACAAAGCTAATCCCGAAGTTCCCGGAAAAGTCTAGGGATGTTATGCGATGGGATTATTTATAGTTATGGTTCTGAACTTTGTCGGACCCGATCGCCTCACAGACACTTGACTAATTACTAACCCTAACCCTAACCCATAACACCCCGAGAATATTGGACTTTCCCGGAAAATCCGAGATTTCACTTTTTTTGTGGGACGGGGGAGAATTAATAATAACGTACCAAATGATGTTTCAGGGATAAAATAATAACTGATGTTTTAGGGATAAAACAGTAAATGATGTTTTATGAAGGAAAAGAGACAAGGTGTTTTAGGGATATAATAAATGTTGTTTTTCATTATGAAATAATAAACGATAAAGGATTCAGTAATAATGGATGTTTTGGAGATAAAATAATACATGATACTTTAGCAAACACACACACACACACACACACACATACAGAGGTGGGGGGGATGTGTGTACGAAGAAACATAAAGGAAGTTTTAGGAATACCGATGCCTGAAGAAACATAAAGGAAGTTTTAGGAATACCGATGCCTGAAGAAACAAAAAGGAAGTTTTAGGAATACCGATGTCTGAAGAAACAAAAAGGAAGCTTTAGGAATACCGATGCCTGAAGAAACATAAAGGAAGTAAAGAAAAACGATGGACTAAATGACGGGTAAAGAGAAAACATTATGTTTTAAAAATAAACGAAAACGCGCAACAATCTGATAATAGAAAAATAGTCCGGGTTTAACAAATAAACTAAACTACGCTTTATTACAAACAAGGATAAGGTGGAAGATGAATAGTAACAATGATAATGATAACAATAATAATAACAATAAAATTTATTATTATTATTATAAGAAGAAGAAGAGGGAGAAGATAAACAAGAAAGGAAAAAGAACAAGCGATATAAGAATAACTTATACATATGTAAATAAATTATACATGCATACAAAAAATCTCCCCTTGTGGGTTCCGGAGCCCCATTGTAGGGAGAACAAGAATAGACCCACTGTCTCCCCAACCAACATGTCGTAGGAGTCGACTAGGAGCTTCCTTCGAAGTCGTATAGAGCATTTGCCTGAGTGATAAGGAACCATGAGTCTGCATACAGATAAGCCAGATCTGTGAAACGGAAGTGCACGAAACAATTAGGTTCTGGAACAAGACTGCGAATCTAGAGGTGGACGAACACCCAGAACTTTCAGCCGGATTTTAGAGCCGGTGTACGTGAAGAAGAACGAAGGAGAAAGTTTTAAAAATATAAATAAATAAATAACTATTACCAAGATAAATGATTGTAGCGCTCTGATGTGAGGATATGGTACCGGCACCCATTATTGTGTATCCAACAATTAGTGATCTAGGATATCATGAAATGGGACATAATCACTGTGAACACTGACTTGATCCGCGATTTTGGTGATCATTTGGCATAGTGTACTGTGACCGGCTATGCTCATCGACAGGGCACATTATGTTGATGACGATAAACATATACTGCCACATATCCGCTAGTTACTGAGACATAAGTTCTCATATATGTTTGTACTGTCAGTGTACTCATTGTAAGGGTAGCGGTAACTGTTAGGGTAGCAGTAATTGTAAGGTAGCAGTGCGTGTAATAGTAGCAGTAATTGTAATGACAGCAGTAACTATTAGGGTAGCAGTCATTGTAATGGTAGCAGTAATTGTAAGGGTAGTAGTAACTTTTAGGGTAGTAGTAATTGTAAAGATAGTAGTAAGTGTAAGGGTAGCAGTAATTATAAGGATAGTAGTAAGGGTAGCAGTAAATGTGAGAGTAGCAGTAATTGTAAGGGTAGCAGTAATTGTAAGGGTGGTGGTAATTGTAAGAGTAGCAGTAATTGTAAGGTTAGCAGTAATTGTAAGGTTAGCAGTAATTCTAAGGGTAGCAGTAATTGTAAGGGTAGCAGTAATTGTAATTGTGCAGTAATTGTAAGGTTAGCAGTAATTGTGAGGTTAGCAGTAATTGTGAGGTTAGCAGTAATTCTAAGGTTAGCAGTAATTCTAAGGTTAGCAGTAATTCTAAGGTTAGCAGTAATTCTAAGGTTAGCAGTAATTCTAAGGGTAGCAGTAATTCTAAGGGTAGCAGTAATTGTCAGGGTAGCAGTAATTGTCAGGGTAGCAGTAATTGTCAGGGTAGCAGTAATTGTCAGGGTAGCAGTGGCACTAGTAGTCGCCCTAAAATGAGTCATCATCGACTGTCACTTCAAACAAAGTGACAGCGTTTTCAAAACATTCTCTAGCCTTGTTTTAGTGCTTGGTTCGAATAGGTAATAATAATAATAATAATAATAATAATAATAATAATAATAATAATAATAATAATGTGATTAATAGTAAATATTAGTTTACTGATGTATTTTAAATAATATATTTATGTGACAACCGTGTGGATTCCTGGGCCTTACTGTGGTGGGGGGGGGGAGGGGAGGGGGGGGGGTGCCAGCTGACAATATTTCGAGTTGTGTACACACAGAATGGGCTCATGGCCTCTCATGCACATGCCCTCCGACTTCGAATGGATCAACCCTTATTAGTCGCCTTTTACGACATGTAGTAGGGCTTTTTTTTTTCTTTCTCGCAAAATGGAACTCCGGAATCCAGTCTTGAAATAAAGTAACGATAGCCGCAGGAGTCAAGTGTCATAATAATAACAATAATAACACAATAATAACAACATATCTGGAATTATTATCAGTGTAAAATAAAAACACATCAACATTTAAATAATAAAACTTTCTCGCCGTGGTGGGGGAGAAGGGTGGTCCCCGGAAGCCATGGCGGGGGGGGGGGTGGGTGGGGGGGAATTAGTGCACCCCCACCCCCTCCAAGAAGCATGGGGACTAATTAGGGACCTTTCCTTCAGAGTTGGAGTGCAACTGCCTGCAAGGCGATAACCAACAGTCTGCATACAAATAAGCCAGATCTGTATAACGGTTGTGCACGTAAAACTCAAGTTCTGGGGCAAGACCACAGTCCGGAAGTGGACGAACAACCAGTTATAATTCATGATACCTTTAAGAGCGACAATGTCAATGCAATCGCACAGGTAGAGACTGTTATAATAGAGAGAAACACATTTGTAGATATTGTAAAGTAGACGTTAAATGATTGTAGAGATAATAATGTAGATATCAAAGTAATTGTAACGATATAGTATGGAAAACATAAACATAATTGAAGAGAGACACCAAAGTAGGTCAAAGCTTAATTGTAGAAGTAGTCATTATCATCATAAACCACCTCTGCCGTTAAGCGACGTGGGGAGGAATAATTTGCGATCCAGTGCACGCTGGCTATTGTCATGCAGTTAAGGTATAGAGTGTCTTTAATGTTGTCGATCCAAATTTCCGCGGCCGTCCTCTTGCTTTTGTAGCTGATCTTCTGAGCTGTAGTGCTTGTGATGGTATTCGATCTTGCTGCATTCTAACGAGATGGCCAAACCACTTGATCTGCTGTTTCTCGATGAATCTAGTACAAGGTGTCGTTCTCACAATTTGTCTGATAGTGTTTCATTATTCACTTGATCTCGGATGGTTAGGTTGGCTACTTTTCTCAGCCATCTCAACTGGAAAGGGGGTGATTTTGCGTATATAGGCTTTAGATGGTGTCCATGTTTGGCACTGGTAGCTTAATGTTGAAATGAATGTGCTGATTATAATCTGTCTCTTTGCACTCATAGTTATACTTGGACGTAGAAGTAGTAATCAAGATAAAAACAGAATTTTAGAGACAGTAATGTAGATAACAATATAATTGTAGAGACGGTACTGTAGATAACAATATAATTGTAGAGACGGTATTGTAGATAACAATATAATTGTAGAGACAGTAATGTAGATAACAATATAATTGCAGAGACGGTATTGTAGATAACAATATAATTGTAGAGATAGTAATGTAGATAACAATATAATTGTAGAGATAGTAATGTAGATAACAATATAATTGTAGAGACAGTAATGTAGATAACAATATAATTGTAGAGACAGTAATATAGATAACAATATAATTGTAGAGACAGTAATGTAGATAACAATATAATTGTAGAGATAGTAATGTAGATAACAATATAATTGTAGAGACAGTAATATAGATAACAATATAATTGTAGAGACAGTAATGTAGATAACAATATAATTGTAGAGACAGTAATGTAGATAACAATATAATTGTAGAGACAGTATTGTAGATAACAATATAAGTGTAGAGACAGTAATGTAGATAACAATATAATTGTAGAGACAGTAATGTAGATAACAATATAAGTGTAGAGACAGTAATGTAGATAACGATATAAGTGTAGAGACAGTAATGTAGATAACAATATAATTGTAGAGATAATAATGTAGATAACAATATAATTGTAGAGACAGTAATGTAGATAACAATATAATTGTAGAGACAGTATTGTAGATGACAATATAAGTGTAGAGACAGTAATGTAGATAACAATATAAGTGTAGAGACAGTAATGTAGATAACAATATAATTGTAGAGACAGTAATGTAGATAACAATATAATTGTAGAGATAATAATGTAGATAACAATATAATTGTAGAGATAGTAATGTAGATAACAATATAAGTGTAGAGACAGTATTGTAGATAACAATATAATTGTAGAGATAATAATGTAGATAACAATATAAGTGTAGAGATAGTAATGTAGATAACAATATAAGTGTAGAGACAGTAATGTAGATAACAATATAATTGTAGAGATAATAATGTAGATAACAATATAATTGTAGAGATAGTAATGTAGATAACAATATAATTGTAGAGATAGTAATGTAGATAACAATATAATTGTAGAGATAGTAATGTAGATAACAATATAATTTTGGAAAGATAGTAATGTTGAAATATACATAACAGTAGAAATAGTAATGTAGTAATAAAAATTACTGTAAAGATAGTACAGTAGATGCGAAGAAGTGTAGAAATAGTAATGTAAATTCCCACAACATTTTTTTTGGACAGAGCATTGTAGATAAAAGCAACTGTATATATATTAATGTAGATGAAACATGAGTATGGAGATAGTAATGTAGATAAAACAAAATTATAGAGATAGTAATGTAGATTTAAACACAATTAATGCAGATATCATTAAAAATATACATGCATAGAATATTGTAGATATGCATATTCCAAAATATGTAATCATGTAAATATAAGTATAATTATAAAAATTGTAATATAGATATAATCATAATTATAAATGTAGTAATATATACATATATAAAGATATAATTATCAAAGAATACTGTCGATATAAACATTATTATAATGTAGATATAAATACTTAAAACACTGTAGATTATGTACTGTAATGTAGCAAACACTGTAGATTATGTACTGTAATGTAGCAAACACTGTAGATTATGTACTGTAATGTAGCAAACACTGTAGATTATGTACTGTAATGTAGCAAACACTGTAGATTATGTACTGTAATGTAGCAAACACTGTAGATTATGTACTGTAATGTAGCAAACACATGTAGATTATGTACTGTAATGTAGCAAACACTGTAGATTATGTACTGTAATGTAGCAAACACTGTAGATTATGTACTGTAATGTAGCAAACACTGTAGATTATGTACTGTAATGTAGCAAACACTGTAGATTATGTACTGTAATGTAGCAAACACTGTAGATTATGTACTGTAATGTAGCAATGTCGCTATAAACATAATAATAGCAATTGAAGATGAAGAAAAAGAAGTAGAATGAGGATAAGAAGTAAAAGAAAGAATGAAAAAGAAGAAGAAGAAGAAGACGGAGAAGAAGAAGAAGAACAAGAAGAAGAAGAAGACGAAGAAGAAGAAGAAGAGGAAGAAGAAGAAGAAGAGGAAGAAGAAGAAGAAGAAGAAGAAGAAGAAGAAGAAGAAGAAGAGGAAGAGAAGAAGAAGAAGAAGAAGAAGAAGAAGAAGAAGAAGAAGAAGAAGAAGAAGAAGAAGAAGAGGAAGAAGAAGAAGAAGAGGAAGAAGAAGAAGAAGAAGAAGAAGAAGAAGAAGAAGAAGAAGAAGAAGAAGAAGAAGAAGAAGAAGAAGAAGAAGAAGAAGAAGAAGAGGAAGAAGAAGACAGATGAAATGTTAAAACACTTTCGTACAACGAAAAGCTGAGAAATACCCAGAAATAAATGGGGACAATAAATGTCTACATAAAAAAAAAAATTAGTCAAATGTGACACTGTGACACAGTTGGAAAAAAACAAACACAAATTAGATAAAGACAAAATTACTGACTCAAGAATGACAGAAAACAAAACAGGAGCTCATATAATTTTGGAACAACAGTTCAGAAATTTTGAACCCTTTTCCTCCTGGTCTTCACCCGTTGTAAACTCCGGCGGAAAGCTCTAGTTGTTCGTCCACTTCTCAACTTTTGTCTTCTTCCAGAACGCAACTTTTGTGTGTACATCCGTTTTACAGATCTTGCTTTCTTTGTGTAGCTTAAACTATTGGTTCTTCGCCTGTCAGGCTAATGGATTGTGACTTCAAAGAAAACACCCAAAACAGATGCATTCTGACTTCGAAGGAAGCCCCCATTAGTCGCCTCTTACGACATGATTGTTGAATAGGCAGTAAGTCTATTCTTGCTTTCCCACCCACAATGGTGCCTTGGAATCCACACGGGGAAGTCGACTTAAAATATCTTGGTAATCTTAGCTTCAGCTTTATAACAAACGGGCCACCCCTTATGCTTCTCTGCTGCGTCCATTACTGTCCCTTGTGGAAAAACTGCTACTACTACTACTACTTCTACTGCTGCTGATACTACTATTACTACTGCTTTTACTGCTGCTGCTGCTACTACTACTACTGCTGCTGCTGTTTAAACTACCGCTGCTGCTGCTGCAACTACAATATACTTGTTGGAGGGGGGGGGGGGGGGGCCAGCGGCTCTATTCCGTTTCCCCCGATATGATACACAGGAAAACCAGACGGGTAGAGAACTTATCTGATGGCTCAGTTATGTAAGGACCAAAATCTTAGGCATGACGGATAGAAAAAAGATACATCTTGCTGGCTAAAAACAACCAGTTTATGACATAATTTTGTGAGTACCGGACAATGAAAGAAAACAAGCCGAACAAATCATTTGAGATTCTAGAGATGGGACTTTGTAAAGAAGGCTAGAAATCCTTTGACGGCCAAAATGTGTAATCTGTTTTAACAGAGGGTAGAGCACAAAGAGGACTTATCACAAACATCAGAAAGAGGTAGTGTACACAATGAGAGGAAGACAACTGGAACATGTTGTGACAACTGGGACGATTTATGGAAAGAGATAAGGGAAGCCAACGAGGAGAGATTTATGGCTGTTTTTTGTCGTGTCACCAGAATGTGTTACTTGAGTGTGCAGGTAGGATCTGTTGTAACTGCTGCTTCCATCGATGATGAACTGCATTTCCAGAATCGGACTGTCTGTGTTAGCACTTCTGACTGCTGCCTTATGCAGTTAATGCATGTGTGTGCTGTTGACTTTGCTAAGACTGACATCAATGACAATTTTTGTTTTTAAACAGAGGGGGGACAGTCGTTGACATTCTGTGTGATAATCCTTACTAAATGAACGGTACAACTATGCGATGACCAGGGCCAGATTACTCATTAAGCACACTGAGCATGTGTTTAGAGCAGCACAAAGGGAGGGGGCACACAGACATTTTCAGCAGCCCTGGAGCTGAGCGGGGTCTTAGGCGACCCCTGTAAAAGGGTCACTTGACCCCCAAAAGGGTCGCGACCGGCAGGTTGAGAACCACTGGTGTAGAGACAGATGCTTTACCTCAGATTCGCTGAGGGGATCTGATCGAAGACTTCGCAGTTGAAAAACAAATGGCAGAAAAACTTTTCAAATATAAATAAAGTTGACATATAAAACAAATGTAGACATTTTCCATCTTACTTTGTAAGAATTAAACTTTGTTTACTTTCAACAAACAATATTTTATTTTCGTTTATTATTGCTTTTATTTTGAAATACGTATAAATTCGGGCACCAGTGCCTTTTGAACACGTGAGGGCACCAGTACCGTCTGAACATATGGGGGCACCAGTACCTTCTGAACATATGAGGGCACCAGTACCGTCTGAACATATGGGGGCACCAGTACCTTCTGAACATATGGGGGCACCAGTACCTTCTGAACATATGGGGGCACCAGTACCTTCTGAACATATGGGGGCACCAATACCGTCTGAACATATGGGGGCACCAGTACCTTCTGAACATATGGGGGCACCAGTACCTTCTGAACATATGGGGGCACCAGTACCTTCTGAACATATGGGGGCACCAGTACCTTCTGAACATATGGGGGCACCAGTACTGTCTGAACATATGGGTGCCCGCTAAGCACTGGCCCGGGCGCCCCATGCTAATCTGTGTATATCGAGTAACCATTGACATCTCCTCCCTGTGAGTGGTTGACGTAGGGGCCTCAGCACACTTGTTTCTCCAGGGGCCCGTAATGCTTTTAAAACAACGCTGAGGGGGAAGGGGGAGGGTGGCTTTAGGTGGCCTTAATCGGGCTCTGTGAGTTACCTGTCTGATTTGAAGTTAGGGTTGGGATTACCGGACTACTCGAATTGCTGTCCCCTCCTCCCCCCCCCCCCCCCCCCCAACACCCATCCCCCCCCCCCGTGTGTGGCTTCCAAAACTCCCAAGTTGGTGAGGAAACAGCCCACACCCTTCTAACATAGATGTCGTAACAGTGACAAATTCGGCATTTCCTGAAATAGGATGTGTTGGGTCGAAAAGCGCGGATCTAGCAGTCTACGTTAGCTAGTTAATCAATCGCTCACATCGGACAGTTTATAGGCTATCTAATCTTCTTCTTCTTCACGTTCACCAGCTGTAAACTCTAGCGGAAAGTTCTGGTTGTTCGTCCACTTCTGGACTGCAGTCCTGTTCCAGAACTTGAGTGTTGCGTGTGCATCTGTTTGACAGATCTGACTAATTTATATGCAGACTGTTGGTTCCAGGCCTCTCAGGCAGATGCACTCCTACTTCGAAGGAAGCTCCCAATTAGTCGACTCGTACGACTTGCTTTTAGATTGGCAGTGGGTCTATTCTTGTTTTGCCTGTAATAGAGCCTCCCGAACCCACACAGGAACGTCATCTCCAGAATCACCAGAGAGCCCCCCCCCCCCCCCCTCCTTCTCTCCCTCCAACCACCTTTTTAAAATTCTATTTCTATTCAAATGATCGTAGGATTCGATCCCTTGTGAATACTGGAGCTTGGAAAAATGTAGTAAATTAGATACTACGATAATCAAAAAGAAACTGATCTTTGTAAGTGTAATGTGTTTTCAATAGTGCATAATGATTACACTTCTTTTTCATAGGTTGTGAGTTCTGGCTGTTTGTCCACTTCTGGACTTTAATCTCATTCTTGAACTTGTAGTTTGCAAGCACATCCATTTAATAGATCTGACTTACTTATATGCTGACTGTTGGTTCCTTGCCTCGTAGGCAGATGCACCCCTGATTCGGTCCACGGGTGCAATTTTTACGGAGATCCCAGAGGACAGTAGCTTGGGCTATGAAGTTCGTGCTGTGTGCAATGCTCCCGGCAGGCGGCCAGCTGTTCTGTGAGAGTAAATGAGCCATATGGGATCCAACCCTGTCGATTCTCGTACTCTCGTCTTTAACCTTCAACATATTTTTCTGTACTTTCTTTTCTTTCTCTTTTTTAAAACCTATTTACTCAATTACTTTCTTTCTTTTTTACTTAATTTATTACTTTCTGTCTGTCTTTCTTTGTTTCCTTTTTATTTATTTCTTTGTTTTTTTTTTTTTTTTTCTTTTTCTTTATTTTTTTTCTTTCTTTTTTCTTTCTCTCTCCTTTTTCTGTCTTCTTCGTCTTCTTATTTTCTTCGTCGTCGTCGCCGTGGTCGACTCCTCCTTTTCCATCTTCTTCTCCTCCAGCTAAGCACAGACATTGAAACTACACTTGAACTTATCTGATTTTGTCCACACCGTGCACCAGACGTAATCATGTTCAGATTTGGTTGGAAATGACCAAGAGGAGAATTAGCAATTGAAACTTTAGAATTAGATAATAGAAATCGAGATTTGGCAATCATAACTTATTCATTGCTATTTAAATATAATTAGAGTAGAATTGTCGATTTTTAGTCAGTCAGTCGCATGTCCTTTTCAGAACCTTATCCCTATAACAACCCTGCGGAAAACTTCTCGATCACAAGCAAGATGTCCCGCGCCCGACACACCCATCTGGAGATCATCCGCCACATCCTGTACCCATCTTCTCTTTGGTCTTCCTCTTCTTCTCTTCCGAGGAATATATCCCTCTACTATTGTTGTCTCTAAATTTTCGTGACGTTTCAAGTGACTAAATTAACTCTTTTTTTTTTTTTTTCAATCATCTTTACTAGCCATCATTCTTCAATATTCAGTTCTTGAAGTATGGTTGCATTTGTTCTTTTCTTTACCCGTGATATTCATAGAACCCGTCTATAACATTTATATTCAAAAAAATTGATGCGCTGTCCAGGTCTCACATGTGTATGTTGAAAAAGGAAGGATATATGCTCTTAGAAATCCAATTTTTATAGTTGGGTCTGTCCCAATCCATAATTTATTCAGTTGTTTTAGTCTTTGAAGAGCAGCTGATAGATTGTTGATTGTAAGTTGTCAAAATAGCACACCAACGAGAATAACTTTCCCCTAGTAATATTTTTTTTTAGCCCTACCTCAAATTCCTATCTAGTCCTTAAATTTTTTTTCTTTTTCTTCAGATTTCTAACCCGCAGTGGAGCATAGGCCTCAGCCAGCTCACGCCGAGTCGATCTGTCGTGCGCTATCGCAAGCACCTCTCCTCGTGTACTCCCGATCCTTTTAACTTTACTTTCTTGCTGCCTTCTCATTTTTTTTTGGGGGGGGGGGAGGGGGGGGTGCCTTGATTTCTATGCCCCTGTGGGTTCCAGTATAAAGACAGTCTAGTTATTTTGTTCTTATATGTCCAGGGTCTTTTCTCCACCTCTTGGTCCACTGGTACATGTTTAGTTATCTCCCTTCTCTGGTCTATAAAAGCGACTTTGTCGGTCTTACCATAAAAGGACAGACTCTTACCATACATTTTATTGCTAATTCGTTACGTCCTTCTTAGGACGTAATTTTTTGTTATTCGAAGCCCCACTCTGGCTTTTGCCAGGGGCCGCAATATAGGCAGGTCATCAATATGGCCAATTGTCTGAACGCGGTTTCTGGGACCTCTCCGCGGTGATCCTCATCCACATGGTGGCACTTTGTGTCATCGGGTGTTTATCGCTTGTGTGATGTCCTGGTGGGGTAGAAAGTCAGTCAGTCAGTCTTACCATATTCTCCTGCCGTGTTTGTCTTTTTTTTTCTCTCTCTTCTTCTTCAGTTTCTCATTAACCGCTTCAGATGTCGATGGAGATATGAGGTTCTGCTTCTTGCTCTCCTGACAGCCCCGACCTGCTGCTGCTGTAGAGTTTCTCTGATTTTTTTTTTCTTTTCATATTGTTTTTTTTAAACTGTATGCTCCACGTCTTTGGCGGAGGGAGGGGGGGGGGTGCCATATATTCAAGAGGGCGCCATATTCGCGCCACCTTAAAAAAATGACGATCACTGCTGTAGAACAACTTTTAAAAAAAGTTAAGGACCCTTTTCCATGCCTTTAGGCATATAGGGCTAGACCTATCTTTTTATAGATCAATCGGCACAAGATGGGTGATGTGGTCAGCATCACACCGACCGCCTTTACTTCCCGGGACTGCACCCGGTACCCACTCAAGGCTGGGTCGACCTGGCAGTCAAGGTCATTTTTGAAGAAAAAAAGTCCGGCTCCGCCAGGGAGCGAACCCACGACCTTCCGATCCGCGGCGAACGTCTAGCCGCTCGGCCACGGCGACTCCCGAACAACTTAAAAGCCAAGAATTCTATGATTACGTGATGTCAAATATCTACGTGAGCAGTTGAGACGACACGTGCATGCCTCCAGCTCACGAGCACATAATCCCCATGTCAACAACTGGATACGCTACCACACGCCACCAGTCGACATGCCAGTCTTGTCTGTGGGGCGCAGCCCCACCAGGTAACAGCTGCACACCGCAACAGCCCCGACACACCACCCAGCAGCAGCGGCCTGTGAGAATTCAATTTCTGGTTGTAAATATTGCTAGGAATCCGCGTCAAACGGCTTATTTCCTGGCCGGTTTGTTTTGCAGATTTGGCCAATGTTAGCGAGTCTATAAATTATCCAGACACCCCTAATAAATTCGTGGTTTACTGACTATAAATAATGTCAGGGTAACTGGATAAAGTATACAAATCTCCAGTTTGTGAAAGACTCAATATCAAATAATTCTCTGTGTGGCACCCGACCACGTCTCCTGACAAAGACATCCTATTTTAATTCTTGTTCTAACCATATGTGAATGACCATAAAGGTTTCACGGGCTGCGACAAGCAACAGATGTTGGTCATACTTTTACAGTGTTGATTAGAGATTTACAGTGTTGATCTGGGAGTATAATTATATCAACTCGGCCTAAACTCATTTTATGATCTCTACATCCAAGTAAGCCATGGCACCTACACACACACAAACACACACACACACACTTTGCGCTCCTCGGGGAGTTTTGCCATCGATTGCCAGCGTTTTTCACGATTTTACATAAATTACAGCAGATTTTGTGAATGTAAAATTTGAAGTTTTCTTTACACATAAATAAAAACCGGGTTTCTTTTAATCTCCCGCAGTTGCTTATTTACAACAAGAATTACTGACAACCAACTAGTCTGTAAATTATATTGTTGTCATGCACTTGGATGTTGTATTTACTTGATTGCGTGTTTACTGTGATGGTTTTATGGTCTTCGGAATTGTTCATCTGTGGGGGGACTGTTTGTAGAGCTTAACGTGTAGATTTTCTTTGGAGAAAGCCTACAAATGTAGAGGATTAGGAATTTACGGCACTGTCCGGACTGGTATAATTATGGAGTTTCGTTGTGAGTCGGTTCATTCGGGGACTTCTTTATTGGTACGTTGTGTTGTGGTTTACAGCTAGGGTGAGGCAACTCACGTTATAGATAGATCTCAGACAACTGTAGATAGTTCTTTGTAGGGGAGACCGTGCCTTTCTAGGTGGGTGTAGGTTAAAATGTAAGGGTTAGTAGGGGTGACAGGATCAGCCATTGGGGTGGATCGCGGGATCGGTCATTAGGGCGGATCGTGGGGTCGGTCATTAGACATGTCTACCAGCCACATTTGAACAGTTCTGGACACGTCATTCAATCGTAGCAATAGTGAAGGTGTGAATGGCGCCAGTAGTAATGTTTTGTTGTAAGTACTACTAGTGGTAGTAGTGGTGGTTGTAGTAGTTGGAGTTGTAACAATGGTAGTACACGTTTACTAGTAGCAGTAGTTGTCATAGCAATGGTAGTAGTAGCAGTAGTTGTCGTCGTCGTCATAGTAGTAGCAGTAGTAGTAGTAGTTGTTGTGATTGGTTAGAAGTAGTAGTAGAAGTCGTAGCAATGATGGTGCTAAACATCAGTAGCGTGATGCTAGTAGTAGTAGCAGCAGTAGTTGCAACAGGAGTCGTAACAGTAATAGCACGTACTGAGTAGCAGTAGTAGTAGTAGTAGTAGTAGTAGTAGTAGTAGTAGTAGTAGTAGTAGTAGTAGTAGTAGTAGTAGTAGTAGTAGTAGTAGTAGTAGTAGTAGTAGTAGTAGTAGTTGTTGTTGTTGTTGTTGTTGTGATTGGTTAGAAGTAGTAGAAGAAGTCGTAGCAATGGTGGTGCTAAATATCAGTAGCGTGATGCTAGTAGTAGTAGCAGCAGTAGTTGCAACAGCAGTCGTAACAGTAATAGCACGTACTGAGTAGTAGTAGTAGTAGTAACAGTAGCAGTAGCAGTAGTGGTATCAGCAGCAGCAGTAGCGGTAATAATTGTAGTAGCGGTAGTGGTAGCAGCAACAGCAGTATTGGTAGTAATAGTAGATTGCGAGATGCTGATAAATAGACCAGACTAATTCTATTTTTGTTTGTCTATACATTTATTCGTGCAGAATGTGTAATATGTGTTACTGTATACATCTATCAACGTCTTATTTTCATACAGTTTAAAACTGTATGTTGACTGTAAATCTATTATTCTGTAACTGTTTTTATGTTGGGGGATGAAGTTGAAACGGTGAGAAAGGGGGTTTAAAAAAAAAGAGGTTTGGGAGTAAACTAGCTTATTAACATGTCGGTAGATCTCTTAATTTTTTCCATAAATCTATTCATGTATTTCCCGGTAGCTCTATTGCTTTATTTGCGATAAAGCTGTTCATTTATTTATTGGTAAATCTGTTCATTTATTCTGTGCATATTTCTGCATATCTATTTATTGGCTTGTCAGTAAATTTATTAATTGATATCAATATTTATTTATTTTTTTATTATAATATTTTAATTTTATTTATTTACCAAACTTAAAGAAAAGTATTTGAATTGAGCGTTAAAAAACGCCGTAACTATAACCACCTTAATTAATTAAGCAGAAAGACGGAGCCTCTATAGATGAGGATGTGCAGAAGGAGGAGAAGCGGTGCTTTTTCATGGCAATAAAAACACTCAAAGAAAGGTTCCGAAGATATAGGGAAAGAAAGGTTTGTGAAAGAGAAGATCTAAAATTGAAAATGTGTACTTCAGTGTGCATCTGGGCACCTGAAAATGTTGAATACGTACTTCAACACTGCAGACCAGAGTGTCTCAAACTTTTACACAGCCGCCACCCACCAAAGCCGCGACCTACCTGACATCTAAACACACACATAATTTAAAAAATAAAACAATTAAGAAAAACAATAAAACAAGTGTAGATGGCAGTTTATTCGTTAAATCCCGCGTTACAAAATTGCAATTTTCAGCTACTCCACGCCTATTATGCGTAGAGGTTAGAACATCTTATTTGCGCGGCTAGATCGTTATTTCTTACAGAAAAATCGCTGCAATAACGTCGGTTGATTTCTCTGTTCAGCTTTTATTGCTGTCGTGGCTCGGAAATAGGTAGTCGCGGTTTTTAAAAATAGTCGGATAACTTTATAAGTCAGAGATGAAAATTTATGGCGGGCCACTTTGAACGTAGCTTGAAAAACACTGTGTAGACTGAATTTGGACAATAGAGAAGCCCTCTGGCCTGTTCCAGTCTCAGTCAGGACACAGCTGTATGGTACACGGCCTCGCGGTGTATAAGGTCTTCTGAAAAGGAAATACGAGAC
This sequence comes from Candidula unifasciata, assembly GCA_905116865.2. Lineage (NCBI taxonomy): Eukaryota > Metazoa > Mollusca > Gastropoda > Stylommatophora > Geomitridae > Candidula > Candidula unifasciata. Next base: position 48,619 of record CAJHNH020001680.1, read on the forward strand.
GGAGAGAGAAATCCGTTTCGGTCAGCGTTCATTGAAAAGGCAGCAGCTCTTTGATTGACTGACGTACATGCAGACATTAATTAATTGATTTGATTTGATTCAAGAACCGACATCACAGCACCCGGGGCATTCCCATAAGCGCTCCGTCCCCATCTTCAGCAGCCAGCGAAGAGTTCCGATACTAATGGTGCCAGTAGCATTCTGATTAAACGTCCGTCTTGCCTTTCCTCTGAGCCTCGAGCATCTGCCAGAACCTGTCGTCACTCCCCACTGCGTCACTCCCAGCTGCATTAATTATTGCTCCCACTTGTTGACTAATTAAATAATTCATTAGTTAGTTAATTTATTCACTTGTTTTTTTGTTAAGATGATCTAATTTGCCTATTTATCTATCAGACTCCTAATTTTCTTCTTCTTCTTCTTTTTCTTAAAGTCCATGCCGTGTGACCTTGGTAGTCATGTCTATCTGTCTGGTTTACTTGCATTCAACTCGGACATATATGATCCTCCATGCCATAATGTCAAACTGTCCAGCACCTATTTTCTCGGTCTCCCCCTGCCTCTTCTCCCTTCCAATTGTCCTACTGTCACGACGTACAGTTTTCTCGTCATCACAGGGCCACAGAATGTAGACTGTCTCTTTCTGATGTGGGAAATCAGTTCTCTTCCTGAGTCAGTTTCTTTCAAGACATCTTCATTATTCTTTTTTATCTCTTCGGGGTATTCTCATCATTGGTCTATAAAACTACATCTCTGCAGCGTCCACAAAAGTTGTCACTAATTGACCAACTGTCCATGATCAGCTTGCGTATATCATTACAGGATTTATATAACGTTTTAAGAATTCTCTTTCTTATATCAGTTGACCAAGAAAGATTGCAATTTTATTGAGGAGTTTATTTATTTATTTATTTATTTATTTATTTATTTATGAAACGTCATTTTTTATAAACCACTATCGACTATTTGTCTATCGAGTGCCACAATTTATACACGTGATTTTTGACTATTTTTCCATCAAGCGTCACTATTTATACGTGTGATCATTCACTATTTGTCCATCATGCGGCACTATTTATACATGTGATCATTGACTATTTGTCCATTCAGCGTCACTATTTATAGGTGTGATCATTGACTATTTGTCTATCCTCCTTATCTATAAACATGGCTATCGACTTGTCTATATAATTTTGCTATTCACATGGGACTATTTACTGATATAAATCATATCCTGATATATGGAAGTGAATCAAGGACAGTTGATCGATTAGTGAAAACATTCTTGGAAGCAGCGCCGATTTGGTTTTATTGACGAAGGATGAAAATACCCTGGACAGAAAATGAAGAAAGAAACTGACTCACGAAGAAATCGGACTGTCCATATGAAAATGAGACAATCTACATTCTTTGGTCATGTTATGAGAAGGAGAAAAATGAGACAATCTACTTTCTTTGGTCATGTTATGAGAAGGAGAAAAATGAGACAATCTACTTTCTTTGGTCATGTTATGAGAAGGAGAAAAATGAGACAATCTACTTTCTTTGGTCATGTTATGAGAAGGAGAAAATGAGGAGAGATTCTAGATTACATCGTGACGGTGGGAAAGTTGGAGGGGAATATAGGCAGAGGGAGAGAGAGAGAGAGAGAGAGAGAGAGAGAGAGAGAGAGAGAGAGAGAGAGAGAGAGAGAGAGAGAGAGAGATAGAGAGAGAGAGAGAGCAGATGCTGGACAGTATGACATCATGGTATGGAAGTTCATCTGTGTCAGAACTGACTGAAACTACACGAGACAGAATATTTTAGATAGAAATGACTACCAACGTCATATGACATCGACTTTATAAAGATTTTCTTATGTATCTATCAAACGTTCTTATTAATCCATGACCTCTTTACTTATTTGTCTAACGTCACAGTTTTGTCTCTCAGTAGTAGTACTACACGCTTCAACAGACATTATCGTTGTTACATCTTTACAGCTTTGTTGGAGTCATATTCTGAATTTCTACTTGTAGACAAACCCTGGACAAGTTGCCCATCTCTCTATGACCTCCAATGCAGCAGCGTCAACACCGTGGCCTGTAGGAACAATGTCATCTGAGCGACCGCAGCAGCAGCAGCATCACCACCAACAAAAACAGCACCAGCAGCAACAACCGACGGACGCCAGGTACCTGATCTCACCCTACGACAACAACCACAAACTACGAATGGCTGCAGCAACGGGAGCTTCCTTCCCTTACTTTATGCCTATGACCACCAACATGGGCGACTACACAAACGGACACAGCATGAATCAAGCAGCGGCCATAACTCTAGTATCTCCACCACACGCGTCCTTCTTCTCTGGACTTCAGCTCAACTCGCACGTCATGTCCTCGTCCTTGCTCAAAGGACTCGGGAGAAGCCTGCCCTTGCTGCACGCCGATTTCATGCCCCACCCGGGGGACGTCTACGCCGCTGCACTTCGAGGAGTGGGTCTAGGCATGGTCAGTCCGGAGGCGCTGGATGCAGACGTCAAAGACGAGCCAAAGGCGGAGCTGGAAGGGTTGGATTTGTGGAAGAAGTTTCACAGCATCGGTACCGAGATGGTGATAACCAAGTCTGGCAGGTAAGAAAACAGGCTAGGTGTTTGTGTCCCTTATGTGTAGCGGCTAGACGCCTGCGAATACGAAGGTCTTGGGTTCGGGTCCTGGTTGAGTCAGACTTTAAAAACAAAAATGAACTTGGCTCCTAGGTCGACCCAGTCTAGAGTGGGCACTAGGTAAAGTCCTCAGAAGTAAAGGTGGTCGGCGGGATGTTGACTTCATTACCCACCGAGCGCTGATTGGTCAATCAAATATAGGTTAGGCCTCTTATGCCCAATATACTAGAAGGCGTAGAAAATGGTCCTTTACTGCTACCACTACCGCTGTTTCTGCTGCTATTGCTACTACAACTACTACTGCAACTACAATTGCTATGACTACTACTCGTAAACAATTAACTAATACTACTACTGCTGCAACCTTAATTGCTACAACTACTACTGCAACCACAATTGCTACAACTACTACTGCAACCACAATTGCTACAACTACTACTGCAACCACAATTGCTACAACTACTACTGCAACCACAATTGCTACAACTACTACAGCAACCACAATTGCTACAACTACTACTGCAACCACAATTGCTACAACTACTACTGCAACCACAATTGCTACAACTACTACTGCAACCACAATTGCTACAACTACTACTGCAACCACAATTGCTACAACTACTACTACAACCACAATTGCTACAACTACTACTCTTAAACAATTTACTAATACTACTACTGCTACTATTGGCGTCTGTGGCTTTGGCGTTGGGAACGAGCTTCATAATGCCAGGGTGCCGGGTTCTATCCCAGCTGCGGGCCTTGCGCCGGTTTCGACAGTGGTATCGAGAAGCTGACCACACAGAAAGCAATGGCAAACTATTGGACGTGAATTTACCCAGAAAAACCTGACAGCCAAACAAAATGCTAGGGTTGGTTCTGCAATGGCATGTAAAGGATATAAAACTTACTAACCAACTTCTGCTACTACTACCACGACCACAACCACTTCTACTACTAAGCAATTACTACATCTGCTGCTGCTACTACTACTACCACCACTTCCACGATAGTTATCCCTAAAATCAGTTACCTTGCTGGATACGACTACAACATTTTATGAGTGCCGTTTCGTGGAGAGAAAAAAAAAAAAACACAGAGCTAACGCCGTACAGCCAACAGGGCGCCGCAGAGCGGAAACTAGCTCTTTCTCTAACATGGAGTTGTGAAGCTGCCGCCGTTATGCATTTTGTCGGCGATACACAATAAAGCAGTCACTCAACCATCAGTCCCTTATGGTACACACATCAAACAGCGGCATCTTCCTCCCCCGCCTCTCAAGCCGAGCATCAAACCGTGACGCTCATTTGTCGACCACTCAACACTGCGCGTGCTCCATGAAAGCGGAGCCCGTTCTCTGAACTCACTGACCCAGGTCGACCTACATAATGTGAATAAATATCAAGCAAACAAACAGTAGAACCAGTGAGCATCACTTTATCACCAACACAAACGATAAGTAAACGTTGCGGCTAGAAAGTCGTCATCAGCACATTAGAGAAGTCAACATACCACAATTACAAACAATATATATAGAAAAAAAAAATCACTTAGCTGACGCATTCTCCCTAGAAATCACAAATACTGGCCCGAAAACGCCAAGGGGTGTAACTCAATGATATTAGATAAAACTATGTTGAAATTCGTCCCCTACTTAAAAAGGGCAGGCGACAAGCTGTGTTGTTTACAGCTAGGCTGCTTCTTTTTCTTCACGTTCACCGGCTGTAAACTCCGGGGGACAGTTTTGAATGATGATCCACTTTTGGAGTTTGGTCTCGTTCCAGAACTTGAGTTTTGGGTGAAGAAATTCTAAATTTTCACCAAGATGTTCACCAGTACAAACAAGAATAAACAAAATCCCTCAGCTGGAGTATTCCCGATAGAGATCCCTTTGCATTGTGTATCCTTTCTGCGCCTTTCTCCGAAGGTCCGCCAGTCTGTCCAGTAGATGTTCCGTCGTTCCAATCGTCAGTTTTATTTTGTGCTAATAGAAAAACAAAGAAATACAAGTCCATAGGACGCAGACTTTTTACCAAGATCAATTTGACGGGGATGAGGTTCAGCCTTTATGGTACGACGCCTATACTGCACTGTAGAGACCATGTGCTGCATATATAGCACGATTCCTCTCCCGACCTAACTTGTTAATTCCAAATGAAAAATAACAGCAATAATTTTGAAACAAAGCAGTCTGCAGAAGCTGTCAGATAAATAATGATAAAAATAACTCCCTAAAGTATAAACGAGGAAAAAGATGTTGCTTACAAATGGAGCATATACGGAACTCGGTGAAAAGATGGTAACATTTATAGACATAAACAGAATACATTTAAAGAGAAAAAACTCAATGGAAGAAAAGAAGTACCAATTACAGGCCTAAAGGGAACATATAAAGTCCTCGATGAAAGAAAGGAAGTAGCAATTACAGGCCTAAAGGGAACAGATAAAGTACTCGATGGAAGAAAGGAAGTAGCGATTACAGGCCTAAAGGGAACTAATAAAGTACTCGATGGAAGAAAGGAAGTACCGATTACAGGCCTAAATGGAACAGATAAATTACTTGATGGAAACACAGTAATAAAAATGGAACAAATAAATATATTGGTGATAGTACATTATGTTTATGCATACAAACGGAAAAAATTAAAAAGTCGGTGGAAGCGCGGGAGCATTTATTGTCATAAACAGAACGTAGAACAAAGGAATTCGGTAGAATAAACACGGTATCATTTATAGACATAAATGGAAAAGATAAAAACATAACAGAAGGAACGGAAAAAAAATTAAATAAAAGGAAATAAATTAAGATATAAAGTATTCCATAGAAAAGACTCAGTATCATTTACATATATGAATGGAAAACAAACAGAAATAACTCAAAAAAAAAAAAGAAACGCAGTATTATTTACATATATAAACAGAAAACGTAGAGAAAGAATTCAATAGAAGAAACACAGTAACATTTACGGATATAAAGAAAACACTTAAAGAAAGAACTCGACGGAAGAAATGCAGTACCATTTATAGGCAAGAACTTGTGAGTGAAGTTCAACCCCACTAGGACCGCACAACAAGCGAATAGCAATCAGTGACACAAAGTGCCACCATTCGGATGAGAATCGCCCGGGCACAGGTCCCAGAAACCCCGTTCAATCGTTAGGTTATTTTAGGCTCTAGGCCTTCTCCTCCCCCGACTACAGCCGGGGAGGAGCTTTGAAATAACGACAAATTGCTTCACACGTTGGGACGGCCCCCGTGTGGGTTCCGGGGCCCCATTGTGGGGGAAAACAAGAATAGACCCACTGCCTCCCCAAAAGCATGTAGAAAGAGTCGACTAATTGGGGAGCTTCCTTTGAAGTCGGAGTGCATCTGCCGGAGAGGCAAGGAACCAACAGTCTGTATTCAAGAGAATGAGATCTGTAAAACTGATGCACACGCAACACTCAGGTTCTGGAGCAGGACTGCAGTTCAGTAGTGGACGAGCAACCAGAACTTTCCGCCAGAGTGTACAGCTGGTGAACGCGAAGAAGAAGAAGAAGATTGGGACGCCAATGTATAGACAGAAACTTAATACATAAAGAAAAAAAAACTCAATGCAAACACAGTAACATTTATAGACATTCATACAATACATAAAGAAGAAACACAGTAACATTTATAGACATTCATACAATACATAAAGAAGAAACACAGTAACATTTATAGACATTCATACAATACATAAAGAAGAAAACACAGTAACATTTATAGACATTCATACAATACATAAAGAAGAAACACAGTAACATTTATAGACATTCATACAATACATAAAGAAGAAACACAGTAACATTTATAGACATTCATACAATACATAAAGAAGAAACACAGTAACATTTATAGACATTCATACAATACATAAAGAAGAAACACTTTCTACCCAACCAGGACATCACACAAGCGATAAACACCCGATGACACAATGTGTATCCATGTTGATAAGGTCCCAGAAACCGTGTTCAGCCATTAGGCCATATTTATGGCCTGGCTATATTGCGGGTCGGCTCTGTGGCTAAGTCAATGCGGACGCTTCGTAATGCCGGGATCGATTCCAGGTCCGGGGCACGCGCCTTGAGTTGGTTACGTCAGTAGTATCAAGAAAGCCGACGGCCCAAAAAGCAATAGCAAACTACTGGACGTAGATTTGCCTAGAAAAACCACACAACAGCCAGGGGATGTTAAGGTTGGTTCTGCAACGTCCTGTAAATGATACGCAACTAACCTATATTGCGACCCCCGGCAAAAGCCATGGTGGGGTTTCAAATAACGAAAAATGTTATCCTAAAAAGGACGGTGAACCGTAACATTTATACACATAGACACAAAATACAACGAATAAACACAGTAACATTTATATACATAAACATAACACAAAGAAAAAAGACAGTAACATTTATAGACATAAACATAACACATAAAGAGGATAGACAGTAAAATTTATAGACATGTATTCAAAAAGATAGCCAGAAAACAGAACATGATTGGCGTCTCTATTCTCAAATACGCATCTATGACATGGCGGAACTGACACTTTTGTTTCAGTGCCTTTCCCCGCATGGCTGAAAGTGAGAGCCTCAATGTTGTTCCCTCCCTTGAATCAAGGTCCACTACTCACGGGGAAGAGAGTCGGATCGCAGTTATCTGCCGTTTGCTATGAGTTGGTTGTAGCGCCATATTGATTAATGCCGCCATCTTGTTATAATGAACTGCTCTTGTGCAGGGCAGAAGTTCAGATCCCAAGAGGCATCCACAGCTCAGTGCTGAGCTGAGCACAGCCATGAGTGGAGATGTTTCTGATAACTGCAACGGTTTCAGGCTAATATCGGTAGTTCCCAGTTCATATCGCCTCATCATATCGACCCAGTGTGTGATTAAAGACTTACTTTTGTAGCAGAACAGGTCGCCTGGTTTTCATTACAGTAATGGCTTTAAGCTTGCTTATCCATGTGGGCTCTGGGACCCCCGTTTAGGGAGGGGGAAATGGGGGGGGGGGTGCTACTGCCTTCCTACCAAGCATGTCGTAAAAATCGACTAACCAGGGATTTTTCTTCGAAGTCGCAGAGCATCTGCATGAGAGGCGAGGTACCAACAGTATCCATACAAGTAAGCAGATCTTGAGATAACGGGTATCGACGCAAAACTGATGTTTGGGAACAAGACTAAAGTCCGGATGTGGATGAAGAACCAAAACGTTCCACTTGAGTCGTTAGCTGGTGACCAGGGGGTTAAAAAAAACAAAGTGAAGACGAACAAAAAAAAGAAGAAAAAGAAGAATAAGACATGACTATTTTAAGCAGTGCCACGTCTTGGATTTTAAACCGGAAAGCTTCCCCGTGTGGGTTATCGAAAAAACAAGAATAGACCCACTGCTTACAAAAAGCATGCAGTACGAGCTGACTATTTGAGAGCTTCCTTCACAGTCGAGTGCATTTGCCTCAGAGTTAGAAACCAGCAGTCTGCATACAAAAAAGTTAGATCTGTAAAATGGATGCACACGCAACACTCAGGTTCTGGAACAGGACTGTAGTCAAGAAGTGGATGAACAACCAGAACCTTCCGCCAGAGTTTACAGCTGGTGATCGCGAAGAAGAAGAGGAAGAAAACGGAAAGAACTGGGCAGAGACTTGGTTTATCCTAACACATCCTCCACTAATATTGCGACCATATCCACTACCCTTCTCCTACGCAACGTTACAAAAATACCGCCATATTTGATCGGTGCGAAACTGCTCACGCAAGCATGTTTTAGATGTTGATAAAAATCGGCAAGAGCGTGCAATTACCATCACTGAACATCATCTTATAAGTTCTAATGTTATGTATGGTCGCTCAGATAGTCACATGATCTGATCGGATTTTCTCCCAGAAAAGCAAATTCCTACTGGATTCAGACACAGACAAGGGCAAAAAAGTCTGTTTTCTGATAGCACCAGTAATTATACAACCCCTCACGTTTAGCGCCATTACTCGTACATACCTCGTGTTTTGTTTGCGTCTTTACAAGTCGCCAACGGCGCTTTTCAACTTTGTTTATCCGCGGTCGGGTGTAATTTGATTGGCCGTTAGTTTGAAAAGTCAGCGCCGTATAAACATTTTGATTACAATAATTCGCTGCTGCGTGACACAAGTCAAAGACGAGCGCCATGATTTTCTCTGGTCGCAGCGCACGCCAACCTTTTATCCCCACTCTTTTGTCATGGAAATTACTATCTGGCTTCTTTCGCTGCATCTCCCCCGAGCTGTAAACGAAAGCTGTTATTTGTTTCGTTGCATCAATCACGGAATTCCTATTTTTAAAGCACAAAATGTCTGTGAATTACCCAGAAAGAACTATATCATTGATGTTTGTCACAGAAATTGACTAACTACCAACCGATGTCAGAGGAGCCGGTGAATATGAAACATTGAAGGGATGTCGTCGGGAAGGGAAGGGTGAGAGCGCTTGTGATGTTCTAGAGTCGTAAACCTTGTTTAAGGGCGTAATAATAATACGTGTTCTTCCCCTTGATCGTTCCGGGGCCCTATTGTAGGGAAAACAAGAATAGACACACTGCCTACGCAAAGGCATGTCGTAAGAGTCGACTAATTAAAAGCTTTCTACGAAGTCGGAGTACATCTGCCTGTGAGGTAAGGATCCAGCAGTCTCTTTACAAATGAGTCACACACGTAACACCCAAGTTTTGGAACACGACTACAGTCCAGAAGTGGATGAACAACCAGAACTTTCCGCCAGAGTTTACAGCTGGTGAACGCAAAGAAGAAAAAGGAGAATAATACGTTTTCTTATGTTTCGCAATTGACTTCACTGCACAGATGTCGCGAGTGGGTTCTGGGGCCACAATTGTGGGGGAAACAATAACAGACCCACTGTCTTTCCAAAAGCATGCCGTATGAGTCTGTTAACTGGGGCTTCGTTGGAAGTCGGAGAGCCTCTGCTTGAGAGGCAGGGAATCAGCAGTCTGCATACACATTAGCAAGATCTGTAAAACGTATGTGCATGCGAAGCTCAGGTTCTGGAAGAACACTTAAGTCCAGAGGTGGACGAACAACCAGAACTCTCTGTCGGAGTTTACAGCCGATGACAGCGACAAGAGAGAAGGAGAACTGCACAGTGGGCATTCCCATATGTGCTATGTCCTCCACTGTAGCAGCAGTCCCTGTGTATCACTATTTACTGTTCCACGAGAAGTTAATTACAAGGTCTGCTATCTTGACTGTGAAGACAACACCGACGTGCTTCATCAAGCTTCAATCCGCGGCTATGTAATCACGTTAGCGTCAGAGATTCATCGTGAACCGCCAGTCGAGTCTTCCGTATGATGATGATGTCCTATTACTATTATTATTATTATTATTATTATTAATAAAATATAAAGTGAAAATAACGGTCTCTTTCTCTGGGCATTCGCTTGTACATATAGTGCCAGGCGTATATTTCTGGCCATTCGCGTGTACATATAGTGCCAGGCGTATATTTTTTAAAAGACCTGGGTGGATGATGTGCTTATCAATACGTAGCCGCTTTTACTTCCCATGACTTTACCTGGTACCCGTTTAAGGCTTGGATCAACCAAGGCCATTTCTGTAAAAAAAAAAAAGTATGTCTCAATTCGGATTGGAACCCAAAGCCTTTGAATGCGCAATCGAGTATAATAAACATAAACATGAAACGTTTAACCAAAATCCTGAACAGAGAGAGAGTCTGAATGTGGTGAGGGAACGGATGGTAGGGAAAGTAGGGAAAAGGGGGGGGGGGGGTACTTACACGCTTTGCTAATTTTGGAGGGGATGGGATCCAACTGTGGAAAATATTATTGATATGGTAAAGATATCGACTGGTATTGTAGACTATCTGGCAGCAACGCTCACTTGTTGTGTGTTTGCGAGACCTGGAGCTGACTAGTTCTAACTTTTTATGTTTTGATATCTTTTCACAATAAAACCTACTGAGGAGTTCACAACCCCCCCCCCCCCTTTTTTTCACTCCCCCCAGAACCTTTTCACGCCTCTCCAACCCCGACCCACACCTTACTTTCCGACGCCTCTGACCGAAGCTATCAGCTGGTTTTTACTCAAGTGCACAAATATGATTGGCCGGCTGCAAGGCGCAATTAACTTCCGCGTTAGCAGCAGACATCATTTGCCAGAGGGAAGCGGGTCATGAGTCGATCTGGATGCCACTGATTACCTGGGGATGATACGCCCCTGCCTTGGGGGGGGGGGGGATGTTAGTAAGTCTATCATCGCCCCTGCCTTGGGGGGCGGGGGATTTTATTAAGTCTATCATTGCCGAGACAATTAATGGCGGGCATCAGTTACCATCGCTCGATACTCTGAGTGGTGGCCATATTCACGGTTGCTTGGGAAGCAGGCAGGGGCGTCAGTAAAATGTAAACATGAGGGTAAGGTTGGGTGGGGAAGCGTTGGTTTCTTGTTTTTGTTGTTCTTTTTCTTGTTCTTCTTTTTGTTCTTTTTGTTGTTCTTCTTCATCTTGTTCTTCTTCTTCTTCTTCTTCTTCTTCTTCTTCTTCTTCTTCTTCTTCTTCTTCTTCTTCTTCTTCTTCTTCTTCTTCTTCTTCTTCTTCTTCTTCTTCTTCTTCTTCTTCGTGTTCACTAGTTGTAAGATGTCGTTGTGTGGTAATCCCCTTCTGGGCTTCAGTCTGGTTCCGTTTTGCGTGCGCATCCGTTTCACAG
>CAJHNH020001680.1:62500-115000 GCA_905116865.2 Candidula unifasciata
AGAAGAAAGAAGAAGAAGAAGAAGAAGCAAGCCTCTCGGAAGAAGAAGACGAAGCAAGAAGAAGAAGAAGAAGAAGCACTGAGAAGAAGAAGAAGAAGAAGAAAGAAGAGAAGAAGAAGAAGAAGAAGAAGAAGAAGAAGAAGAAGAAGAAGAAGACGAAGAGAAGAAGAAGAAGAAGAAGGAAGAAAGAAGAATGAAAGACTGTGCGTTCGCTAAAGACAACCCTCAACGTTGTCGACAAAGTAACTTGAGCCCATTACTGCAAGGAAGAAGAATGGAGTACTACGTGCGGAAGAAGAAGAAGAGTGAATGTGTGAATGCAAGTGAAGACCCAGATCTTTACAAGAAAGACGTGATGAAGAAGAAGAAGAAGACGTTTTGGAAGAATCCTCTCTCTCCCCCACTCTCTACCCTATTCTCTCTCATCCCCTGTCTCTTTCTTTCCGTTATCCCTGCCACCCATCTCTCCATTGCTCTCAAAAACGATGTCACTTTCCACTTCAATCTCTCTCTGTCTTTTTGTGTCTCTCTACTTCTCTCTCTCTCTCTTTCTGTCTTTTTCTGCGTCTCTCTCTCCATTTCTCTATGTGTATGTGTCTCTGTCTCTGTCTCTTTCTATTTTTTTTATGATAAACATCAATATGTGCTGTGCCGGTAAGCGTCGATTGCCACGAATCATTCAACTGTTTTTGTCTTGCCTTATCCAGATACCACACAAACACAGACCCACTACCACACAAACATAGACCCACTGCCACACAATCATAGACCCACTGCCACACAATCATAGACCCACTACCACTAAAACTAAAACATAGATCCACTACCACACAAACATAGACCCACTACCACACAGACATAGATCCACTACCTCACAGACATAGACCCACTACCACACAGACGTAGATCCACTACCTCACAGACGTAGATCCACTACCTCACAGACATAGATCCACTACCACACAGACATAGATCCACTACCACACAGACATAGACCCACTACCACACAGACATAGATCCACTACCTCACAGACATAGACCCACTACCACACAGACATAGATCCACTACCTCACAGACATAGACCCACTACCACACAGACATAGATCCACTACCACACAGACATAGATCCACTACCACACAGACATAGATCCACTACCACACAGACATAGATCCACTACCACACAGACATAGATCCACTACCACACAGACATAGATCCACTACCACACAGACATAGATCCACTACCACACAGACATAGATCCACTACCACACAGACATAGATTCACTACCACACAGACATAGATCCACTACCACACAGACATAGATCCACTACCACACAGACATAGATCCACTACCACACAGACATAGATCCACTACCACACAGACATAGATCCACTACCTCACAGACATAGATCCACTACCTCACAGACATAGATCCACTACCTCACAGACATAGATTCACTACCTCACAGACACAGATCCACTACCTCACAGACATAGATCCACTACCACACAGACATAGATCCACTACCTCACAGACATAGATCTACTACCTCACAGACATAGATCCACTACCACACAGACATAGATCCACTACCTCACAGACATAGATCCACTACCTCACAGACATAGATCCACTACCTCACAGACATAGATTCACTACCACACAGACATAGATCCACTACCACACAGACATAGATCCACTACCTCACAGACATAGATTCACTACCACACAGACATAGATTCACTACCACACAGACATAGATCCACTACCTCACAGACATAGACCCACTACCACACAGACATAGATCCACTACCACACAGACATAGACCCTGGTCAACTACCACACAAACATAGATCCACTACCACACAGACATAGATCCACTACCACACAGACATAGACCCACTACCACACAGACATAGATCCACTACCACACAAACATAGACCCTGGTCCACTACCACACAGACCTAGACCCACTACCACACAAACATAGATCCACTACCACACAGACATAGATCCACTACCACACAAACAGATCCACTACCACACAAACTTAGACCCACTACCACACAGACATAGACCCACTACCATACAAACATAGACCCACTACCACACAAACATAGATCCACTACCACACAAACATAGACCCTGGTCCACTACCACACAGACATAGACCCACTACCACACAAACATAGATCCACTACCACACAGACATAGACCCACTACCACACAGACATAGATCCACTACCACACAGACATAGATCCACTACCACACAGACATAGATCCACTACCACACAGACATAGATCCACTACCACACAAACAGATCCACTACCACACAAACTTAGACCCACTACCACACAGACATAGACCCACTACCATACAAACATAGACCCACTACCACACAAACATAGATCCACTACCACACAAACATAGACCCAGGTCCACTACCACACAGACATAGACCCACTACCACACAAACATAGATCCACTACCACACAGACATAGACCCACTACCACACAGACATAGATCCACTACCACACAGACATAGATCCACTACCACACAGACATAGATCCACTACCACACAGACATAGATCCACTACCACACAGACATAGATTCACTACCACACAGACATAGATTCACTACCACACAGACATAGACCCACTACCACACAAACACAGTTATCTCACACACATGTCATCTGCTGCACAATGTCAGTCCATCAACCACACAATGTCACCACGACAATGAAAGTTGTCTCTAATGCATCTCCAAGAAGATTTGTCTTTCGCCCTGGACATGAAACTCTTTCAGACTGCTGTCTGTCCATCTCTTAACCTCTCGCTTGTCTTCGTGTTTACCCGCTGTAAACTCCGGCGGAAAATTCTGGGCATTCGTCCACTTCTCGCTTGCCTTCACCCCTCCCCCTTTTCGAAAAACAGTTTTTATAAGTGTTATGCCTTTTAGTACGGCCGACATATTTCTAATTGTCTCTTTTTTATTTTCTTTGCCAACTCTTTTTTCAACCCAACAAGCGTCCCGTGGATTTAATTGACTCCATTTATTGGTCTTCTCTCTTCTAGAGACGTCACGGCTGGGCGCCGACCTGCGTCCGTTTATGCTCCAATGATTTGGCCTTTTGCAAGCGGTTCATATCTACTCCATTTCTGGAGCATAAAGTTCTACGAAGTGGAAACCAGGGGTAACTGATGATCCCAGGGGTAACTGATGATCCTAGTGTCACCAGTAATACCCCTCGACGTGGGACCACCAACCTGGTGTTACCGGATCCCAGAGCTTGTAACGGATACCCTAGTAACTTGGTTACGTATCAAGTCCAGATCTGGATGCAAGGGGGTCTAATATTTGTTTGCGGGACATTTTGTAACGTTGCATTAGGTATATCTTCTCTCGTACTATCTAGGTGTGGTCGTTTGTTTAGAAGCAATGGCGTATCACGCGGCGATAGGGACACGTCGAAGAGGCCCACACCAGCTGCATGTAGGAGCCTTCGAATCTAGAGCAGTCGGCTGCTTCGTCTCTCAACTCTTCTTATTCTATGGCGGAAAGTTCTGATGGTTCGTCCACTTCAGCTTTGTTCTAGTACTTGAATTTTGCGAACACCCTCGGTTAAGGGATATGGCTTATTTATTCCCTGAATGTTGGTTCCTTGCAGATGCACTCCAACTTCAAAGGAAAACCGTAATTTGTCGAATCTTATGACATATCTGTCAGGGAGACAGTGGGACTATACTTGTTTGGCTCCAGAATGTTGGCCTGGAATCGACACGGCTCAGCTCTGCCCGTCCTCGAGGAAAACCTCAAAAGAAGTTATAATTGGGGCACCCTTAACGGTTACATCAGCCAGGTGTCACCTGCAACCCTTGGCGGGTAAGGACAATAGAGCCAGCCAGAGCCAGCGAGAGAGAGAGAAAGAAAGAGCGAGCAAGCGAGAGAGAGAGAGAGAGAGAGAGAGAGGGAGACAGAAAGAGAGAGCGAGCAAGCGAGAGAGAGAGAGAGAAAGAGAGAGCGAGCGAGCAAGCGAGAGAGAGAGAGAGAGAGAGAGAGAGAAAGAGAGAAAGAGAGAGCGAGCAAGCGAGAGAGAGAGAGAGAGAGAGAGAGAGAGAGAGAGAGCAAGCGAGAGAGAGAGTGAGAGAAAGAGAGAGAGAGAGAGAGAGAGAGAGAGAGAGAGAGCGAGCAAGCGAGAGAGAGAGAGAAAGTGAGAGAGAAATGGAGAAAGAAAGAGAGAGATCTCAAAACGCACCAACGCATGGTCGATGACACAACACTGTGAAGATAGCTATCTCTGGTCCAACTCACTGTGCTGACATCAGCACATCATCTGCTAAAGCCCTCATCGCCATCCACCACAGTCTCCCAGCCCATGAAACTGATCACCAGACTGCCCACTTGGCTCGTCATTGGTTTTCTGTGGAGTCGCCGTGCAGTAATCGGTTATAAGGACCCTTTTCCACGCCTTTCAGGCGTATTGGGTATATAGGGCTAGACCTTTATTTTACAGACCAAACGTGGGGCGGGGGGGGGGGGAATAAAGATCTACTGCTTCCTTTAAAAAGCATGAGGTGAGAGTCGGCTTATTAGAGATGTTTCCATTCAAGTCGGACCGCACCAGTTTGAGAGGCGAGGCACCAACAGTCTGGATATAAATTAGCCAGATCTGTAAAACGGATAAACATGCAAAACCTAACATCTTGAATAAGACTTAACTCCATAATTACACGAACAACCACAGTTTTATGTCGAAGTTTAAACCCGAAATATGCGACAGGGAAAATTATATTGAAAAAAAATGGAGGGGGGGAGGGGGGGGGGGGGGTTACCTATCAAAACAATTCTTTTTTTTTTTTTTGTTTGTTAATGGGTCGAGGGTCCTGTTGCTTCTATAAAATAAAGTCGCGACTCTTAAACAAGTTGGGAACAGCTGAGATACATGGATTAGAAAAGAAAGCCATGTGGTCTAGTAAAGCCGGTACTGGCTAGCGTGAAACTCCGGGGATCAAGGCGCCATGGGTGGCACGCACGGTATAGATCTCACGCACTGAAACCTGATGGTGCGAGGTGCGCTTGAACTCCGCTGTGTAGTGTCGTGAACAAATAACAGACCCCACGAACAGTAGAACTAGCTTCACATTATCACAGTCACAAACGACAAGTAAACATTGCAGCTAGAAAGCCTTCATCAGCACGAGAAAGAAAACACAAAATCGCTTAATGTATCTCGGAGAAAAATCCACAAGTCTAGACAGTTGAAGCCATGTTACACGCGTGAACACCGGAAATGAACACTAGCCAGAAAAAGTTGTGGCAGACAAGAGGAAAGGTATACTATACAAAAGGAGCAATTCTATATGGCCGAGATATTCAAAGATAGGGGATTAAAGACAGCGAAAGAACGCTTTATCTGCCTTTTCTTCTTCTTCTTCTTCGTCTGTCTTATTACCATCACTACTTACACAGATGGAAGAAGCTAATGTAGACTCACTGTATCTTAACAAGCATGTCCTAACAGGCGACCAGTTATGTGCTTCAAGTTTTAATACAGATGTCGTAAGTCGAGGTGGCAGCATCGCTGCAGACAGGACGACCCACAATTGCTCCGTTCTTGTGCCAGTGAGAATCACACACAATGTCCTATTTGAGCACCAATGAACAACTTGTCAGTCGCAGCAAAATCCTGAAGCCTGCACACGCAAAGTAAAAATGAATAAGATGGCTGTCAGATCCGGAGCCGTCGTGGTGTAGCGGCTAGAAGCTCGCCTGCGGATGCGAAGGTCATGGGACAAAACCGAACGGAGCCGGACTGTTTTCAAGAACGACCTTAGCTCCACGTCTGACCCAGCCTTAAATGGATACCAGGCAAATTCCTGGAAAGTAAAGATGGCCTGCTAACACGCCGAGAGTTGACTGGTAGAAAATATAGGTTTTGCACTATATGCCAACCTAAAGGCGTGGAAAAGGGTCCTTTACAACTGTCAGATGTGCCAACACAAACGATCGCGTTGGCCAACATGAGCTATTGTCGGTGTTACAAATGAGACGTTATCTAGTCTCCTACCAGAGGGAGCTACGCTCGAGCCGCCAGACAATCAGGACCCTAGTCCTCGACCGCGCGGCCACAAGTGACTTAAAACATTAAAGACGCCGACAGCGCCAGGGTAAACATGACCTGGTGACAAAACTAAGTGTTTTCTAAACGAGCCTTGGTCTGGTCCCGTGGGCAGAACAAACAGTGCCCGAGACTAGCGGCGACGGCGTACACTCCCGAGCTCCGACGGAAATGGCCGAGTATCTCTAAGTTTAGTTGGAGAGGTTCAGACTGGATTATATACAGGCGCGCCGAAACACGGAAAAGCATTTACAAAATAGGGTTGTGGAGATAGAGGGGGAGGGGACTAGTGTTTAGCCCTAACACCACCCCCTTCTAGCCCGCTCCAGTGTCCAGTGTCACAAAACACAATCGGAAATTGAACGTTGCGGCTGTAGAGCCCTAATCAGTACATTACATAAATCAACAAAACCACAGGTACAGACAAGTTTACGCAAATCACGTAACTGACACAATCCACTTCGCAGCCACTTGTAGGCAATATTTAAAATCGGCGAATAGGCCATGTGCACATGTGGATTGGCACCTGAGACTTCAAATGACGTCCTTCAAGACTGTCCCAAATACAACATATCAAGGCAAAATTTTTGGCCAAGAGAAACACGGGCGCAAGCCAAACGTTAAGGGTTGCGGGGGGGGGGGGGGATTACAAAAGATATTGAAGTTCATACTAGAGACAGGTTAGTTGCGTATCCTTTACAGGACGTTGCAGAACTAATCTTGGTTTTTCTAGGCAAATTTACGTCTAGTAGTTTGCCATTGCTTACTGGACGGTCGGCTTTCTTGATACCACTGTCGAAACCAACGCAAGGCGCATGGCCGCAGCCGGGATCGAACCCGGCATCCCGGCATTAGGAAATGTTCGCATCGACTTAACCACAGAGCCGACATACTAGAGACAACATTGCAGACATAGATAATCTATTTCAAACGAAGAAGAAGAAGAAAAAGAACTGACGTATTCCCGATAGCAGCCACTATAAATCCCAGAAACTCCGTTCATTCATGGGTTATATTTGTGCCCCTAATGGTCACAACATAACCTGAAGACAGAGTGGGGCAAGGTATGCGGGGGTGAGGGGTACTCTATGTTCCCCAGCTTCCATCTTCCCTCGCCCATGACTGTATCCGAGAGCACGACGAATGGCCATGTCGCAGTTGAAGTCTTGAGGGCCGGGATTTCAAGGCATCCCGTTACTGGGACTAATAGCTGGTGGCGTGTCGTGTCGGCCAGATGAAAGTGGAGTGAGATACAGGCACCCTCTTTGGTGTCAGCGAAAACAAACGAATGCATTTTTGATTTGGTGTGACAGTGTTTGCTTATTTCCCTTTGCGCTTGGCGCCCTGGAGGTCTCCGGTAGCGGCAAACTGACGACTGGCTGGAAGTTCAAACTGGAGAACTGTAATTAAGAATGTGTATGTGATTCTAGATTCAGATTTGCGTACACAAAGACTATTCAACCAAAATTACTCGGGAGCCTGGAAGAATCGGGATCGTCGTGGGGCAGAGACCCACGCAGTAGCATAGAAAGATCACTAATTCAATACAGTTGGCGATGATCCACGGGCCACTTGCCTGGTTTCCGTGGGCCAGATTCAGCTCAGTGTTATATTATGATTATTCACTGTCCTTTTTAGGATGCAATTTTCGTTATCTGAAGCCCTACCCTGGCTCTTGTCAGGGGCCGCAATATATCCTGGCCATAAAAATGGTGTATTGGCTGAACGCGGTTTCTGGGACCTCTCCATGGGTGATCCTCACCCACATGGTGCTCTCTGTGTCATCGGGTGTTTATCGCTTGTGTGATGTCCTGGTGGGGTAGAAAGTCAGGCAGTCAGCTCAGTGTTATAGACCAATCGATACTCAGTGACTAATGTGGCCAAGATCCTACCGGATGCCTTGACTTCCCATGATATTGCCAGGAGTAGAAGAACGACAGGTCTGTTGTTTTAGAAACAAACAATGAGAACACACTAGACAGATAAGAAGAGTAATGAAGAAGTCCTGAAAGTGACTGACATAATAACAGAACTGATTGCCCACATCAGAAAGAGACAATCTACATTCTTTGGTCATGTCTTGAAAAAGAGAAAGCTGGAGAACATCGTGACAGTAGGAAAGTTGAAGGGGAGGAGAGGCAGAGGGAGACCCAGAGAAAAGATGCTGGACAGTTTGGCATCATGGCATCGAAGACTACCCGTGTCAGAACTGATGGAAAATACATGAAAGAGAAGTTTGTGAATAAACAGACATGTCTGCCAACACCATACGGCATAGACTATAAAACATACTCATAAATTAACAGAGTAAGTTTTAGGAAGGAGGCATTGAGGTCATAGAAACTATATATATATATATATATATATATATAAGCTAACAAACAATGTATTGATAGGTACTACTGGAAAGAAGTAGAAAGACAGAACGATACATTATGGAAAGAAGTAGAAAGACAGAACGATACATTATGGAAAGAAGTAGAAAGACAGAACGATACATTATGGAAAGAAGTAGAAAGACAGAACGATCCATTAGACCACATAAGAATGGAAAGCTATAGTTGCCGTACTGGGACTTTTTATGGTGTCTATTTGGTTATATATTTAGTTATTGATTATTATTTATTTAGTTATTGGTAAATATTTGGTTATATATTTAGTGCATTTGTTTGTTCGTAGAGGCGCAGTCCTCATTTAGAGGTGACAAGTTAGAGTCCCAGGTTTGAGGAAACAAATGAAAACAAATAAATGACATTTCAAGGACCTCACTAAAGGGCAGAAATAAGTACCAGCGTAAAGTAACAGTGGACAGACAAAAAGAAAACAGAACACAGAAGACTAACAGTGTACATTTGCAAAATTGACCCACTTTTGATATATCAAAATATCGACACGCACACACACACACACTAGCAACTGATAAAGGACTATTTGTACCAACATTGTACCAACATTGTACCAACATTGTACCAACATTGTGCTATCAATTTCATATACGGACAGTCTTAGGGAAAAATTAATGCAGAATTACATGTTTGAGGATTGAGGTTTAAACAACAGATCAACATCATAACACACTGGTAGTAACCCATAAGTGCTCTGTTCTTCTTCTAACCCAAATCTAAGCCCGACGAAGTTCAGCACAGTGCACAGGCTCTGTAGCACCGGCAAGGATCCTGAAATACTTTGGATATATTTTTATCTCCAAATTTCGCCCAGGCGGCGCCGTTAGGCTACTCTTTTAGATTTCCAACTGCCAAGAATTTATTTTTACGCCCGCAACAATGCACACGGGCGTCCGATCTTACTACCCAGAGACCTGGGGGAATTACTACCTTCCCAGCCTTCACCGGGAGCTCTAGCACTCGAGGGGGACACCTTACCTCGAGACCACGCGGCCTCTTAGAATTACATGTAAGATGAGATTATGAGAAATTGTAACGGGAGAATCAAGAAAACAAGAACTAAGAATAATGGTAGACGTGGTACGGTAAATAATTTCGTAGAACATCAAAGAATCAAATAGTTTTATCATCTAGTCATAATAGAACAAAATCAGTCAGGTGCTAGATCCCTGTGAATCTACAACAATAGTCAGACTGCAAGAACAACATGTTCAACGGAGTGTCGCCAAACAAGAACACTACTCGGGTAGTCAAAGAATAATAATAAACCAACACAGAACTGGTGTCGTTAGCTGCTACACGCTGCGGGATTTCCTGAAAAAGGTGGGGTGGGAGCGAGCACATATGGACTGAGGGGTTCGACGTGAAATGAGGATAATCTGTCGACTGACTAACTAACTAACTAACTAACTAACTAACTAACTAACTAACTAACTAACTAACTAACTAACTAACTAACTAACTAACTAACTAACTAACTAACTTAAATTAAATTAAATTAAATTAAATTAACTTAACTTAACTTAACTTAACTTAACTTAACTTAACTTAACTTAACTTAACTAGCTAGCTAGCTAGCTAGCTTACTAACTAACTAACTAGCTAACTAACTAACTAACTAACTAACTAACTAACTAACTAACTAACTAACTAACTAACTAACTAACTAGCTAGCTAACTAACTACACTTAACTTAATTTAACTTAACTTAACTAGCTAGGTAGCTAGCTAACTAACTAACTAACTAACTAGCTAACTAACATTAGAACATCAGGCTACAAGGCAAGAGGCCGACCAAGAAAGAAATGGGTGGAAGGAATAAGAGAGCCACTATAGAAATACAATATGACATAAAGACAAGTACACAACTAGCAAAAGACTGGAAGCTACATCTAACGCCTCTTTGTAACGCTTTACTGCACAAGCAGTAAGGAAAACGAAAATAGCAGATATACCTAATATTACTAAAGTTGTGACTATATTTTCTGACATTCGTCAGATCACGCGAAACCGTTTACCGTGGGCTGGTATCGGGCATGCTCCTGTGCCGGGGTTTGGCGCCGCCTTGTGTTGACAGAGTTGCCAGCCGTCTGGACTAGTAGTCAATAGTTAACGGCCTGCCTTCTGCAACATCTCAGAGGCGGCGGAATGTGGTAGGGCAGGGCGCACCCTTCACCGGGCGGCTAGCTGCGGATTTTTGGCGCAATGTTTACTGAATCAGTTAGCAGGCGTAAGCAATGCACGTTCAGACGTGTACCGGGTCCGCACATTTACAGAAATGTAGTATTTGTGTGGGGACTTAAGCGGTAGGTGTGTGTGTGTGAGAGAAGGTGGAACTTCATCACTTGCCATCGCCACAGCCTTTGATTTCTATGCCTACCCAGAGCACCATATAACACTTTTATTTGGAAAGACATAAAGGTTCTAACACATTATCCATCTCTCTCTCTCTCTATATATATATATATATATATATATATATATATATATATATATATATATATATATATATATATATATATATATATAATGTGTGTTTAATGACAAGATTTCTTAAATTAATTACTTGCGCACCGAAATTAAATGTCTATTACTCCATGTTTCAAGCGCCATGTAACCGTTAGTTTAGATTATCACTGCTATATACCGGCGTTTAGGTAATTGAGTTTTGCTAATGGTGTTACCTATTGAAGAAAGAATAATTTTGAATTAGCACGGGTTCCTTGAGGATGGCAAGTATTCGAATATGGTTGTTCAACAATTTATGTCATTTCCTGATACTATAGTGCCTCATCCTAAAAACTGATAGGAATTTAACGAATCGATTGCGAATCGAGCCGTAATGTGGAAAACAACCCAAACTAAGACGTACTATAGCAGTATATGTTACATTAACTCCACAGACGGTAATTACAAAAGTAGGAACGGCAATATTCTCAAAACAACATTCATTAAAAATACAGCCTATATTTGAAATAATTTATATTTATAAGCAAATAGCTCAACGAAGAACTTTTCTACATTGTTGGGTCCGTTTTGCCGAATGTAGGGGTTGGAGGTTGAGCGAGTAAACATTCTAAGGGGGCGGGGGGGGGGGGGGGACTTCTCTCAATCCAACTGGCCCATCCGTTCACTCACCTATAAACTTTTTCATTCATCCATGCAATTCATTGAATAACCCATCCGCTCAGTTCCCTGACTTACCCATCTATTGACTAATCCACCTGTTCCATCCATTGACTAACATATCCACGTAATCCACTGACCCCTAGAGCGCTGTCCACTGACTAAGATTTCCATGTAATCCCCTAACCCATCCAGGCAGTCCACTGACTAAGATATCCACGTAATCCATTGACACATCCACACAGTCCATTGGTTAACATATCCATTGCGATCTACTGACCCATCCACGCAGTGCACTGACGAACATATCCACAATCTGCAATCCACTTACCCATTCAGATACTCACTCCCGCCTTTTGCCTCCCCAGACGAATCTTTCCCGCCTACAGAGTCCGACTGTCCGGCCTGGACAAGAAGTGCAAATACTTTCTTCTGCTGGACATCATGGCCGTAGACGACTGTCGCTACAAGTTCCACAACGGGAAGTGGACAGTGGCCGGAAAGGCGGACCCGGAGATGCCCCGCCGCTGCTACGTCCACCCGGACTCACCGTGCACCGGCGAGCAGTGGATGCAGAAAGTGGTCAGTTTCCACAAGGTCAAACTGACCAATAACATCTCGGATAAAAATGGATATGTGAGTATATTATTATCATTATCATCATCATCATCAGCATCACCATCATTATCATTATCACCATCATCATCATCATCATCATCATTATCCATGGCGTGAGCATGTACTCCAGGACTGCACCGATTTTGACACATTAAGGCAAACCTTTTGGCCAGAAAGAACAACAGTGGAACGTAAACTCTATGGACCACTGAATGAACTAACAACGACAGTGAAATTTATACAAGAGACAAAACTGCTGATATAGATAACTTATTTCAGGCGAACGAAAGAAGAAGAAGAATCATCATTATCATTATCACCATTATCATCTTCATCACCATCATCATCATCATCTTATTACATTATCATCATCATATTAGATCATCACCATCATCATCATCATCATCACCATTATAATCATCTTTTTACATTATCAATATCATCATAATCATCATATTATTATATTATCATCGTCATCATTATCATCATCATCATCATCTTATTATATTATCATCATCCTTTTTGTTATTAACATCATCTTTACAATTATATATTTTAAAATTATTTTTATTGCTTCCATTTTATTGGGAGTCGACGTGGTGTAGTGGCTAGACGCTCGCCTCTAGGTCTCGAGGTTGTGTGTTAGAATCTGAATGCAGCCGAAAATTTTTCAAAAATGACACTGGCTCTCGTCTTAAAGTCTTACCAATTTGAGTCCTGGAAAATAAAGGCGGCCGGCGTGATGCTCAGCTATGACTCACCGAGTGCCAATCGGTGTATAAAATATAGATTTTGCCATCTATGCCCAATATGCCCGAATGCTTGAAAAAGCTCAATTTCTTTACTATTTTATTGTTGTTATAATTGTTTTTATTAGTGGCAGTGGTGGTAATTGAAATAGTAACAGTAGAAGTAGTAGTAGTAGTAGTAGTAGTAGTAGTAGTAGTAGTAGTAGTAGTAGTAGTAGTAGTAGTAGTAGTAGTAGTAGTAGTAGTAGTAGTAGTAGTAGTAGTAGTAGTAGTAGCAGCAGCAGCAGCAGTAGCAGTAGTAGTAGTAGTAGCAGCAGCAGAAGCAGTAGTATTAGAAGTAGTAGTAGCAGAAGTAGTAGTAGTAGTAGTAGTAGTAGTAGTAGTAGTAGTAGTAGTAGTAGTAGTAGTAGTAGTAGTAGTAGTAGTAGTAGTAGTAGTAGTAGCAGTAGTAGTAGTAGTAGCAGTAGTAGTAGTAGCAGCAGCAGAAGCAGTAGTAGTAGTATTAGAAGTAGTAGTAGTAGTAGAAGTAGTAGTAGTAGTAGTAGTAGTAGTAGTAGTAGTAGTAGTAGTAGTAGTAGTAGTAGTAGTAGTAGTAGTAGCAACAACAGTAGCAGCAACAGCAGCAGCAACAGCAGAAGTAGTAGTAGGAGTAGTTGTAGTAGTAGTAATAGTAGTAGTAGTAAAAGTAGTAGTAGTAAAAGTAGTAGTAGTAATAGTAGTAGTAGTAACAGTAGTAGTACTAGTGGAGGTAGTAGTAGTAGTAATAGTAGTAATAGCAGAAGCAGTAGTAGTAGTAATAGCAGAAGCAGTAGTAGTAGTAGTAGTAGTAGTAGTAGAAGTAGTAGTAGTAGTAGTAGTAGTAGTAGTAGTAGTAGTAGTAGTAGTAGTAGTAGTAGTAGTAGTAGTAGTAGTAGTAGTAGTAGTAGTAGTAGTAGTAGTATAGATGACAGTATTAAGGGTGTTGTTGTTGTTATAGTAATAGTAGTAGTAGCAGAAATGGTAGTAGTGGTAGTAATAGTAGTTGTTGTTGTTACTGTTGGGTCTAACAATAATTATATAGACGCTTAATATCCTGACGTGTGCCCCCTTGACCTTGTTCCTCTACCCGCAGCAAATCCTCAACTCCATGCACAAGTACCAGCCCCGATTCCACATCATCCGCACCTCCGACTACATGAGACTGGCTGTCAGTCCCAGGACTACCGTAGTGTTCGACGAGACGCAGTTCATCGCCGTCACCGCCTACCAGAACGAACAGGTGAGTGGCCAAACGCAGCTAATGGCTTAAAGCAAATCAGTAGTTCATGTTTTGTGTGCAAAACATTATGTGTGATTGAGTTAGTGAGAGAGTGTGCGCGAGAAAGTGTGTGAGTGAGTGAGTGTGTTAGTGTGTAAGTGAGAGAGTGTGAGTGAGAGAGTGTGTGAATGAGTCTCTTCTTTGTCTTAAAGTTTACCAGCTATAAACTCCGGCTTCTGGTTGGTCGTTCACGACTGAACTTTAGTCCTGTTCTACAACTTGAGTTTTAGGCGCCCAACCGTTTTACAGCACTGGCTTATTTGTGTGCAGACTGCTGGTTCCTTGACTCTCAGGCAGATGCACTCTGACTTTGAAGGAAACAGCCTTAATTAGACGCCTTGTACGACATGCTTTTTAGGGTGTAGATGTTAATGAGGGAGGCCGGAGCTGCTGCGCAGGAGTCCCTCCACCAGATGGAAAGGACATCACAGGATACAACAGAGTGGATGCGTTACAGAGGACCGTTAGTTACAGATGTCTGTCCCATGGATCATACCGACATTGTTAACGCCACTAGAGAGGTAGGACTTTCGGGGGATTATCGGAGCAACACTTCCACGTTTTTGCTAAAGGTGCAAGAACTGGGAATAAAGATCGGCACAGCCAGACACGAGAAGTCTTGTCAACCAACAAAGGACTGGAACTATCAACCGCGGCAAGCTGATGTATATGTTAAAGGGGGAATCTGAGCTTTTATGGACGTGTCCGGAGTGCCGTTAAGGAAACTCAAATTATAACTCATAATAGATGCGTAGACTGCGACCACTATGTAACAATTCACCTGTACTAAAAGACGCCGATTAATGTTACTGTTGTTGTTGGTGTTGTGATTGTGGTTTCTGTTATGTTGGTTGCGGTTGTTGTGATTGTGGTTACTGTTACATTGGTTGCGGTTGTTGTGATTGTGGTTACTGTTCCGCTGGTTGCGGTTGTCGTCACTTGAGATGAAGCTAATGTATTGATACCTACTGCTCCCCAGATCACCAAGCTGAAGATCGACAACAACCCGTTTGCCAAGGGTTTCCGCGAAAATGGCGGCGGTCGAAACAATAAGATGTAAGAACCAAAGCTGACTCTGCCTGTAGCATTCACCTGTTGTCTGTCTCACCTGAATCTTTCATCTGTATCTTTCACTTATATTCTGTCTGGCTTGTGTCTTTCACCTGTTGTCTGTCCTACCTGTATCTTTCACCTGTTGTCTGTCTCACTTGTTTCTTTCACCTGTTGTCTGTCCTACCTGTATCTTTCACCTGTTGTTTGTCTCACTTGTGTCTTTCATCTGTATTCTGTCTCACTTGTGTCTTTCACATGTTTTCATTCACCTGTTGTCTGTCTCACTTGTGTCTGTCTCACTTGTGTCTTTCACCCGTTGTTTTTCACCTGTTGTCTGTCTTACCTGTATCTTTCACATGTATTATGTCTCACTTGTGTCTTTCACCTGTTGTTTGTCTCACCTGTATCTTTCACCTATATTATGTCTGATTTGTGTCTTTCACCAGTAGTCTGTCTCACCTGTGTCTATGACGTGTAGGATTAGTCTATCTGACTTGCCTGTGTCTGTCTCCTTGAGATAGGTAAAGATATTTTTGCTACTACTACTACTACTACTATTATTGCCATCACCACCAGCACCCGCATCATCATTATCATCGCCATCGTTATCTATTTCACACAGTAAGAAAGTCCCCGTCCTCATGGACACATCAACGTCCTCTGTCTCCAACGACGGTCACCTGTCATCAAACAGCGACAACGACGATGATGACGACGAGGCTAACGTGGAGATTTGTGTCGACGACGACGACCAGCACTCCGGCAGTCTCAGCCGCAGCGATCTTGAAGAGGACGACCACGAGGATGAGGAGGGGTTAAAGGAGAAAATCTCACCTAACGGTAATACTGAATCTATGTCTTCTCCTCCTCCTCCCACCAAGAATTGAATCTATGTCTTTTCCTCCTCCTCCTCTTCCTCCTAATACTGAATCAATGTCTTCTTCTCCTTTTCCTCCTTTCACTGCGGCTGCTGCTGCTCCTCCTCCTTCTTTTTCTTTTTCTTCTTCTTCTTCTTCTCCTTCTTCTTCTTCTTCTTCTTCTTCTTCTTCTTCTTCTTCTTCTTCTTCTTCTTCTTCTTCTTCTTCTTCTTCTTCTTCTTCTTCTTCTTCTTCTTCTTCTTCTTCTTCTTCTTCTTCTTCTTCTTCTTCTTCTGCTGCTGCTGCTCCTTTATCATCATCACAATCGTCATCATCTTCTCTCCTTTTTGTTTTACTCTTCTGTCAGTAAATGCAAACTTTGCAGTTCACTTAAAGCGACCTCGGGAACTTTCAATCAACTCTGACACAGATGATCTTCCATGCTACAATGTCAAACTGTCCAGGTTCTTCTCTCTGTCTTCCTCTGCCTTTTTTCCCCTCCAACTGTTCACACTGTCACGATTAACTCCAGTTTTCTGCTTCTCATAACATGACCAAGAAACGTAGTCTGATTCCTATGCTTAAAGACAATACATGTATAATGAACATATCATTTCATATTAAAAGAGAATTGCATTTATAAGAAAATAGGAATTGTGTGAGGCCCCCCCTGACCGTGAGGCCCTAAGCTGTAGAGTTTTTAGCTTACACCTAAATCCAGCACTGCCTATGCTGCAACAATCACTATCTGATCTATCCATCTGTCTGTCTGTCTGTCTGTCTGTCTGTCTGTCTGTCTGTCTGTCTGTCTGTCTGTCTGTCTGTCTGTCTGTCTGTCTGTCTGTCTGTCTGTCTGTCTGTCTGTCTGTCTCCGGTCGGTCGGTCGGTGGGTCGGTCGGTCGATCGGTCGGTCGGTCGGTCGGTAAGTGGGTCGGTCGGCCGTTCCGTCCGTCTGTCTATCTTTCTGTCTCTTGTCTGCCTTTTGATAATTATCCGTCCGTTCTCTTGTCTGTCTCTGTAACCGTATATCTCCCCGTTTTGTGTTTGTTTTCCCAGAACCATTAATACAAAAACGATATCATTCTTTTCCGCAGGCGCCCATTTCCCAGCAATGAGAGACTCCACAAGGCCATTCTGTCCCCACGCAGACTCCAGAGACATACACGAAGAACGTGGAAGTGCATTCGACCGATCACTTCGCTCAAACCACGACGCAAGTGACAGAGAAAACGAAAGCACGGCGTCGCGACTGACTCACAACTCTCAGACAGATTCGTCGAGTGTCCCAGACAAGAAGCCAATTCTCAAACACAGCGCTGAGAGTTTGCTTGCCAAACCTCCAGCACCGACTTGCCACAGCAGTCACACTCCTCGAGCCTACTGCGACCCAGACCTCGCGGTTAGAGACAGTCGGATAAACACACAGAGTGGTCAGTGCGAGGAGCAGGTAGAGTGCCAGGATACAAGTAGAAGGGGCAGGTTCGACTACTTGACTCCGGCATATGTACAACTGCGTGATAGTTTTAGCGACACAGACGTTGATCATAAAGTGAACTGTCTAGCACAGGACGATAAGACTCTTTCCCGTGATTCCAACAGATTGTGTAGCATAGACGCCAGATCTTCAGCCTACTCGCCAGATGGGTACAGCGCCGACAGTGAGTCTGATTCTTTGACAAAACACAGCAGTAGCAGCGTATCTTCTGATGCCTCCCGCGGCACACGTTTACTTGCGCAGCAGCACCAGCACCAGTACCACCACGACAGGTCCTACTCTCGACAAGAGGAAAAGGCGAAGCAACAGTCACACTTTCAGCATTTTTTCAAAGCCGAGCCAGAGAAGCGGGACCTATTTGAGAAGGAGAACCGTTTCTTGCACGAACAGAAAACTATGGGAAAGGACTCGCGCAGTCCTCCTAATGTGACTGTGTGTCAAAGGGCTCCCGTTGCTCACTCGTTATATCCGGTGTGCCCTTCCAACTTCTTTGGAACCACCCCTTCAGCATTCCACCACCCAATGGCGTCTATGTATATAAATACCTCCCATCCTCATCTGCTACCTCATATGCCTCCATCACCACTGTCTTCATCTGCAACATCTTTACCCCCATCACCGCCACCACATAGGTCACCCACAGCATCCTCGGTCTCATCGTTTCTGTCTTCCTTGTCCAACCCACACTTCCCTCACTACTTACCCACACCCCACCCGGCAGCGATGGCCAGAGCTTTTGCTGCCCAGCATCTATCATTCATACCCCCACATCCCTCAACCCTCACTCAGATGTTCTTATCCAGAACGACGCCCAGCAGGTATCACCCGTACGCACCCAATCCCGTCAGTCCAGGCATATCCTCATCGCCAGACGGCACGCACTCTAGGTCCCCGACCCCAAGTCCTGCTAGCTCGCCATCCATGAAAGGAGCTTCACCGGGAGTCATAAAACCCCTGGCCATCTCCAGAGAGACGGGTCTCAATTTGTCCACAGCCGACAGTAGAGTGGTTCCTGTGTAGGCGGACGGGACATTAACCCTTAGCAACATTCACAATTTTCCATCGTCCACCCCTGAAACAGGTGTCAACTTCTTCATAAAAGACAGTCGTATGGTCCTCTGTATAGACTAACTGGTTATGGATATTTACCGCCACTAAGCTTATCATCACTTCTCAAAGGACAGCACTGGTTCATACCTGAATATCCAATGATCCGTGTGTAGATGGTTTGGTCATGAATTGTTACATTCACGCGCCGCCTGCCATCGCCACCAACAACCATCCGCTGGTTTGGATCTCTGGCGGCAGTGTAGTAATTCGCCGCTTTCACAAAGAAGTCAGTGGACAACCAAGAGCAGACAATTGTAAAAGAGCATCAACAAAGTGATAAATTCTAGAATCTAAAGTTCTTTGGAAAAGTCTGAGTGGACAGTGGTCGTTGTCAATGATCATCATCTGACCCGTGGGCATCCTGTGTTGGGAGTCGCTAAATGATGCGTCCATTCCGGCTGTATTTGCTGACATTGTTCTCTGTTCCAGGAGATAAATGATTTGGTCACCTCGTTAGAATGCAGTCACATGATTTGGTCACCTCGTTAGAATGAAGCCAAAACAACAACCAACACAGGTGCGACACATGAAAGATCTGACGTGAAAACAAGAAGTGACCTTAGGACTGATGACATTAACGAGCTTCTAACTGACATGGAATGACAAAAGCCATTGCAACCCATCCAAAAATGGATTCCTCCCCGCGCCACATAACGGCACAAGTGGAATGTCATGATTCCTTCGCGTCTTGTCTAGTCTAAAGTAAATGAGAAGATCTCTGACACTGCTCGTGTTTCCAGACAGGAAATAAACGTTTTCATCCTTTGCAGAGGGTCTTTCGTGTATCAGACAAATAATTGTTACTGTGGCAAATTAATATTATTTTGGAATTGTATTTAAAAGTCGCCTAGGAAGTTGCAGAACCATCTCCAGCATTTTTTTGCCTGTTGTAATATTTATAGGCAAATTTACGTTCAGTGGTTTGTGAAATCGTATGGTTTGTGTTATTTAGCTGCATGCCGGTTTTTTCATAGGCAATTTTACGTTCAGTATTTTGCAATTGCTTTCTGGAAGGTCCAACGCTCATTCGCTACGTTAACAAAACCAACGTAAAGTGATCAGCGACCAGATTTTCAGATTTCAGCTGACCTAAAACCGTCGTATGTAGAACAGCGTTCACAACCCTTAATTCACAGACGTCATGGAGGCATTACTAATTCCAGCCAGTCTACTGAAGCAGAGCTGACGAGCTCTATGAAGGACTTGTTACTTGTTATCCGCATTGACATCATGGCACATCGGTCCTACCCACTGGTGCCCCGTCTGCTGATGCAGCATCCATATCAGTGTCTCTATGCCCAACGTACCCAGCAGGAGTTGACTGGCATATACTCTTTCTTGCTACAAAGGACTGAAGTTGTTGGAAGTCGCACCGATTTCGCCAATAGCTAATTCTGCATAATCTCTTTAATATATGGAGTGGCTAAAACAGAAGTCATCAACATAGATTGAGTGGCTAAAACAGAAGTCATCAACAGTGGACGCCATAACTGCCGTTGAAACTTGAGTATAAATATTGTATGAAATCTGTGCAAAAAACACGGGGGTGGGGGTAGGTGGCAGCAGATGGATCGTCTCAGATTCTTGACAAAGTCAGTTGTGAACAAAAGCAACATCTTTGTAAAAGCATTTATTCCAAACAAAAAACTGAACTGACCGGGTTTAAAAAGCCACAAGAACTACAACATGAACATTGCGGTTAGAAAGCCTTCATAAGCATACGACACAAATCGACAATGATAAGATTACAAAGAAGAGCACACTTATCTGTAACAAAAGACTGTTACAACATATCCATGAAGACATTTGTCTGAAGGAGAAAAGCTCTGAGAGCAGGAAAGAGATTCTAGACAGGAAGTGACGTGTTTGTGCGACAAGGGGAGGCAATATTGACTTAGGGTACGCAACTGTGATTCGCGCTATGATTATCAATATTATGTTTTCTCATCTCTTCAATAAGCAGAGGTGAAAAGATTGTATAAATAACGTAATGATTGGATGATTGAGTTTTCGTCCATGCATAATTATATCTGACAGCGTGTGCAACAACTTTTCGCGATTTGATTTTTCTGAGTGATGAAAGAATGAAAACTTGACATTGCTGATTCTTCTTCTTCTGCCTTTCTAGCCCCGGATGGAGCATAGGCCCTCAACCAAGCCACGCCAAGCCGTTCTATCTTTCGCTATCGCATGCAGCTCTTCCCATGTCCTCCCAGTCTTTTTAACTTCACTCTCCTTTATTCCTATACCCAGTGAGTTCCAGTGCAAAGACATTCTAGTTATATTGTTTTCAAGGCTTCTCATCTTGCGTCTTATCCAAAGTCAGCGTCTTTTCTTCACCTCTTGGTCCACTGGAACTTGCCTGGTGTAGTAGATCACCTGGTGTGGTAGATCACCTGGTGTGGTAAATCACTTGGTGTGGTAGATCACCTGGTGTGGTAGATCACTTGGTGTGGTAGATCATCTGGTGTGGTAGATCATCTGGTGTGGTAGATCAACTGGTGTGGTAGATCACCTGGTGTGGTAGATCAACTGGTGTGGTAGATCACCTGGTGTGGTAGATCATCTGGTGTGGTAGATCACTTGGTGTGGTAGATCACCTGGTGTGGTAGATCAACTGGTGTGATAGATCAACTGGTGTGGTAGATCAACTGGTGTGGTAGATCAACTGGTGTGGTAGATCACCTGGTGTGGTAGATCACCTGGTGTGGTAGATCAACTGGTGTGGTAGATCACTTGGTGTGGTAGATCACCTGGCGTGGTAGGTCACCTGGTGTGGTAGGTCAACTGGTGTGTTAGATCAACTGGTGTGGTAGATCACCTGGTGTGGTAGATCAACTGGTGTGGTAGATAACTTGGTGTGGTAGATCACTTGGTGTGGTAGATCACCTGGTGTGGTAGATCAACTGGTGTGGTAGATCACCTGGTGTGGTAGATCACCTGGTGTGGTAGATCAACTGGTGGGGTAGATCAGCTTGTGGGGTAGATCAACTGTTGGGGTAGATCACCTGGTGTGGTAGATCACCTGGTGTGGTAGATCACCTGGTGTGGTAGATCAACTGGTGTGGTAGATCACCTGGTGTGGTAGATCACCTGGTGTGGTAGATCACCTGGTGTGGTAGATTACCTGGTGTGGTAGATCAACTGGTGTGGTAGATCACCTGGTGTGGTAGATCAACTGGTGTGGTAGATCAACTGGTGTGGTAGATCACCTGGTGTGGTAGATCACCTGGTGTGGTAGATCACCTAGTGTGGTAGATCAACTGGTGGGGTAGATCACCTGGTGGGGTAGATCACCTGGTGTGGTAGATCACCTGGTGTGGTAGATCACCTGGTGTGGTAGATCAACTGGTGGGGTAGATCACTTGGTGTGGTAGATCACCTGGTGTGGTAGATCACCTGGTGTGGTAGATCACCTGGTGTGGTAGATCAACTGGTGTGGTAGATCACTTGGTGTGGTAGATCACTTGGTGTGGTAGATCACCTGGTGTGGTAGATCAACTGGTGTGGTAGATCACCTGGTGTGGTAGATCACCTGGTGTGGTAGATCAACTGGTGTGGTAGATCACCTGGTGTGGTAGATCACCTGGTGTGGTAGATCACCTGGTGTGATAGATCAACTGGTGTGGTAGATCACCTGGTGTGGTAGATCAACTGGTGGGGTAGATCACTTGGTGTGGTAGATCACCTGGTGTGGTAGATCACCTGGTGTGGTAGATCACCTGGTGTGGTAGATCACCTGGTGTGGTAGATCACCTCACTACTTATTGTGGTGTATGTGTGTGTGTGTATATTTGTGTGTGTATGTGTTAGTGAAATACTGCATCTGAGAAAAAATGTGTCTGATAAAGATAGAGAGTGTGAGGAATGAAGCGGCTGAGAGAGTGTGTGTGTGTGTGTGTAGAAGAGAGAGAGAGAGAGTGTGTGTGTGTAGAAGAGAGAGAGAGAGTGTGTGTGTGTGAGAGAGAGAGAGAGAGGGGGGATCGGTCTCAGCAGAAACGAAGAAACCACATATACCAACATACACATACACACACATACACACAAACTCCCACTTATATTAGGTCTTGGTTGCAGGCTTGTCTTAAAACTATCCTGTCTGGCTGGTCAAGAAAAAAATGGCACGGAGAAAGGGCACAAGTCATGTTCCTTTAATCAATTCACACGTGTAAGCGTTAGCAGGTAACGATCACATTGGAGAGGGAGTGAATCACGTGACGTTTTCTTCTCGTCGCTTCGCTGTTGAGCGTACACAACTGGCAGTGGTAACTTTTACACGTTACATTTACTGACTTAATCATGCAGCAAGCGCTGTTGTGGGTATGTGTAAAACTTAAACCGAGCGGTGTATTTACAAAAAAAAATAATAGTAAAAATAAATTATAAAGTAATGAATATTTTTGGGGAATGGAAAGTCTAAGCAGCGATTACATCTCTTATATGCCCACAGTGCCCCAGATCCCAGTTAATATTAAGTATCAAGCATCATTTACCTTAAAGCAATTATGTTAGTGGGTTATCTCTGTCCTTCTCCAAAAACCATCAGTTGTAAACCCTTTGGTTCGGTACTGTGGATATCGCAAGCCTTCTGCCTTGATTTCATGAGTAATACAGTAAATCTGGGTGGGAGAAATGTGGCTTTTCTGCCTACCCCCTGGCATGAACCCGGACAACAATGAGTTCGTCACCCTGTCGCAGAGCAGAGTTTTCGTATATTTATACATAATAATTAATGTTAATGTTTAACTGAAGTTAATGTATAATAAATGTTAATGTATAATTGATGTTAGTGTAAAACTAATGTTAATGTATAATAAATGTTAATGTATAATAAATGGTAATGTATAACTAATGTTAATGTATAATAAATGTTAATGTATAATAAATGTTAATGTATAACTAATGTTAATGTATAACTTATGTTAATGTATAACTTATGTTAATGTATAACTTATGTTAATGTATAATGGGTGTTAATGTTTAGATGTCCCTAAAGTCTGGACACAAAGGCAAAACTACAAACTTTTAAGAAATGAAATTTATTAACATTTTATTCAACTGGAACACTAAATAACAAAGTCAATACAATTGGCATCATTCACGATAGAAATACTCATGCATAAATGTCAGAGAACTGGATGAAATAACTCAACATTGCCGTCAGTGTGAACACACTCGCTGTTTAGTTTTTAAGTGTCCAGACTTTGCAAAGACTGCCTAATGGCAGCGCAGTCTTTTCATGTCACACCGGGCATGAACACGCAAGCCACACCCACAGCATCCTCTTTCACAATTCGTAATACTGGTTACTACATCTACTCTGTGTGTGTGTGTGTGTGTATGTGTGTGTGTGCACGTGTGTGTGCGTGCGTGTGTGTGTGTGCACGAGCGTGCACGAAAATGGATTCCCAGATTACTGTAAAATTCTACTTTTGCCACCGCACTCATTTCAGGAGGAGAAGAAGGAGAAGGAGAAGGAGAAGAAGAAGGAGAAGGAGAAGGAGAAGGAGAAGGAGAAGAAGAAGGAGAAGGAGAAGAAGAAGAAGAAGAAGAAAAAGAAGAAGAAGAAGAGAAGAAGAAGAAGAAGAAGAAGAAGAAGAAGAAGAAGAAGAAGAAGAAGAAGAAGAAGAAGAAGAAGAAGAAGAAGAAGAAGAAGAAGAAGAAGAAGAAGAAGAAGAAGAAGAAGAAGAAGAAGAAGATGAAGAAAAGGAGCATGAAGAGAAGGAGATCCTATTAGGCAGTGACGTCCAGCAGAATTTTACAGTAATCTTAGCAACCTTGACCGCTTACATCGTAAACTTCCTGTGCAATATAAAAGGCCAACACACGACCTTCACCCTGCAACCTCGCTGTATGATTGGCTTCTCAAGTGTCATTACAGTTTTCACCGTTGACCACTTCCGTTTGATTCATCTTCCACCTGTTGGGTGATCGCTCACTATTTCACCATGTTTGCTTGTTGCAATAATAATAATAATAATATTAATAATAATAATAACAACAAGGAGCAGTCTTATTACTTACTATGTAGTCTCCTTTCTGTGTGGGTTCTGTGGCCCCAATAATGGTGGGTAAAAGAGTACACCCAAGAGGGATGTTTCTGTATGGGGAGGAGGGGGGGGGGGGGAGAAGAGGCGAGGAACCAACAGTCTGTTTGAAAACAAGATTTGTAAAACGGATTTGCATGTAAAACCTGGGTTCTGGAAAAAGGACTCTGAAGTCTAGAAGTGGATGAGCAACCAGAATTTTTCACCGGAGTTTAGGGTCGGTGAAGAAGAAGAAGAAATATGTGACACATATGGAATTTATGGTATATGTGGACAACAATCATATGTGACAGACATGTCTCCTTATTAAATTCATCATTCTCTGATCAGTGAGGGAGCCACCGTCAGGTAGCGGCTACGCGGTCACGTACGGACCCGAGGGTCAGGTGTTCAGTTTCTGACGGAGCGAGACTTTGAAAAAATGACCTTAGCTCCCAGATCGACTTAGCCCTATACATGGGTACCATGTAAATTCCTGGGAAGTAAAGGCGGCCGGCGTCTTGTTAACCATATTAGCCGCCGTTTGCCGACTGGTCTACACAATATAGGTCTGGCCCTATGTGCCCACCACACCTCGAGGCGTGGACAAGGGTCCTTTATTTACTTTTTTTTTTAAATATAATTTGTAAACAGATCATGCACATTCCTGGATCCACACTCGACATTCCTCATGATGTTTGTCTTCAGTAATTCTTCGTGTCCACTATTCTCATTACCAAAGATGTTTGCCCCGCCCATTCTCGCGCCGCCGGATGTCACGTGGCAGATCTCGCCAATCATCTATTTATTTGTTCGACTGTATCTTGGTTACTGATGACGTCATCGGCCGCCTTGGTGTCCGGCGGAGGTTTCCATGTTGAAATATATAAGTTAAAGAAATGTCACTACAGTCGAATTCTTTTGTGTATGGTTGGTTGTGTATGCGTGTCTGGCTAGAGTGTCTGTATGTGTGCGAGACACTGCATTGCTTTTGTGTTAAGGTGTGTGTGTGTGTGTGTGTGTGTGTGTGTGTGTGTGTGTGTGTGTGTGTGTGTGTGTGTGCGTGCGTGGTAATCTCCTTCTTCTTCTTCTTCTTCTTTCGTTCGCCTGAAATAAGTTATCTATATCAGCAGTTTTGTCTCTTGTATAAATTTCACTGTCGTTGTTAGTTCATTCAGTGGTCCATAGAGTTTACGTTCCACTGTTGTTCTTTCTGGCCAAAAGATTTGCCTTAATGTGTCAAATTCGGTGCAGTCCTGGAGTACATGCTCTGCGGTCTGGGGCACATTTCCACAGGTGCACATGGCTGATAAACCTATCTTGAATTTTGTGAACATGTGGTTACGTAATCGGTTGTGCCCTGTTCTGAGGCGGAAGATAATGACTTGTTCTGGTCTGTCCATAATAAAATAGTCGTCTTGTACTGGGGCTGGTGGTTTCATGATCGATTTAATGATTCTTTTCTTTTGGTGGTATGTGACTGGTACATCTGGCTGCTCTTTTTTCGCACCTTCCCCTGCCAGTTGATCAGCTTTCTCATTTCCAGGCACTCCACAATGAGACGGTATCCACTGCATTACGACTCTTCGCTGAACGCTGAGTTGTGTCAGCAGTGTTTGCAATTCTGGTAGTTTCCTAGACTGGAGTGCTTCAAGTACTGATTTAGCATCTGTAAGCATTACCACATACTGTGAGCCAAGGTTGGTATTTAGCAGTTTCTCTGTAGCTATCTTAATAGCCTGGGTTTCTGCATCGTAGTTATGGCAGTACTTCCCGGTTGGTACGCTGGACTTATCCCTAGTGCCATCTGGGAATTCGATGTACACTCCAGCACCACCATTTCTAACTGCACTTTCTGCGGACCCATCTGTATAGACTCTGACCCATTGTTCTTGTGGGTATTCTTCATCAATATAACTGAGGGTGGCCATTTTGCGTTGTACACTATCTTGCTCTTTCTTGTCAAATATCCTTTTTCACATTTGTCTGGATTTGTACCGTTAGTTTACATTTTTCTCTCCATGGGGTTTGTTCTGGAATACTTTTTAGTGGGCAGCCAATTTCTGGAAGGTCAGGAGTTTGTCTACATATTCTTTTTGCTTGGTGTATAAAGCTGCTTCTTTTTAACCGTCCCAAGGCTAGGTTCTTAAATCTATTTTCCATCGGGTGATCTGGCATACTGAGGAACTTTTCAGCTTGTATTTGCAACTTTGTATCTCTGCGTTCTCTCAGTGCCTGTGTTTTCCCAGCTTTCTCCATTTCTAATATGGGGGTTGATTTCATCCCTCCTGTGATGACTCTGAGCGCTTGATTTTGCACTTTGTCTAACTCCTTTAATGTGGTACTAGATGCTGAACACCATGCAGTTGACCCATATTCCAAGTGTGGAAGTATGCTCTGCTTGTACACTTTATTGAGTATTTCCCCATCGGCTCCCCATGTGGTTCCACTTAGTTTTCTTAGTATTGCTGTCTTCCTCCTGGCTTTGGTTGCTGCCTTGTTGATATGTTTTCTCCATGTCAACCTGTCATCAAATGCGACTCCGAGGTATGTGGGCTCTTTATCATCTCTCAGGGGTATTTCGTTTATTTTGATGGTGCCGGCTTTTTGCTTTGGGGAGAGGGTGAATAGTGTGGTGCTACATTTGTCTGTGTTGATGCTGACACACCATCTATTGGCCCATGCCTCAAGTGCATTTGTAGCCCGCTGTCGTGTTTTTGTGGCTATCGTTGCATGTTCATTGGTGCACCACAGTACCAGGTCGTCGGCGTACATTGCCATTTTGATTCCATTTGGTATCTCAGCAACCAGATCGTTGATAAATAAAAGGAAAAGTGTGGGCGACAGGACACCACCTTGAGGGACGCCTTGTCGCAGTAGAACTTTTTTACTTTTAAAACCATCTACCTGTACCCGGGCTCTTCTGTTATGTAGATATGCTTTAATCCAATTGTACATTTTTCCATTTATTTTATAGTTTCTCAATTTCTTCAAAAGCCCCTCCTTCCAAACCTTATCAAAAGCTTTCCTTAAATCTATCCATGCCGCGAGTACCAGTTTCTTATCTTGAAAAGCATCCTCTATTTCTTGGGAGAGGTATGTTGTCTGGTCTTCCGTAGAATAGAACTTTCTAAAGCCCGCCTGCTGTGGTGTAATGATGTTTTCACTTTCAAGGTAATCTCCTGATCTAACAGTCCTAAAATGCAGCTGTAAATGAGGAAGTGCCATAAATTGCAGCTGTAAATGAGGAAGTGCCATAAATCGCAGCTGTAAATGAGGAAAGCTCTATAAACTGCTGCTATAAATGAGGAAAGCTTTATAAACTGCTGCTATAAATAAGGAAATCTCTATAAACTGCTGCTATAAATGAGGAAAGCTCTATAAACTGCTGCTATAAATAAGGAAAGCTCTATAAACTGCTGCTATAAATGAGGAAAGCTCTATAAACTGCTGCTATAAATGAGGAAAGCTGTATAAACTGCTTCTATAAATGAGGAAAGCTCTATAAACTGCTGCTATAAATGAGAAAAGCTCTATAAACTGCTGCTATAAACGAGGAAAGCTCTATAAACTGCTGCTATAAATGAGGAAAGCTCTAAAAAATGCAGCTGTAAAGGAGGAAAATCTATGCACTGCAGCTGTAAACGAGGAAAGTACCATACAATGCACCTGTAAATTAGGTAAGCTCTATAAACTGCAGCTGTAATTGTGGAATGTTCTATAAATTGCAGCTGTAAACGAGGAAAGTTCCATAAATATGACATAGGGAAACCTTATACCACACAGAGAAAAGGTGCAGTGAAAGTTGCTATTTTATATGGCGTACAAAACCTAGTCACAATTATAACCTAAACCTCCCCCTTCGGGAAAAATAGTTGAACGTGACGATTTTCCTCCTGCAAAGCACCTACCTACCTACCTACCTAGAGACTACATATATTTTGACAACCCTTTTAGAGTTGGCGAACACTATGGTCAATGCAGTCTGTGCTAGTGCAAATTTCCCATTTCTTGACCGGGAGTCGAAAGGTTTCATCGCCCAGCTACGGAGTTGGGTGCTTAGTTTGACACTGTTGATTTCACGTGACATGCCTGTTTGTTGCTGACTCAACTAGAATTGCGAGTTTCCTACTACGCTCAGAATGAGTGTACTTTCGCGGATGCAATGCCGGCTAATGGAACTGGCTGTTTGCGCCAACAATGATCAGTAGCTCTGGTGTGGGACTGTTAATTTTGGCACATCTGCCATCTGTCTTGTGCATGTTTAATTGTGCGTGTGCGGGTTTCAAGACTTTTCTAGGACTTTTGTGAACTGATTTTCAAACTGGACAATGAAGTACATTGTGTGTGATTCCAACTGACACAAGAACATAGCAGTCACAGGGCAACCCATCTGTGGTCATGTGAGAACCTCGACTAAGGGCTAACTGGCCATCACTAAGTGTGCACCTTTATTGCCAGAATGTTCCGGAACATTCGCACTTATCCTTACATCAGTGGTTCTCAAACAGGCAAATGTCGACCCCAAACACATCCGGCTAATCGCAAATATCATCGGTTGCCGCGTAGGTAGCGAACCCCACATATTCAGACTTACTTACCTTTTTACTGATTTACTGACCTAGTCGCTCCTCTTCTACCTTGGGGCGTAGAGGTTTGCCAGAGAGATCGTCAGACGTTTCTATCAGCCGTTTTCTTTCTGGCTTTGTTCCATTCCAGTCCTCTATCAGTTAGGGACTGTCGGATGTTATCCTTTCAACGCACCCTGGGTCACCCGTGAGATCTGGTTCCCTGGTTCTTAGCCTCCCATGCCTGCCATGGTGGCCGATTTTCTCCCATTCTGCATACATGTCCAAACCATCGTAACTGTGACTGATCCACTCGGGTTTGTAAGGACTGGGTATCAAGATCTTGACGTATTGTCTGATTGCAGACTTTGTCCCTTCTTGTCACTTGGACCACCTTTCTCAGATATCTCATTTCCGAGGCCTGCAGCTGGCTTCTGTGAGCTGTTATCATTGCATATTCACACATCACACACTATCTGTGATCTGTTGTCAATTAATATTCACACACGACACACTTTCTGTGATCTGTTGTCAATCTAGATTCATCCACCACACATTTTCTGTGATAAGTTGTCATTGCATATTCACACACCACACACTATATGTGATATGTTGTCATTGCATATTCACACACCACACACTATATGTGATATGTTGTCAATCTATATTCATCCACCACACGTTATATGTGATACGTTGTCATTGCATATTCACACACCACACACTTTCTGTGATCTATTTTCAGTCTATATTCACACACCACACACTATATGTGATACGTTGTCAATCTATATTCATCCACTACACACTATATGTGATTTGTTGTCATTGCATATTCACACACCACACACTATATGTGATATGTTGTAATTGCATATTCACACCACACACTATATGTGATATTTTGTTATTGCATATTCACACACCACACACAATATGTGATATAGTGTCATTGCATATTCACACACCACACACTATATGTGATATGTTGTCATTGCATATTCAAACACCACACACTATATGTGATTTGTTGTCATTGTATGTTCACACATCATACACTATCTGTGATCTTTTGTTAATCTATATTCACACACCACACATTTTCTGTGACATATTGTCATTGCATATTCACACACCACACACTATATGTAGTAGATTGTCATTGCATATTCACACACCACACACTATATGTGATATGTTGTCATTGCATATTCAAACACCATACACTATATGTAATCTGTTGTCAATCTATATTCACACACCACACACTATATGTGATATGTTGTCAATTTATATTCATCCACCACAATCTATATGTGATACGTTGTCATTGCATATTCACACACCACACACTGTATGTGATATGTTGTCATCGCATACTCACAACACACACTATATGTGCTATGTTGTCATTGCATATTCACACACCACACACTATATGTGATAAGTTGTTATTGCATATTCACACACCACAAACTATATGTGATTTGTTGTCATTGCATGCTCACACATCACACACTATCTGTGATCTGTTGTCAATCTATATTCACACACCACACACATTCTGTGACATTTTGTCATTGCATATTCACACACCACAACACCACACACTATATGTGATATGTTGTTATTGCATATTCACACATTACACACTATCTGTGATCTTTTGTCAATCTATATTCACACACTACACACTTTCTGTGACATGTTATCAGTGCATATTCACACACCACACACTATGTGATATATTGCCATTGCATATTCAAACACCATACACTATATGTGTTATGCTGTCATTGCATATTCACACACCACACACTTTCTATGAACTGTTGTCAATCCATATTCATCCACCACACACTATATGTGATATGTTGTCATTGCATGCTTACCCAATACACAATAAGTGATATGTTGTCATTGCATACTCACCCACCACACACTGTTTGTGATATGTTGTCATTGCTCACTCACTCACCACACACTATATGTGTAATGTTGTCATTGCATATTAACCCACTACACACTATATGTGATATGTTGTCATTGCACACTCATCCACCACACACTATATGTGATATGTTGTCATTGCATATTCACCCACTACACACAATAAGTGATATGTTGTCATTGCATACTCACCCACCACACACTGTATGTGATATGTTGATATTGTACATTTACCTACCACACACTATATGTGATATGTTGTCATTGCATATTAACCCACCGCACACTATATGTGATATGTTGTCATTGCATATTCATCCACCGCACACTATATGTGATATGTTGTCACTGCATATTCATCCACCGCACACTATATGTTGTCACTGCATATTCATCCACCGCACACTATATGTGATATGTTGTCATTGCATATTAACCCACCGCACACTATATGTGATATGTTGTCATTGCATATTAACCCATCACACACTATATGTGATATGTTGTCATTGCATACTCACCCACCACACACTGTATGTGATATGTTGTCATTGCATACTCACCCACCACACACTATATGTTATATGTTGTCATTGCATATTAGCCCACCGCACACTATATGTGATATGTTGTCATTGCATATTCATCCACCGCACACTATAGGTGATATGTTGTCATTGCATATTCATCCACCACACACTATATGTGATATGTTGTACTTGCATACTCACCCACCACACACTATATGTGATATGTTGTCATTGCATATTTACTCACCACACACTATATGTGATATGTTGTACTTGCATACTCACCCACCACACACTATATGTGATATGTTGATATTGTACATTTACCTACCACACACTATATGTGATATGTTGTCATTGCATGCTCACCCACCACACACTATAGGTGATATGTTGTTTAGCAGGTTAAACAAGCAGACCACAAATAAAATAATGAGTATGATGTGGCGGTGGCGATGGTGGTGGTGTTGGTGGTGGTGT
The DNA here is from genome assembly GCA_905116865.2 of Candidula unifasciata. Classification (NCBI taxonomy): domain Eukaryota; kingdom Metazoa; phylum Mollusca; class Gastropoda; order Stylommatophora; family Geomitridae; genus Candidula; species Candidula unifasciata. The sequence continues at coordinate 94,897 of CAJHNH020001680.1, forward strand.
TGGTGTTGGTTGTGGTGTTGGTGTTGGTGGTGGTGTTGGTGTTGGTGGTGTTGGTGGTGTTGATGGTGATGGTGTTGGTGTTGGTGTTGGTGGTGTTGATGGTGATGGTGTTGGTGTTGGTGTTGGTGGTGTTGATGGTGTTGATGATGGTCGTGGCAAAGAGGGAGAAGTCTGCATAAGCAGCCCTGCAAGTCTACAAAGCAGAACAAACAAAAAATTGTAAACAAAAAATTGCCAAATGTGCCCCCCCCCCCCCATCCCCACACCCTTCTCTCCCTCCCAAACCCACCATTTTCTTATCAAACATGAGTGTTCCTTAAAAAAAATGTCATGCGTAATGAAAAAAAAAGTTAGTTGCACATCGTTTACAGGCCGTTACAGAACCAACCCAAAAAGCTCTGGTTTTTCTAGACAAATTATACGTTCAGTAGTTTGCCATTGCCCCTGCACGGCCAGCTCTCTGCCAAAACCAGCGCAAGAGAAACCGTGCGCAGCAAGGATCGAACTCGGCACCCCGGCATTACGAAGCGCGTTCGCAACGCCTAAGCCACAGGCGCCGGCATGTCATCTTAACGTAAACTTGTTGTTGATAAAGCAACCAAACCCAGCCACACAAACAAGTCTGTATCCACCCACAAATTCTCCATATAATCATTGCCGAAGTCACTGTGACGCAACTTCCTGTTTGCTAAATATCCCCTTCATTTGTTCACGAAGTTGGCAGATTCCTTCATCCGAAAACATGACTAGTACAGAGCCAATATCGATAATTTTGCAGACGATGGTGCCCCACTAGAACTGTCATTACATAAACAAGGCACCAATATTTGGTAGCATCAACGATTTGCATACCAAACACAAATCTCTCTTGTATGTAATTATATTCTTGCGCAATCGTCTGAAGATGACGGAGATGGAAGCCAAGTCGACTCAAATAGATGAAATCACAGCTATTAAAGTGTTGTTAGTCTCCTGATCTATGGATCCACTGACTTCTCTTATCATATCGTCTTCTTCTAAACACAAATTCACATACTTCTTTTTCTAGTTTAGAAAAATTGCAACATCAGCAACAATAGTAAAGTGAAGTAAAGAGTAAAATAAAGATCCCATTTCACGCTTTTAGGCGCATCAGGCATACAGGAAGAGTACCCATATTTTTACAGACTAATCGGTACTAGGTGGGTAATGTGGTCAGCATTACGCCGGCGGTCTCTACTTTCCCAGGACACACATTCGGGTACCCATTTTAGGCTGGGTCGACCTGCGACGCTCTATACTATGATTAAAAATCCACGCAGCCAGCAGTGGGTTTCGATTGCGGTACATTGGAATTACGAGTCGGACCCGCAACGCCTAAGCCACGGACGCAGCAGCAAAAATAGGGAAGTGTGTTTATTGGGCTTTTATTTGTAAATTCAAGGGCAGATCAATAGCAAACAGAAACTGCCAGATCAGAAGAGCAGTGCTCTATCTTTCCGATTTATACATAGGGAATTCCTGGATAAGTCCAATATTATTGAGGGGCGGGTAGGATTAGTGTTTATCGGTGTTCATTACATACACTAACACCCCTATACTAATGGACTTTTCCGGGAATTCCCTAAGAAACATCACAGCTCCTGAAATAAATTCAAAGAACCAAAGAATCCTTAAACATTTTGATGGGGCGGGCGGGGAGGGGGGAGGCGGTGTTCGGATGCCTAGACATCAAGGCGGTGGCGCCCCTGGCAGGCACACACAAGTGACCTTATGACAGGCACTGAGAACCACGACACCTGAAACCAACCTGGCGGGGGAAAACCCAGCGAGTCAGGGGACGAACCAGGCTAAAGGCTTGTAGTACAGGGGCTGTGACTAGACAGGGCACTTGTCCTCCAGATCTTTCTGATCGTAGACACGGCTTGGCATTAGCCATTAGACGGTGACATTCGGGGGCAAAGTCATTAGTGGTTGTCAGTTGGTGATACCGTCACCAGGGGCGTTGAAATTAGGGACTTTGGTCCCTTCAGACACCCCTCACCCAACCACCCATATTTTTAGGGAGTGGGGGAGCGGCTCACTCCCCTTTCTCTAAAAAAATGTAAAGTGACTAACACCCCCCCCCCTCCCCATTTATAATTGGTTACATAATAGCACACAAATGATAGTAATAATTGTTCTTGTTGTTGTTAGTAATAATAAAAAGATTGCTTAAAGGAAGCTTATGAAAGCAGATCAATATATTCAGCTATGAGGAAAACAAGAAAGAGGCAAGCACTGATCGTCGGCCACATAATGAGAAGAGAGACAATGGAGAACATCGTGACAACTAGGAAGATCAGAGGAAAACGGGCTAAAGGCAGACAAAGAGAGATGATGCGGATGGGCTGAAACGATGGCATGGAGGGATGTCATCAAGAGAGCTGTTCCAGGCAACCAGGGATCGTGATCTCTGCAGACGCATGCGTGCCTACGCCAGTTGGCAGGGCACCTGATGATGATGATAAGCAAAAGACAAGCCCGTTTCGTAGTAATGTGATGAGAAAAGGGGGGGGGGGGGCCTTGGGAGAATTTGTGACGGCTGGAAATATCAACGGCAGAAGATGGAGAGGCAGAAAGGGTGACTGTGACAGCGGCCCAGAGGGATTTCATCGGTTAAACTGATCCAGAAGACAAAGGAACGAGATCTCTTGAGATTCATGGATGCCTTTGCCGTTCGGCAGGGAGCGTAATGGGGATTAGTAATATATTATTACTACGCATTTAAACAAGGTTTAAGCCACTTTTGCCACCTCCGCCACCTCTTTTCACAATATATAGAGTTCCGCCAGTCCACACCTTTTCCAATGAGCCAACTAGCAGTTTTTTTTCCACACTAAGCCGATAATCATCAGCATTATCAAAACACACACACACACACACACACACACACACACACACACACACACACACATACACACAAGATACATGAGCATATTTCAAGTGATTTGAGGGTACAGTTAACTAAACTTCCCTCAAACATAAAGAAAATAGTGAAGAATTCTTCCAGACAGTTCCATTCAAAGCATTAAAGAACTGTAAATTAAATTTGACCTTTTTTTTTTTTTTGTCTTCACTTCCTAAGTATTCAAACCGCTCTAAGGGTAGGGGTGTGCTGCGAAAATGTTTTTTTTTTTTTTTTTTAACCGACAAGGGTGCTGTGGCGGAAAAACTTTTGAGAATCTCTTTTCTAGATCATAAATATGACTGTGCGTCTAAGGTCGATGGCGCAAAGTTCCGTTTTCAATTTTTTTTTTAACCTGGACGGACGTCAATCTGACACCCCAAGGCGAGATCACTGGCAAGTGAAAGTAATGTCCCACTTGTATGTAGCTCCTAATGATGCTTCCGTTTAGATCAAGTCTGTTTACCTTTCGAGTCAGACATGTAAGGAAAGTTATCATCTGGAAGTGTCTTACTCCAGGCGTAGTCATTTTCTCTGCTGGACTCCGGAACTACTTTCTTGTTGCCCGAGTTGACAGTTTGGCTCTCAAGTAAAATCAAATATTTTCTAACAAATGTCCAATAAAGGAGCTGTCACAACCAATTCGTGTTAGGTTTGGTCTACAAATCAGCGGAATGCTGGCTACCACGTGTCAGGGGATACCATACCTGTAATTACGGAAATTTTGTGAAATGATTGTAAAGACTGAGCACGGGAGTAGGAACTGGCGTGTGGCTGAGTGATTTAGAGACCTATAATTAGGGCATCAAGATATGATATGGAGACCTGTAATTTGGGCAACAACATTTCGTATGTTCTGGCCAGTACGTCAACCCATTGTCTTCCCGTCTATCGTGTAAAGAGACCAGACACGACGCAAAGCGACACCTTGGTTCTCGACCTCTTACCTCTCTTTTCGAACAAAATTGTCGAAGGTGAGGGTATGTGCATCTAGGTTTGCGAACAGAACCTTGATCACTTACCTTAACAAGTAATTCAGGTATATTCACCTATAGGATGAGTTTGCGTCGAAACTTTCCATCAGTTCTTTCTTTATTTTTTTCTTTCTTTCCTTATTTATTTATTTTTTCTTTGTTTCTGTCTGTATGTCCGTCTCTCTCTCTCTCTCTTTCTCTCTCTCTCTCTCTCTCTCTCTCTCTCACTCTCTCTCTCTGTCTGTTTGTCTGTCTGTCTGTCTACCTGTCTTTCGTGCTCTCTTTCTTTCTTTCTTTCTTTCTTTCTTTCTTTCTTTCTTTCTTTCTTTCTTTCTTTCTTTCTTTCTTTCTTTCTTTCTTTCTTTCTTTCTTTCTTTCTTTCTTTCTTTCTTTCTTTCTTTCGTTTTCATCCTTTCATCATCTTCTTTATTTTTTTTTTGTTCCTCTTCTTATTCGTTTTCTTATTTGTCTTCTTCCTCGTCGCTGTCTTCTCTTCGCCCTTCCACCTCATCCTCCTTAATCTGCTTCTTCTTCTTTATTTTCTTCTTCTCCTATATTTGTTCCACGGAAAAAAAAACAAAGTCCAGAAGTGGACGAACAACCAGAACTTTTCACTTGAGTTTATAGCTGTTAATGCTAAAAAAACAGTTTGGTGTACCCCTTTTAAACCCCATTCTCCCCCCCCCCACACCTTTTTTTCTTCAATCCCCCCCCCCCCTTTGTTTTTACTTGATACAAGACAATGTTCTCTGAGACATTATTACAGAACGGAAGACACTGTCACAGAACGGAAGACACTATCACAGAACGGAAGACACTGTCACAGAACGGAAGACACTGTCACAGAACGGAAGATACTATCACAGAACGTAAGACACTATCACAGAACGTAAGACACTGTCACAGAACGGAAGACACTGTCACAGAACGGAAGACACTGTCACAGAACGGAAGATACTATCACAGAACGTAAGACACTATCACAGAACGGAAGACACTGTCACAGAACGGAAGATACTGTCACAGAACGGAAGACACTGTCACAGAACGGAAGACACTGTCACAGAACGGAAGATACTATCACAGAACGTAAGACACTATCACAGAACGGAAGACACTGTCACAGAACGGAAGATACTATCACAGAATGTAAGACACTATCACAGAACGTAAGACACTGTCACAGAACGGAAGACACTGTCACAGAACGGAAGACACTGTCACAGAACGGAAGATACTATCACAGAACGTAAGACACTATCACAGAACGGAAGACACTGTCACAGAACGGAAGACACTGTCACAGAACGGAAGATACTATCACAGAACGTAAGACACTATCACAGAACGTAAGACACTGTCACAGAACGGAAGATACTATCACAGAACGTAAGACACTGTTCCAGAAAGGAAGACACTGTCATAGAACGGAAGACACTGTCACAGAACGGAAGACACTGTCACAGAACGGAAGACACTATCCAACGTCACATAAAATCTACAAACACAGGCGCCCTCACACTGAAAGTTGGGAAGGCTAACAGAGCCGGTGCTAGTCAGTGTTGACTTGTGACCTGGTCAGGTCAACAATTCAGATTACTGGACAGTCGGACAGCGTCCAGGGCCTTATCAGAGCACAAGCGTGCCTTTTATATGTGCCGTGTCAGAAATTTCTCAATAGCAAATATACTTCACTGTGAGAGGAGTTTGGCGCCGTCGTGGTGTAGTGGCTAGACGTTCGACTGTGGGAGCCAAGCTCATAGGTTCAGGTACTGAGGGAGCAGGACTCCGCCCCCCCCCCCCAAATTGACCTCTGCTCACAGGTTGACCCCGTCTTAAATGGGTACCAGGTAAAGTCCTGGGAAGGGAAGGCGGCCGGCGCGATGTTGTCTATAGCACTCACCAAGTTCCGAATTGTCTTTGCAAATACAGGTCTAACATAATGTGCCCAAAACGCTTTGCTTGCTTAATTTGTGTGTGTGTGTGTGTGTGTGTGTGTGTGTGTTAGTATCCAAAAGCCATGAGCTGTAAACCCTTAGGCTCGATATTATGGTTATCGCAACCCTTCGGCATTTGATTCCATGATAGATACCGTAAATCTGGGGGAAATGTGGCTTTTCTGCTTACCCCCGGGCGTGAACCAGGACCACAAGGAGTTCGTCACCCGGTCGCCGCGCAGTCCGGTTTAGCCAACTACGCTAGCGAGCCGAGATTACTTGCTTAATAAGAGGAGTTACGAGCGGACAGCAAACAGCACACACACACACATATGCACACAGAGAGAGACAGAGAGAAAGAGAGAGAGAGAGAGAGAGAGAGGCAGAGAGAAAGAGAGAGAGGAAAAGAGAGAAAGAGAGAGAGAGAGAAAGAGAGAGAAAGGAAACAAGGAAAAGAGAGAAAGAGAGAGAGAGAGAGGCAGAGAGAGAGGCAGAGAGAGAGAAAGGGAACGAGGAAAAGAGAGAAAGAGAGAGAGAGAAAGAGAGAGAGAGAGACAGAAAGAGAGACAGAAAGAGAGAGAGAAAGGAAACAAGGAAAAGAGAGACAGAGAGAGAGAAAAAAAAAAGAGAGAGAGAGAGAGAGAGAGAGAGAAAGAGAGAGAGAGAGAGAAGAGAGAGAGAGAGAGAAAGAGCCAGAGAAAGAGACAGGGAAAGATCGAGAGATAGAAAGAGTGAACGCGAGAAAATGGTCTTCTTCTTCGTTCGCATTTACACAATGCGGTTGGCATTTTGCGTTGTTGCTTACAGTAAGGCTGCGATATCTGCGCGTGTCGGCGCAATACACAACACGTCAGCAAGTCCTTAACTGGAATGTGTAATTGTGCGTGTCTGTCTACATATGCGTGTGTCGTTGTGTTTAGTACATGCCGGCCCCCTTCCCAGCAGCACTCACTAGGTGCTAGAGTACCACACCAAGCCACTAGTTTTGGTGCAATTGACATTTCTTAGCCAACAAAACTGGCACAAAGAAATCAGACCACAATTATAACTGATACTGCTCGCAGTAAGTAGAACGTTGTTTATTTTTGTTTTCAGTATATAAATGGATGGATGGACTTAACTCGAGACGGTAGATGGTAGTTTTTTTTTTTTTTTCCCAAAGCGGGCTTTGTGAGGCCATTACAGTCACCACCTGTTGGGCTGTGTTACTCTCAAGCTATCGGAAAGCTGCAGTGACTGCCTCCACCTCCATTCTCATACTGAATTTTGCGACTTCATTCGCCGGGCTTTCATTGTTCAAGCAGTATTTATTCACATTTGCTTCAAAACCCCACCCACTCTTCACATGTCTCGATGCACATCCATATGTATATAAAATGATGTCCTCAAGGTGAACTGTCATTGATCAGCTCTTGCAGCAATGCATCAGTTTCACCAACCATCCACTCACGCCCTTCTTCTATCACGCTGAGATCATGGGTGTCAGGCTTAACATTGCAGGCAAGGAAATTGTGTTATACAATTGTTACTGCCCGCCAAGCAAAGAACTCTCATTATACAACATGAGAATCCCAGATGACAACTGTATCGTTCTAGGAGATTTTAACAGCTGCTCTCCAAGCTGGGGATATTCACAGCTCAACGAGAGAGGAGAAGAAGTGGAGGACTGGCAGACATATGCCAGACTCCAGCTAATCAACAAACCAGATGACTCCCCATCCTTTTTCTCCAGGAGATGGCTTTCAACCAGCCGCCCAGACTTAACATTTGCCACGTTAGACTTGGCAAGCAACATACATAAAATGGTGCTCAGCCAGCTAGCAGGTAGTGACCACCGACCGATCCTGATTTCTGTTCTAAATATGAGAGGCCTTCATTCGATGCCGCCCCCTCGTTGGAATTACAAGAAAGCTGACTGGAACAGTTTTGCTAACCTTGCTGATGTATACTCGATAAATGTAAACGGCAAATCAAGTCAGGTTGCTAAATCAGTAAAAGAGTTTACAGAAGCTATATTAAAAGAAGCCAAAGAATCCATACCTCGGGGTTCAAGGAAAGATTACATCCCATTTTGGTCCCAACAAATTCAAGACCTCCACCAAACTCTCTCAGAAGCAAGAGAGTAGAAAGCAACCCAACGGTAGAAAACAACATTGCTTACAAAGCAGCAGAAGCTAAACAAAAAAAAGAAACACTTCAAGCAACTAGGAAGAGCTGGCAAGACAAAACCAAGAGCCTAAGTTTTGAAAAAGATGGGTCCAAACTCTGGAAATTAGTCAAGTGTCTAAATGGAGAAGCCCAACAAGCCAATCCAATAGTAATAAATGAGGGCAATGAGATCAGATCTGGAAACGATGCTGCAAATATCCTTTTGAATCAGTTTAAATCTGTTAGTGATATTAATATAGAAAAGTCCAGAGAAGATGAGGTAGTACAAAGAATAAAAGAACTCGAGGAGGCCAGCAAGAGTAAACCAGCAGAGAGCATCATGACAGATAAATTCTCAATGAGTGAACTTAACACAGGACTCAACCAGCTGAAATCAAACCAAGCCCCTGGCCCCGATAAAATCACGAATAATATGTTACTACGCATGGGTCTAAGTGCCAAAAAGAAATTATTAAACATCTTTAATGCCAGCTGGATTTTTAGTATAGTTCCTCCAGCCTGGAGGAAGTCTGAAATCTTCGTAATCCTGAAACAAGGAAAGCCGAAGAACAACGCAGACAGCTACAGACCCATCAGCCTCACTAGCTGTCTGTGAAAACTATTTGAAAGATTATTGAACAACCGACTGACCTGGTTCCCAGAGAAAAACGTCAAACTAATGGAGGAACAGGCAGGTTTTCGACGTTGTAGATCAACAGAAGACCAAATTACATTTATTGCTCAACACATTGAAGATGCATTCCAGGAAAAAAAGCACACTATTGCAGTTTGGGTGGATATGGAAAAGGCCTTCGACAAAGTGTGGAAAAATGGGCTGAAACAAAAGCTACTTGAAAGTGGAATATCCCATCACATGCTTGGGTGGATCGTAAAATATCTTGAAAATCGATCTGCAAGAGTCAAGATACAGGGTTCAAGGAGCAGATCAGTCTCAATGACACATGGAGTTCCACAAGGCGTAGTTCTGTCCCCAATTCTTTTCCTAGTTTACATTAACGACATAAAATCAACCCTCTGTAATGGAGTTCAAGCCGTTATGTATGCCGATGATCTGGCGCTACTGAGTTCAGAGGAGGACACTGAAAAAGCACAGACAAGGCTTCAAGAATCCCTCGGAACTCTAGAGAGGTGGTCCAATAGCTGGTACATGCCTGTAAATGGGGCCAAAACCACACACACCATTTTCAGTCTCTCTACCAAACCCCAGAAAGTTTCACTTAGATATGGCAGCCAGGCACTGATACATGATGACTCACCGTCATATTTAGGAGTAACCTTTGACTCAAGACTCACATGGAGAAAACAGATAGAAAAGACACAGAGCAAGGGACTCAAGAGAACACAACTGATGAGGAAGTTAGCTGGAACAGACTGGGGGGCAAACCTCAATGTCCTTAAAAGGACCTATACAGGCTATGTGAGGCAAACACTAGAATATGGAATAGCTGCTTGTGGCACAGCCGCTAAATCAAATTTTCAGAAAGTCTCAAAGATCCAAAACCATGCTCTCCGTATTATGACAGGGGCAATGCGCTCCACGCCCATATCAGATATGGAAACAATTACTGGTCTCCATAATCTGGAAGATAGGAGAGACACAAAGATCCTCACCCAGCTCTCCAAATACCACCACTTTCAAGAACAACCCATGTACAGCCGACTACAGAAACCCCAGAAGGCTAGACTAAAGAGAACTTGCTTTATTAAGAACGCAAATGCCAAGCTCGCTGTCCTTAAACTCCCTCCCATAATACCAAATGTTCCACTTAAACCTTACAACGACTGCCCCGCTTGGCTTAGGGATAGCCTACCAACAGTCAGAACCACTGTAACAGGGGTCTCCTCCAAATCATCAATGAGCAGCACTGATATGAAATCAACTACAGAAGGAGAGATCAATAGACTTTACCCACACCAGAGTTGGATTCGAGTGTATACAGATGGTTCAGCCAAGAGAGCAGTAAGAGACGGAGGAGGAGGAATATACATAGAATGCCCAAATGGTTTAAAAATCAACCATGCTGTACCAACAGGTTCATATTCCTCCAATTACAGAGCAGAGGCAGAAGCACTTCTAGCGGCATGTTCTTTCCTGAATGGACAACAGCACAGCAAATATAGCAGAGTGGTCTTTCTGACTGATGCTATGTCAGTTCTACAAGCAATTGTTAACCCAAAAGACAATCAGTTTGTAGACTTGACGCAACAGCTGATTTACTTAGGCTCTTCAGTAGAACAATCTGTACTGCAGTGGGTTCCAGGTCACTGTGGCTTGGAAGGCAATGAAATAGCGGACAGATTGGCCACAAGCGGCAGTGACATGGTACAACCAAATAGCGACTTAACCCACCAAGAGATGAAAACACTAATACAATCTAGTATCCAAGAAAGGTGGCTGGATACCCACACCAGATTTTCTCCCCAAGACTCACTTCATCGCCTCTCTAGAGAGGGACAGTCTATTATATTCAGACTAAGGACAGGGCACAACAGATTTCGTCAACATATGTTCAAATTTTTCGGTGTAGGAAATACGGAGACGTGTCCCTGCAGCGTGGCACCCGAAAATGCTGAGCATGTGCTCCAACACTGTCAACTGTATGCTGACAACAGAGACGCAATCTGGCCTGTTCCAACCACAATGAAGACAAAACTGTATGGTACACAAGAGGATATGGATTGCACGATAGCTTTCATAAAGGCTACCGGCCTCCTGATATAAGTTTTCTGACAGAAGGATCGAAGAAGAAGAAGAAGACTGTCTGCGAGTTCTGCTGGGTGACCCTGCAACCGATTGCTGTCTTGTCCGTAGCATAAACAGTGAGAGGAAGAACGACCGAGAATGGGACAGAATAGAAAAGTGAAGAAACAAGAGGAAAATGAAAAAAAAATGAAGGAACATGGAAAGTGGGAGACATAAAGAGAGACACGGATATACATGGACAGATTCAAATCAAATAAAACAAAAAGCGAGGACAGGTGGGGGAGACGAAGAAGCAGGGAAAATGAGAGATGAAGAAAAAAAAAACCAGAGAATTATAGAAATGTGAATAAGAAGAAACGTAAAGAATAGTAAGAGTAAAAATAACGTGAACTATAGTTCGTTCAACAATAAATAATCACACATGCGAGCTATTTTCTTGAAAACTGTCTGTTAGATCGCAATGATCTTTTGAATGCAGTCTTAGAGTATTCATGACGTTAAGGAAATATTTTTTTTTTCACTAAAGAACAATATGATATTTAGTTTTTTCTTCTTTACGGTATACATTTAAATCATGAAACCGTTTCGGTAGACTTTTGGAAGGTTTACTTTCATTAGTTTCAGGAAGTAATGCACACTATGACTGGTTTTAACAATGGGAACAGAAAACCTGTACAATTTCGTGATTTTCTTGTACAAAGTCGCAGTTTTAGTGACCTGAAGCCAAATAATACATCAGTCAAGGTTGTTTAGTCAAAGGCGCTTCCACAAATTAGTGTTGAGTTATTGTTTCATATAGCTAGCTTATAAAAGGTGCTGTCAGATCTGTCAAACGGATGCACATGCAACACTCAGGTTCTGGAACAGGACTGCAGTCCAGAAGTGGACCAACAACCAGAACTTTCCACCAGAGTTTACAGCTGGTGAACGCAAAGAAAAAAGAAGACATCAACTTCAAAATGAATTTGAGATGCAACTTTATAACTATGCAGAATGTTACTGTTTTACTGTACCTGCGCTCCCTCGGGGAATCTCAGAAGGGTCATGTATTTTGGGATATTCACGACCCAGCGAAACGAACAACATTGACACTTGGACTGGATAGAGCATCATTTAACTGTTGGATTAGACAGGTCACAGAGTACAATCATGTCAAGCACAGAAGAAAAAGGATATATGAAATGTGTGATTATCTATTGTTGAACGAGCTATAGTTAGAATCCAGCATTCAAATTAGTACCATTACGACACAACTAGAATGTGGAATTCAAATTGGTACGACACAACTACAACGTGGAATTAGAATTTGTATGACACAACTGGACTGTAGCATTCAAGTTTAAACAAAACACATCTGGGAACTGGAAGTCAAGGTGGTAACAGACACACCTGGGGACGCCTGGCAGGCAGATGCACTTCGACTTGGAAGGTAAAATTATGCACTTCGACTTGAAAGGTAAAATTATGCACTTCGACTTGGAAGGTAAAATTATGCACTTCGACTTGGAAGGTAAAATTATGCACTTCGACTTGGAAGGTAAAATTATGCACTTCGACTTGGAAGGTAAAATTATGCACTTCGACTTGGAAGGTAAAATTATGCACTTCGACTTGGAAGGTACCATTATAAAAAAGCTGGACCTTACGCTAAGACAAGGGCAGATCTAGAGGTTAGACCTAAAGATAGCACAAGACACATCTAGAGGCTAGACCTAAAGATAGCACAAGACACATCTAGAGGCTAGACCTAAATATAGCACAAGACACATCTAGAGGCTAGACCTAAAGATAGCACAAGACACATCTAGAGGCTAGACCTAAAGATAGCACAAGACACATCTAGAGGCTAGACCTAAAGATAGCACAAGACACATCTAGAGGCTAGACCTAAAGATATCACAAGACACATCTAGAGGCTAGACCTAAAGATAGCACAAGACACATCTAGAGGCTAGACCTAAAAATAGCACAAGACACATCTAGAGGCTAGACCTAAAGATAGCACAAGACACATCTAGAGGCTAGACCTAAAGATAGCACAAGACACATCTAGAGGCTAGACCTAAAGATATCACAAGACATATCTAGAAGTTATACCTAAAGATAGCACAAGACACATCTAGAGGCTAGACCTAAAGATAGCACAAGACACATCTAGAGGCTAGACCTAAAGATAGCACAAGACACATCTAGAGGCTAGACCTAAAGATAGCACAAGACACATCTAGAGGCTAGACCTAAAGATAGCACAAGACACATCTAGAGGTTAGACCTAAAGATAGCACAAGACACATCTAGAGGTTAGACCTAAGGATAGCACAAGACACATCTAGAGGCTAGACCTAAAGATAGCACAAGACACATCTAGAGGCTAGACCTAAAGATATCACAAGACATATCTAGAAGTTATACCTAAAGATAGCACAAGACACATCTAGAGGCTAGACCTAAAGATAGCACAAGACATATCTAGAGGCTAGACCTAAAGATAGCACAAGACACATCTAGAGGCTAGACCTAAAGATATCAAAAGACATATCTAGAAGTTATACCTAAAGATAGCACAAGACACATCTAGAGGCTAGACCTAAAGATAGCACAAGACACATCTAGAGGCTAGACCTAAAGATAGCACAAGACACATCTAGAGGCTAGACCTAAAGATATCACAAGACATATCTAGAGGCTAGACCTAAAGATAGCACAAGACACATCTAGAGGCTAGACCTAAAGATATCACAAGACATATCTAGAAGTTATACCTAAAGATAGCACAAGACACATCTAGAGGCTAGACCTAAAAATAGCACAAGACACATCTAGAGGCTAGACCTAAAGATAGCACAAGACACATCTAGAAGTTATACCTAAAGATAGCACAAGACACATCTAGAAGTTATACCTAAAGAAAGCACAAGACACATCTAGAGGCTAGACCTAAAGATAGCACAAGACACATCTAGAGGCTAGGCCTAAAGATAGCACAAGACACATCTAGAGGCTAGACCTAAAGATAGCACAAGACACATCTAGAGGCTAGACCCAAAGATAGCACAAGACATATCTAGAGGCTAGACCTAAAGATAGCACAAGACATATCCAGAGGCTAGACCTAAAGATATCACAAGACATATCTAGAAGTTATACCTAAAAATAGCACAAGACACATCTAGAGGCTAGACCTAAAGATAGCACAAGACACATCTAGAGGCTAGACCTAAAGATAGCACAAGACATATCTAGAGGCTAGACCTAAAGATAGCACAAGACACATCTAGAGGCTAGACCTAAAGATAGCACAAGACACATCTAGAGGCTAGACCTAAAGATATCACAAGACATATCTAGAAGTTATACCTAAAGATAGTACAAGACACATCTAGAGGCTAGACCTAAAGATAGCACAAGACATATCTAGAGGCTAGACCTAAAGATAGCACAAGACATATCCAGAGGCTAGACCTAAAGATATCACAAGACATATCTAGAAGTTATACCTAAAAATAGCACAAGACACATCTAGAGGCTAGACCTAAAGATAGCACAAGACACATCTAGAGGCTAGACCTAAAGATAGCACAAGACATATCTAGAGGCTAGACCTAAAGATAGCACAAGACACATCTAGAGGCTAGACCTAAAGATAGCACAAGACACATCTAGAGGCTAGACCTAAAGATAGCACAAGACACATCTAGAGGCTAGACCTAAAGATATCACAAGACATATCTAGAGGCTAGACCTAAAGATAGCACAAGACACATCTAGAGGCTAGACCTAAAGATATCACAAGACATATCTAGAAGTTATACCTAAAGATAGCACAAGACACATCTAGAGGCTAGACCTAAAAATAGCACAAGACACATCTAGAGGCTAGACCTAAAGATAGCACAAGACATATCTAGAGGCTAGACCTAAAGATAGCACAAGACACATCTAGAAGTTATACCTAAAGAAAGCACAAGACACATCTAGAGGCTAGACCTAAAGATAGCACAAGACACATCTAGAGGCTAGACCTAAAGATAGCACAAGACACATCTAGAGGCTAGACCTAAAGATAGCACAAGACACATCTAGAGGCTAGACCCAAAGATAGCACAAGACATATCTAGAGGCTAGACCTAAAGATAGCACAAGACATATCCAGAGGCTAGACCTAAAGATATCACAAGACATATCTAGAAGTTATACCTAAAGATAGCACAAGACATATCTAGAAGTTATACCTAAAGATATCACAAGACATATCTAGAAGTTATACCTAATTATATCACAAGACATATCTAGAAGTTATACCTAATTATATCACAAGACATATCTAGAAGTTATACCTAATTATATCACAAGACATATCTAGAAGTTATACCTAATTATATCACAAGACATATCTAGAAGTTATACCTAAAGATAGCACAAGACATATCTAGAAGTTATACCTAATTATATCACAAGACATATCTAGAAGTTATACCTAAAGATAGCACAAGACATATCTAGAAGTTATACCTAAAGATATTACAAGACATATCTAGAAGTTATACCTAAAGATAGCACAAGACATATCTAGAGGCTAGACCTAAAGATAGCACAAGACATATCCAGAGGCTAGACCTAAAGATATCACAAGACATATCTAGAAGTTATACCTAAAGATAGCACAAGACATATCTAGAAGTTATACCTAAAGATATCACAAGACATATCTAGAAGTTATACCTAATTATATCACAAGACATATCTAGAAGTTATACCTAATTATATCACAAGACATATCTAGAAGTTATACCTAATTATATCACAAGACATATCTAGAAGTTATACCTAATTATATCACAAGACATATCTAGAAGTTATACCTAAAGATAGCACAAGACATATCTAGAAGTTATACCTAATTATATCACAAGACATATCTAGAAGTTATACCTAAAGATAGCACAAGACATATCTAGAAGTTATACCTAAAGATATTACAAGACATATCTAGAAGTTATACCTAAAGATAGCACAAGACATATCTAGAAGTTATACCTAAAGTTAGCACAGGACACTCCAAAAGTTAGACATGAAAACATCACAAGACACATCAAAAAAGCTAAACCTAGACATAGAATTATGACACATCTAAAAGTTAGACCAAAAGATAGTACATCTAGATGCTAGACATAAAGATAGCACAAGATACATCTAGATGCTAGACATAAAGATAGCACAAGATACATCTAGAAGCAGCACTTAAGGATAACATAATATACAAATGGAAGCTGAACCTAAAGATAGCACACGACCATAAATCAAACTGATAAATCTATTTCTCCAACAAAGACCACGAAAGAATGGACAAAGGTTTCAGAAGATACACGACTTCCTGTTTATTTTTGGCGCCATCTACACAGCAAGCTTGTCAAACTAATCCTTTGACATATGGATTCCCCCAATCCGACCGACGGGGAATCCCCCACATTCAGACGACCCATATCTTATCCTCTGTGTGTGTTTTCCCAAAGAACTACAGTATCCTTACTTCGCGACAATCTTACGTCTGCATTTTGCGACAGTCGGAAAGAGGTTCGCTAATGAATCGTTGTGTCCTTTCACTATTACTATGTGCCGCGACGTGAGTATTTGCGTGGCAAAGGAGACACTGGCAGTTGTGTCTTGATGTTGAAGCAACAGTTCCCAGTCAGTTCTCTTCAGGGGTCAAGGACTCCGCGGGCACTTCCTGGGAGTTCCGCTGCGACTCCGAACAATAAATACAAACCAATTATCGACGTGTGGGTTCTTGGATCCCATTGTGGCGAAAACAGGAATAGACTTACTGCCTGCCCAAACAAGCATGTCATGGGAGTCGTCTAACTGGCAGTAATCTGCCTGAGAGACACGTAACCAACAGTCTGCATTCTAAAAAGCTAGATCTGTGAAATGTGTCAGTCGGCACAGAAGCAATTCCTAATTACATACAAGGACAGCAAATCAAAAGGTTCGGCCACTTAGAGAGAATGCACTGTGACGCCGTACCATACAAGGGGTATTCCAGGGGCCGAGCAACACGAAGATGGGCACAGGTGGCAGGCAAGCAGACGAGGCGAGAGATTTGGCAGGAGACCGAGTTTCTTTCAGAGAGGCGGTGATGTGTCCTTCTGGTGTGGTAAACCTTTCATGAGTCGCTCTCCTTCTTCTTCAGCATTCCGAGCACTTGAGGTTCATTGCTGCAGATATCACCCGCCTCCACTACTGCTGCTACTACTACTTCTACTACTACTACTACTACTACTACTACTACTACTACTACTACTACTACTACTACTACTACTACTACTACTACTACTACTACTACTACTGCTGCTGCTGCTGCTGCTGCTGCTGCTACTACTACTATTACTACTGCTGCTGCTGCTGCTGCTGCTGCTGCTGCTACTACTACTACTACTACTACTTGTAATAGTGCAACTACTACTATAACGCAGCCCTGATAAGGTGAGTTACCGGGGACCCAAGAAATTCTTCTTTTTATCAGAAATTCCTCTTATCCACAAAATAGTTCAAGCACGAAAAACGTCCATGGATAAACAAATTATTTTGCACAACAGAAATTCGCCACCTCGGAGTATGCCTTAGGCGGTCTGCACTGTACTACCACCACAACCACTCCCACAACTGCTACTGCTACCAATACTACTGCTGCTGTTTACACAACAGCCTCTGTTCATCCTTGCAGAAGTCAGGTCTTCGCCCTACATCGGACTCTCGTGCGTCTAAAAAGGTCACACGATGGCAAGAAAGGTAGATTGACTGACTACCCGTCTTTTGCCATCAGGGTAGGCGACTGAAGGGTGGATCGGATATGAAAGACGTGGCTATGTTCAGTTCTGTTCGTGTTGGGCTTATCCAGGCATTGTTTCGCTGCTTGGAAGATGTGATCCGTGATCCTTTGAAGTCTGGGTGTCTGTTGACTGGGGTCTCCTGCTCGTCGTCATGTCGGGGAAGGTGGGGTGGGAAGAAGGAGGGGGGGGGGGGGATCATGGTCCGCTGGGTGTCTGTCTCTGGTTTAACTCGCTTACTGCTTGACTTCACTGTTGTATCTCTCTGGTTTAAACTCTGTTTCACTAGTATCTGTTGCTGGTTTAACTCTCTCAATGGTTGACTAGTCTCTGTTTTTGGTATAACTCTCTCACCGTTTGACTGGTATCTGTTGCTGGTATAACTCTCTCAATGTTTGACTGGTATCTGTTGCTGGTATAACTAACTCTCTCCCCATTTGACTAGTATCTGTTGCTGGTATAACTCTCTCAATGTTTGACTGGTATATGTTGCTGGTATAACTATAACTCTCTCATCGTTTGACTTGTATTTGTTGCTGGTATAACTCTCTTTCCGTTTGACTGGTATCTGTTGCTGGTATAACTCTCTCAATGTTTGACTAGTATCTGTTGTTGGTATAACTCTCTCAATGTTTGACTAGTATCTGTTGCTGGTATAACTCTCTCTCTCCGTTTGACTAGTATCTGTTGCTGGTATAACTCTCTCAATGTTTGACTAGTATCTGTTGCTGGTATAACTCTCTCACCATTTGACTAGTATCTGTTGCTGGTATAACTCTCTCTCTCTCTCTCTCTCCGTTTGACTGGTATCTGTTGCTGGTATAACTCTCTCAATGTTTGACTAGTATCTGTTGCTGGTATAAATCTTTTACCGTTTGACTGGTATCTGTTGTTGGTATAACTCTCTCAATGTTTGACTGGTATCTGTTGTTGGTATAACTCTCTCAATGTTTGACTGGTATCTGTTGCTAGTATAACTCTCTCAATGTTTGACTGGTATCTGTTGCTGGTATAACGCTCTCAATGTTTGACTAGTCTCTGTTGTTGGTATAACTATAACTCTCTCAATGTTTGACTGGTGTCTGTTGCTGGTATAACTCTCTCAATGTTTGACTGGTATCTGTTGCTGGTATAACGCTTTCAATGTTTGACTAGTATCTGTTACTGATATAACTATAACTCTCTCAATGTTTGACTGGTATCTGTTGCTGGTATAACTCTCTCAATGTTTGACTGGTATCTGTTGCTGGTATTACTCTCTCACCATTTGACTAGTATCTGTGGCTGGTATAACTCTCTTATCGTTTGACAGGTCTCTGTCTGTTGTTTAAATCTCATTATTTGCCTGTTTTTCTGTAGTTTAACTTTCAGAGTCTGGATGGTGTCTGTATGTCTGTCTGTTTTTTAACTCTCTTATAGCCTGGCTTGTGTATGTCTACCTGTGCTTAAACGCAAACAGCCCATCTGGTATCCGTCCGTTTAAATACTCACCCTCTAGTTTACGTCAGCATCTGTAGTTTACCCCCCACCTCCTTCCCCCCTTTCCCCAGCCTGACTGAGGTATGCATTTGGGTTTAATTCTCTTACAGTGCGTATATTATGAGTCGGTGTGTGGATTAATTCAAAGTGTAAATGGCGGGTGTCTGTTTCAATCTCTCAAAGTTAGTTTGATAAACGTATGTCTGTCTCTTAAGTTTCATATCTGTGCATCATATGTCTGTCTGTCCGTCCGCCTGCCTTCGTGAGTGCGTGTGTGCGCGCGCGTGTGTGTATATGTATGTGCATTTCAGGATATCCACCATGCGATAAACACCCGATGACACAAAGTGCCACCATGTGGGTGAGGATCCCCGTGGAGAGGTCCCAGAAACCGCGTTCAGACAATTGGCCATATTTATGGCCTGCCCATATTGCGGCCCCTGGGAAAAGCCAGGGTGGGGCTTCAAATAACAAAACATTTCATACTAAAAAGGACGAATTAATGATTATCAAGAAACCTTATTCCACTTGGCCTGCATATAGGACAGGGTTGGACACCAAGAGAAGGTAGAGGATGCGAGAAGGAGACTTTTACTAACCTGTGCCAACACCAAGAGAAGGTAGAGGATGCGAGAAGGAGACTTTTACTGACCTGTGCCAACACCAAGAGAAGGTAGAGGATGCGAGAAGGAGACTTTTACTAACCTGTGCCAACACCAAGAGAAGGTAGAGGATGCGAGAAGGAGACTTTTACTAACCTGTGCCAACACCAAGAGAAGGTAGAGGATGCGAGAAGGAGACTTTTACTAACCTGTGCCAACACCAAGAGAAGGTAGAGGATGCGAGAAGGAGACTTTTACTGACCTGTGCCAACACCAAGAGAAGGTAAAGGATGCGAGAAGGAGACTTTTACTGACCTGTGCCAACACCAAGAGAAGGTAGAGGATGCGAGAAGGAGACTTTTACTGACCTGTGCCAACACCAAGAGAAGGTAAAGGATGCGAGAAGGAGACTTTTACTGACCTGTGCCAAGCCGGACAATTAAATCTAACACACACACACACATACACACATCTATCTTCTTTTAC
>CAJHNH020001680.1:120000-155000 GCA_905116865.2 Candidula unifasciata
GCACTCCAGACACTCCCGTAAGCGCTCCGTCCCCATCTTAATCAGCAAACGATGAGTACTAGTTCTAATAGCACCATAACTGTGTGATTGTATATCCGTCTCGCCCGTCCCTTGAATGTTGGGAGTCGACCAGATCCCCTGGACACTCCTTGTAGCGCCATTCTCCTCAAACCACAACGATCTAGTTGTACCTCCTTACTGTTCACTCGCTCCTAAAGAGCCCTCGCAACATCTAGCTTGTCATAAATCACTCTTGTACCTTGCACATCCCAGAATGCTCTGAACGTTCGTGTTAAGATTATTTTATTCGTAATCACTGATCCGTTAATCAGTGTTTCAATCAATCAGTCGCCATCTCCACACTAAAGGTTGGCTCTCCAACACGCTCTGTCTCTTGTCTTAGTTGTACAATGACCTTCTTCAGTAACTTCTGACAACCATGGTTGTACTCTCTCTCAGACTGCAGTTAACCATTTGTTAATGTTGTCATCCCACTTGTATAGTTATCCACCTTTTGCCGTCAACATTTCCCTCTAGTACCGGTTTCAAAAGAGTATTATGTGTTTTAATGTTGCCGAAGTATTTTAATTGCCTTTCTCTCTGGTCCTTTTTTTATCCCAGTAATTACTCCGCTTTTTTTTTTTTTTTTTAGTTTTTGAACAACAGAAAAACATCATGGCAAATAGGTTGTAACCCATAAGTGCTCCGTTCTTCTTCTAACTCAAGTCTGAGTCCTAAGAAGCTCAGCACAGTGCACAGGCTCTGTAGCACCGGCAAGAATCCTGAAAAACTTTGGGTAGATTTTCTACTCCAAATATCGACCGGCCAGCGCCGTTAGGCTTCTGTTTTCGATTTCCATTTTTTTTCTCACCTGCGCAACAATGCACACGGGCGTCCTATCTCACTACCCAGAGACCAGGTGGAATTACTGGAAGTCCAAGTCCACGAGAGAAAATCCCAGCTCTTACAGGGGATTGAACCCGGAACCTCAAGCACCCAAGGTGGACACCATGCCTCGAGAAGACACATGTCTGTTTGTGAGAACAGGAAAAGCGGCGCACTTCAGAAAATGTGAGGGCAGGAAATAAAAAGCATTTGATTGGTAACGCGCTGTGTAACGAAATGATCCAGCAGTTTGTCTCGTGTTTGGAACGATGTGGCTTTTGTTTTACGACTGGCTCGTTCGGTTCAAGACTGCCCTAATTTTAGAGTTCTCCGAGTATCGTCGATGGAGCTACGGCGTTCGTGCTTTTTACGGCAGCATTGACAGAAAGGCGCCGGGGGGGGGGGGGGGTTGTTGTCCTTCTACGGAGACAGATCAAGCAATATGGGATACAAGCCGACGCAGCGAAGTCGAAGCTGGCGAAATGAACCTTGTGTGACTTTATCACGGAAACCGCTGTAGTGTAGTGGTTAGACACTCGCCTGCGAATCCGAAAGTCACGGGTTCAATCTTGATGGTGCCGGCGTGTTTTTTTTTTTTTTTTTCAAAAATAATCCAGTCTCCGTTGTCGGCCCAGCCTTAAACGGGTGCAGGTAAATTTCTGGGAAGTTCTTCTTCTTCTTCTTCTTCTTCTTCTTCTTCTTCTTCTTCTTCTTCTTCTTCTTCTTCTTTTTCTTCCATTCTTCATCTTCTTCTTCTTCTTCTTCTTCTTCTTCTTCTTCTTCTTCTTCTTCTTCTTCTTCTTCTTCTTCTTCTTCTACTACTACTACTCCTTCTTCTTCTTCTTCTTCAGCATCGATGAAAACACCTCTAACTGTCGCCTTGTAAGAGAATGCTTGTAAGATAGGTCGAATGTGAATTCTTTTCATTTCTCAGAATGGGACCTCCCAGAACCCAAGCTGGGTACCATCTGGTAAATAGGGTACGACCCGGCTGCTTCATGACACTGAGCTAAGTGATTTTGTGTATTTGTTTTATTCATATATTTATGTCCTAATGAAGGCTCCATGGCCGCAACGTTTTGTTTGTGTTTGTTATATTGCGAAGCAGACTGATATATGTTTCGTTCGGTTTTATTTGTTTTCTTGATAAAGGGATATAAAATTCAAAAAAAAAAAAAAAAAAAAAAATAGTTATTGTTTAATGACTTTGTGATTGTATAGTGTTCAAAACCGGGCGGTTCCCGGGGTTCACCCAGCCTCTAGAAAATGGGGTAAATGGAGGAACGTCGCTGTAGCTACGGAGTTAAGTGCGGGCGGCGGCAAAAGCGGACAGTTTGGGATCAGCTGTCCGTACTGGTTGCAGAGCACTTATGGTTTATAACTCGTGCAGTGACGCTGGTTTACATCTGCTGACTTTACCTTAATAGACCACACGGTCTTCAGGTAGGTATTCCCGCAGCACACCTGACGCAAGTCTCTTCCCTTCTGGCCATAAACATCTGTCACACATCTTCTGACCCTTGACATTACAACCCTCGCCCAATCACCTCGACATTTATAGTCCAAGTGGCAGGCAACACCTCCCGAGCTGAGTCTGACATTTCTTTCGCCCTAGCCCCGCCCATTCTAGCGTCTGATTGGTTGTCACTTCCGCATTCAACTAATCAGAAGCTGCTAGAGATGTACCGCCGGTGGTTGGAAACTACGGCGGGGAATTACCAGCGCAAGGGTAAAAGTCAAAGGTAAAAGGTCAAACATTGTTTATAATCGTTAGATGAAGATATTTCAAACAGATAGTTATCATGAAAAGTCTAACCTGGAAGGAAAAAAATGCCTGAAGCAGAAGGATATATGGCCGAAAGGTGCAAATATCGCAGTTGTTCGAGTTCAGGGACACAGTAGTACCCATATCGTCAACCTTCTATCCCCAAATACTGCGTATCCCAGCAACTAAGTCGTTCTGTCCTCCGTGTCCCTCAATGCCCTCCCCCATCTTTTCAACTGCACTCTCTAGCTCACTTCTCCCTGGGGGGGGGGGGGGGCAGTGGGGGGTGGGGGGGTGGGTGCGTTGTGTGTGTGAGTTTTGGTGTTTTTCTATTTCTATACCTATGTGGGTTCCAGCACAAAGACTTTCTAGTTATATTGTTCTCATGAACGTGTGTCATATCCAGCGTTGTTTCTTCACCTCTTGGTTCATTGAATCACTAGCCTCTTGTCGAGACAGTCCCACAAAGCACGAACCCGTAGCTTCGCTGGCGTTACCCAGGCATCTGTGTAACAGTTTTACTCATGACCTGAATGGTCTGTTTTTGAATTTTTTTAAACAGATATTGACTCTACCCTAGAGGGCAACAATATAAGCTACCAGAATGACTGTAACCATACCCAAGTGCTATAAGGACACTCTCAAAACTGCTCTTAAATCTTTTGGCATCAACACAGCGACGTGAGAGCCTGCTGCACATGACCGTTCTGGATGGCGTACATTCCTCAGGCATGGTGCATCAGCCTGCCGGGTAGCAGAGGTTGCACAGGCAGAGAAAACGGAGGCAGACTCGAAAGAACCGTATTGCTAACTCCTCACTTGTTACGGCTACCACCTGTGGTCCGCACTGCTCAAGAACTTTCCCGCCTTACATTGGACTAATTAGCCACCTTCGTACTCATAATCATTGATCACTACTAGTTTGGATAAAAAGCGGTCTTTATCATTTGTGATGGACGAATCATAACGTTCACCTAACCCATGTTATTAAGAGCCTGACCTCTTCGCCACAGACATTCCTGACAACGCAGTTACATCTGCTACCAAGAGAGGATAACACGAAAACATCTCACCAGGAGAAGATAACTCGACATATCTCACTAAAAACAGAAAACAACGACAAATCTCCCAAAGAGAAGATAACAACTCAAAATAACTCACCCAGAGAAGATAACAACTCGACATGTCTCCCCAAAAGAACATAACTCCAAGAAATTAACTTGACTTATTTCTCCGAGGGAAGATAGCAACTCGAGATATCTCACTAAGAGGAGATAACAACTCATCGCCCGCCTTCCCCCCCACCCCCTTTTTTTTCTCTCTCACTCACTCACTGTTTCTTTCTATCTTTTTACCTCTTTATATCTTTATCTCTTTCTTTCTCATCCTTGTTCTCTCTGTCTCTCTTTCTCTTTTTCTCTGTTTCTAATTCACTCTGTCTCTCTTTTTCAATATCTCTCTGGCCCTCTTTCTGTATGTTTCTCTCTTTCTCTTTATGATTCTCTCTTCTGTGAGTCTCTCTCTTTGTCTTTGTGCTTCTCTCTTCTATATGTCTCTCTCTTTCTCTTTGCGCTTCTCTCTCCTGTCAGTCTCTCTCTTTCTCTTTGTGCTTCTCTCTCTTATATGTTTCTCTCTTTCTCTTTGTCTCAATTTCTCTGTCCCTCTCTTTCTTTTTCTATGTGTCTGTCTTTCCTTTATCACTTCCTCTCTTTCTCTATGTCTCTCTCTCTCTCTCTCTCTGCTTCTCTCTCCTTTTCTTTCTTTTTCTGTCTCGCTCTTTCTATATCTTTCTTTCTGTCTCTCTCTTTTTCTCCATGTTTCTCTAATTCTTTCTCTCCTTGTCTCTCCTTCTCTATATCTTTCTTTCTCTGCCTTTCTCTCTATCCCTCTCTTTCTCTCCCCTTATCTCTCTCGCTCCATTTATCTCTCTCACTCCATTTAGCTCTCTCTCTCTCTCTCTCTCTCTCTCTCTCTCTCTCTCTCTCTCTCTCGTACTCACACAAACACACACTGGGGTCTTGCCGGGACCTCTGAGGGAGAAACAATATGTCCCGTTACTTGTCAAGGATAGTTATACCACTCCTAATTATGACGAGCGGTCCATGATTGGCCATTCGATACCACGAGGGATGCGCACATCTGTTCATATAACAGCCATCAATGAGCATGACTTGTTAACAGGAAGTGACGTGGGTAACCATCATGGCGCCAGCATTCTGGGAACATTTATTATTGTTGTGCGCCTTCCCCTCGGGGCTCCGGAGCCCCGTGGTGGGGAGGGGGGAGGCGGCAGAGGGTGGGGGAATAAACATCTACCCCTTCTCCCCAAACAAGCATGTCGTAAAGGACGACTAGTTAAGAGTTTTGCAGAAATCGAATGTGGTCGGTCTACAGGGGCAGACATCGCAGATTAACGGGACACCAAATGAGAGAATTCAAATACAGGTATCTAGGAAGTATATTTACCGAGGATGGCAGACTCGACGGAGAGATCGAAACCAGATTACAGAAGGCAAAAGCTATCACCTACCAGCTAGCACAACCGCTTAGACAACCAAATGTCTCTCTTACAGCAAAACAGCAAATGATTAATAGCATCTTTTTCCGTACTGTATGTTATCAGTGCCAAACATGGACAATGAATAAGGCACTAGCACAGAAAAAAACTACCTACGAAATCTGATGTCTCCACAAGGTCACTAACAACACTAGCCCAGACAGGATAACGAGAAACAACATTAGAGAGAAAGTTGGAGTAGGACCACGTCTGGATTATATTGACAGGTAGAGAATGAAATGGTTCAGCCATCTTGTAAGAATGTAGCCAGACCGTATGATTCTTATTACTGTAGAACATCTGGGAGGAAGGCGAGAAAACAACTAAGAAAGGAATGGGTGAATGGTGTAGCTGAAACGTGAAGAAACAAAAAAGAACAAATCCATCACTCAAGCCACTCGAGAAGCGCAAGACAAATACAGAAAACCACGACACTGGGCTACAACCTGGTAACAGTGAGATGACAAAACCACGACACTGGGCTACAACCTGGTAACAGTGAGATGACAAAACCACGACACTGGGCTACAACCTGGTAACAGTGAGACGACAAAACCACGACACTAAGCTACAACCTGGTATCAGTGAGACGACAAAACCACTGGGCTACATCCTGATGACAGTGAGACGACAAAACCACAAAAATAGACTACAACCTGGTATCAATGAGACGACAAAACCACTGGGCTACATCCTGATGACAGTGAGACGACAAAACCACGACACTGGGCTACAACCTGGTATCAGTGAGACGACAAAACCACAAAAATAGACTACAACCTGGTATCAATGAGACGACAAAACCACTGGACTACATCCTGATGACAGTGAGACGACAAAACCACGACACTGGGCTACAACCTGGTATCAGTGAGACGACAAAACCACAACATTAGACTACAACCTGGTATCAATGAGACGACAAAACCACTGGGCTACAACCTGGTATCAGTGAGGCGACAAAACCACGACACTGGGCTACAACCTAGTATCAGTGAGACGACAAAACAACGACACTTAGCTACAACCTGGTATCAGTCAGACGACAAAACCACGACATTGGGCCGCAACCTGGTATCAGTGAGACGACTAAACCACGACACTGTGCTACGACCTGGTATCAGTGAGACGACAAAACCACGACACTGGGCTGCAACCTGGTATCAGTGAGACGACAAAACCATGATACTGGGCTGCAACCTGGTGTCAGTGAGACGACAAAACCATGATACTGAGCTGCAACCTGGTGTCAGTAAGACAACAAAACCATGACACTGGGCTACAACCTGGTATCAGTGAGACAACAAAACCACGACACTGGGCTACAACCTGGTATCGGTGAGACGACAAAACAACGACACTGGGCTACAACCTGGTATCAGTGAGACGACAAAACCGCGACACTGGGCTACAACCTGGTATCAGTGAGACGACAAATCCACGACACTGGGCTACAACCTGGTATCAGTGAGACGACAAAACCACGACACTGGGCTACAACCTGGTATCAGTGAGACGACAAAACCACGACACTGGGCTACAACCTGGTATCAGTGAGACAACAAAACCACGACACTGGGCTACAACCTGGTATCAGTGAGACGACAAAACCGCGACACTGGGCTACAACCTGGTATCAGTGAGACAACAAAACCACGACACTGGGCTACAACCTGGTATCAGTGAGACGACAAAACCGCGATACTGGGCTACAACCTGGTATCAGTGAGGCAACAAAACCACGACACTGGGCTACAACCTGGTATCAGTGAGACGACAAAACCACGACACTGTGCTACAACCTGGTATCAATGAGACGACAAAACCACGACACTGGGCTACAATCTGGTATCAGTGAGACAACAAAACCACGACACTGGGCTACAACCTGGTATCAGCGAGACAACAAAACCACGACACTGGGCTACAACCTGGTATCAGTGAGACGACAAAACCACGACACTGGGCTACAGCCAGGTATCAGTGAGACGACAAAATCACGACACTGCGCTACAACCTGGTATCAGTGAGACAACAAAACAACGACACTGGGCTACAACCTGGTATCAGTGAGACAACAAAAGAAGAAGAAGAAGAAGAATGGGAACCCGCAGCGCGATGTGCTTACAATACTCAGACGTGTGTTTCATTGACTGAACTCCTCCACAAATGTCTGATTGTCACAAACATCCCGGAATGGCTAACGAAGGATACGAAAGAACAGGTTCTAAGCATGTCGTAGGAGTCGACTCACTGGGGGCATCCTTCTAAGTCAAGAGTAAATCTGAGACGCAAGGAACCAAAAGTTTGCATACAAAAAGGCCACACGTGTAAAACGGATGTGAACGCAACACTCAGGTTCTGGAACAAGACTACAGTCCGAAGTTGGACGAATCCACAGAGCTTTTCGCTGGAGTTTACAGCCGGTGGTGGCGCGGTGATTTATGTCACAGGCGTGAGGGGAAGTTAAGTCCAACATGATGTGTATAAGGAGATACTCCGTACGTCACTCGGGCGCCAGTCCTTTACTATCCTGGTTGTACGGAACCTCACGCAAGACCCCTACAGCACGTCCTCGTCGTGCGCCACGGATAATGTCTCAAATGAGCATTAACAGAGCTGTCAGGGAATCTCGGAGTTTGGCGGCCCCCAGAGGTGACGTGTCCTTGTGGCTCTCACCAGCCCGCCCCCAAACGCTTGGGTGAAAAATGTTATCAAAACTTATTAGGAACATGAGTAGGTTCGACAAAAGTACAGCTAAAATCACAACCCTTGGTTAAAAGACTGCTGAGTAAAGAGAACATTGCTCAATGCTCATCCTCGGTTAATTCTCAGTGTCGTCGTCACCGCGCTGAGATGCAACACAACAGAAACCATACATGGGCTGGCCATCCTTGTGCATCCTCGGTTGGCCCTCAGTGTCGTCGTCACCGAGCTGAGGTGCACCACAACAGCAACCATCCATAGGCTGGCCAGTCACGTACATCCTCGGTTAACCCTCAGTGTCGTCGTCACCGCGCTGGGGTACACCACAACAGCAACCATCCATCGGACGGCTAAGCCTAAATGTCCGACAAAACTAGATCATACGGATCAAAATCTGACCATCAAAATTTGCACTGAAATGCAAAAGGCCGAATGTTCATACCCAAAGACCCCACTCGCCCGAGTGTTGGGACAAAACTGATAACGATATGCCTGATTCAGGATGTGAAATTCTGCCGGGCTAAAGTTACCTATCTGTGTGGTCACAAAAGTCCAAAACCAACGGGCTGCTCCCCGCTGACTTCCAGAGGGCGCAGCCCCTGTCGAGCGGGAGGCCTGATACGGTTGTGAGGTTAAGCAGGCATGTGCAGGACGTGACGATTCCTTGGGTGAGCCCAGAACCAGAGCGCCATGTGCCGGCTCTGCATGCATGGAAGCCTCCTTGGATGGCGGGGAATGCCCATGATCTGCCCCTGCCTTCCCTTGAGGGCCAACTGTTCCACAGGGGGTTGCCCCAAAGGGGTACTCCGGGGGCAATACCTGCAGCGAAGGAGACAAGGCGGACACCACACAAATCAGGCAGTCTCGACCCACACAAAACAATGGCCACAGTCACCCTAGAAATAGGCCTGACGTCTTCCTTCGAAGTTGGCGTACAGCTGCCCAAGAGGCAGGGAAATTAAAAACGGTTGTACACGCAAAAATCAGGTCCAGGTGAAGGCCAAAAGTCCAAGCGGACGATTAACCGGGACCTTCCACTGGAATTCACAGCCGGTGTTCGATGAAAAAAAAAAAAAAACAGCCGGTGGACTCGAGAAAGTAGAGATTCGTTTATCAGTTCATTCCTTTATAACATTAATTGTTATTATTATTAATCTGCGCTAGGGGAGGAGGGGAAAGGGGGGTGGGGGGATGGGGTATATGGTAGCCCCCTTCACACACTTTCTGAGGGGCTGATTCCTCGTCCCCATGTGTTGGGCCTGCACTGTGCCTGCGATCACTGACTCCCGCCCGACTGCACACAACTCCGGCACGCCACGCTGTCCATCATCCTGTTTGTTTATTCTTCTGACGTGGTTGTGATAACCGTGTGGAGACCTGGCGCCAAACCGCTTTGCGGTGTTTTCAAACGGCTAGTTGTTTATCGACTGAAACTAGAACGTAAATCCTCCACCATTTGTGATACATATTTGATCGCCAGCACAAGTGATGGCGGCCGGTCTCGTGCTGTGTGCACACAGTATCTCGTTCACACGAGACTTGACCTAACGGCTCGTGCGGCTTGCTACGGCTGAGCACTCGATCGATATTTCTTCACGGGCAAGCCTCGTGATGGCACGCCTGTGGTGTAGAGGCTAGATCCTGCCTGCAAATCGGTACCTCGTAGGATCATTTACTGAGTTGCAGTATGTTCGGTCTTTCGTAATATCTTACCCCAGATGACGTCCCAGAATAGTCCAGTATTTTGGAGGGTGGTGAGACTGGGTTTCCCGCCTTTCTGAAGCTTTAAACGACCCCAAAACATCTAAAACAAGCCCTAACCCCATCCCACGGACGTCCCACGAGAGAGAACAGCCTAGGTCGGACGACTGCATGCAGCCTAGGTCCTGCGACTACATGCAGCCTACCTACCACCCCCTGAAATATTAGACTGTACCGTGACCTGTGGATTTCCCCTGTTTGGGGTAGGATACTAAAGCACCTTCCCCCCTCCCAGAATGACCTTAGCTCCCAGATCGAGCCAGCCTTAAATGGCTACCAGGCACAGTCCTGGGAAATAAAGGCGGCCGGTGTGATGTTGACCAAATCACCCACCCAATGATGACTTGTGTATAAAATATATTTCTAGCCCTATACACCCAATGAACATGAAAGCGGAAAAAGGGTCATCTACTATTGTGCTGATGCAACTGCTGCAACAGATATGAATTTCTGGAACTGCGTTTTTTTTTTTTTTTTTTATATCTTTTTTTTTTACGGGTAGCTGGCGCTGTTTGGGTATTTTCTCCGGGGGACGGAGGAGTGTTGGGAAACAAAAGTCAGATATTGTGGCTGGTTCTGCGGCAATGGGTGGTAAATGTATGCATGACAAAAGAGACGTAGTAAACGTATTTTTGGGAAGTTTAAGGTTTGAACATCAGATCAACATCATGGCACACGGGTAGTAAACCATAAGTGCTCCGTTCTTCTTCTAACTCGAGCCCGAGTCCGAAAAAGCTCAGCACAGTGCACAGGCTCTGTAGCACCGGCGAGGATCCTGAAATACTTTGCGTAGATTTGTAACTCAAAAATTTGCCCGGGCAGAGCTGTTAGTCTACACTTGTCGATTTCCAACTGCCGAGGGATTTTTTAGGAGCGCAACAATGCACACGGGCGTCCGATCTCACTACACAGAGTCCAGGGGGAATTACTAGAAATTCTTTCAGGAGCAAGTGCACAAGGCGGAGGTACGAATCGATCATTATGTTCTGGAGAGTGGGGCGGCTGAGAATGAACAGGGTATCTAGTCAACACGGCAAGACGGACACATAATCAATCTATTATTACTAGCACCACTGGAATTAGAACTCATTGATGACTGCTGAAGATGGGGACGGAGCGCTTACGGAATGTCCCGAGTGACACGATATCAGGTCTTAGCTCAACACACTCGACCCAAGAGTCCGATTTTATGAACTCTCTCGGTCTCCGTCTCTTCCTCTCCTTTTTCTTCTTCTTCTTCTTATTCTTCTTCTTCTCCTTCTCCTCCTCCTCCTCGTACTCTTCGTGTTTATCG
The DNA here is from genome assembly GCA_905116865.2 of Candidula unifasciata. Classification (NCBI taxonomy): domain Eukaryota; kingdom Metazoa; phylum Mollusca; class Gastropoda; order Stylommatophora; family Geomitridae; genus Candidula; species Candidula unifasciata. Next base: position 130,969 of record CAJHNH020001680.1, read on the forward strand.
GCTGTCAACTCTGGCTGAAAGTTCTGGTTGTTCGTTCACCACCGGACTTCAGCCTGAGTGTTACGTGCACATCCGTTTTACATGTCTGTTTTATTTGTATGCACACTGCAGATTTCTTGTCTCACCATTTACATGTTTGTGAAGGAACAGGGGATCTATTCTGTTTTCAACTGAAACAAAATCTCGAAACCCAATGGGGACTTCTGGGACAAAACGAACTTTCCTGTGATATCCCAAAAGCCACACATATTCCTGAAACCATTGACAATCAGACGTTATGACACCCCCCCCCCCCCCCCACCCCCCACCCCAATCCCCGTTTTCCCTATCCCTATCATCCCGGGCTCTGCACACCTCTCCAGTAGTGCCAAACGGTGCGAATCGGAAACTCCCATACTTTCGAAGCTGCGGCAACAGAAGGCGACTTGGTTGGCTAATCTAAGACCTCAATAAGCCAGGGGTATTCACGACAAGGTAACCGTGACGGGATATTCCACCGACGCACAAACGACGTTTAGGCTCAGTTGTTAGAGCTAATTGACTCAATGTTTGGATGTTCAGATATGGAAATTGTCCAGTACCTGTGATCTAGTGTTTTTTCGGTCTGCGACTGAGTGGCCACGGAAGGTTGGCGTAGGTTTGGAGTCGAGGCTAGTCTCACAAGATGGGATCATTTGCGGATAAAGGCCAATTGTCTGGCACTTCTCCTCAAATGTGCTCCTAATGTGTTTATTTTTATGTGCGTGTTAAGGAAACAGTTGCACTGATCTTTCTTTATACTGCTTTGTTCCTCCTTCGCTTCCCTTTCCCCCAAGTACTCCTCTTTTGCTTCCTCATCTTCTTCATCTTGTTTTTCTCCTTCTTCTCCTCCTCTCCTTCTGGCACTCTTTTTCTGCTCAATTCCCCCCCCCCCCCAACCACCATTTGTTTCGCCTTCTACGCGCAGTAATTACAACTATAGTATCTAGCCCTATCATTATGACAACGCCACACAAAACAACAACAACCACTACCACCATTACTGCTCATGCTGCTACTGCTACAACCACTATCCAGCTACCACTACCACTACTACTTCTGCTACTACTACCACTGCTACCACTACTACTACTATTACTGCTACTACTGCTGCTGCTGCTAAGCTGCTGCTACTTCTACCACCACCTCACTACCACTACTACTACTGCCACTACTACTACTACTACTATTACTACTACAACTGCCACTACTACTACTACTACTACTACTACTACTACTACTACTACTACTACTACTACTACTACTACTACTACTACTACTACTACTACGCTTACTACTACTACTACTATTACAACTACCACTGCTGCTACTGCTATCACCACTACTACTATTGTAACCACTACTAGTAGCAGCATCCCACTGACTACTACTACTCTGTCTACTATCACTACTTTTACTACTATTACTATTATACTGTACTACTATTACTATAATTTTAAATTCTATTAGTAGTAGTATTAAACTAACTACTACTACTACTACTACTACTACTACTACTACTACTACTACTACTACTACTACTACTACTACTACTACTACTACTACTACTACTACTACTACTATTACTACTACTACTACTACTACTACTACTACTACTACTACTACTACTACTACTACTACTATTACTACTACTACTACTACTACAACTACTACTACTACTACTACTACTATTACTATTACTACTACTACTACTACTACTACTACTACTACTACTACTTCTACTACAATTACTACTGCTATTGTCATCATCACCATGCTGCCGCTGCTGCTGCTACTACCACATACGCAGTTGACAACCACATCCCTCCCCCAATGTGTTCTTCCATATAAAAGATACCCCAATGTTTCCCAAATGATTCTCCCACCCCCCCCCCCCCCCCCCCCCCCCCACCCCAGGTCCCTTACATGACAACAGTTTACAGTCACACCTCCGACCGACTCCATTCCTACTTAGTATGTTTTTTTTTCACACCTGGTTTCTCTGATACCTCCAGCCCATGCTCCGCTGGGTTCCATCGCCAGCCCTTTGTTCCCTGGGCCAACATTTGAAGTGCAGATTTTAGGCCCAGACAAATGGTTGGTTGGATGGCTGTAGACTTGAGAGAGCTCGCTCTCTACCGCGGTTTGATGTGTTTGTTGTGTGGAGAACTCGTTTGTTGCAGGCAGGAGCCGAGGCGAATGTGAGGGAGGGAGGAATCAGCTGAGTCTAATATGGAGGGAGGAATCAGCTGACTCTAATGTGGAAGAAGTGAAAAGTTAACTCTTTTGAGAAAAAAAGGTTGGGTTCGGGGGAGGGGAAGGGGGGTTGAGGGGAGGGGGTGACTGGCTGATCTGTTATTTTCTGACTATACTACTGGTTACACAGCCAAACTCCCAAACAGCCACGAAATGCTGAGACTGGTCTGCAACGTCGGGTAAAGGATACACAAACTAACCTAATACTCCGAGCAAACACTCAGATGATCCGTCTCCCTGATCAGCGTAGGTTCGTTTCTCAGATGCGTTGTTTGGTTGGTCATGAATACATTTTTTTTTCGAGATCCCTGTGGCTCGTCACTGGAGCTACGAAATTCGTGCTTTGTACGATACTTTCGGCTAGCAGCTAACCAAGTAGGATTAGATATCTCCCTCGCTACCTGTCATGCACGCATAGTGGCTCCAATTTACCCCCGGCCAAACACGTGTCAGATATTCTACCAGCCGGACATTAATGGGATTTCTTTGGGAGATACGTCAGTTAAGTGTTTTACGTACTCTTGTTCCTACTTGTGGCACTGCAAGTCGTCTGCCTCGCGCTCCCAACGTCGTTGGTTAGCTCCATGGCTGCGCTCTTCAGTTCAAACGTGTAATTTTTTACGGAGATCTTTCGGGGTCATCGCCGGAGCTACGGAGTTCGTACTCTGTGCGATGCTTTCGGCAGGCGGCTAGCCGTTTTGCTGAGCGAGATCGAGTCATAGGGGATAAAACCCGGTGCACCGAAGCCAATCCTTTCGACTGTTAACTTTAACTAAGATCTTTAACCCCAACTGTCACGTTTCCTTTCTCTGACACTGCGAAGGCGACTGGTTCTACTATTCGTTTAGTTTGATATCTTTTCACATATTTGTCTAGTAGAGGTTTTAAAAGAGGCGGGAGACCGAAGACAACTTATCACTGACATCAGAAGGAGACAGTCATCATTTTTCGGCCATGTTATGAGAAGAGGGAAAATAGAACATGTTGTGACCACTGGAAAGATCTGTGGAAGGAGGGATAGAGGAAGACAACGAGAGAAGATGCTTGACAGTCTTGTTGCATGGCATGGAGGTGTGTCGGCACACGAACTGATACATGCTGCAGGAGATCGCGGATTATGGAGAGGCATGATCGCCCACGCCAGTCGGCAAGGCACCTGATGATGATGATGATGTCTAGTACATATGATTACATGTGACATTGTTTGTTTATGTTTGTTCAACGAATCAACATCATGGCACACGGGTGTAACCCATAATTGCTCTGTTCTACTTCTAACTCAAGACTGGGTCTAAAGAATCTCAATGCAGTGCACGAACTCCGTAGCACAGGCAAGGACCCTGCACTGCTTTGGGTAGATCTTCAACTCTATATTTTACCCAGGCAGTGCCGTTAAGCTACTCTTTTCGATTTCCAACTGCCAGGGGATTTTTTTATGTGCTGTTAACAATACACATGGGCGTTCAGTCTTACTACCCAGAGGATGTTACTAGAAGTCCAGGTGAAAAAAAATCCTAGTCTTCACCAGGGTTTGAAACCGGGGCCTCCAGCACTCGAGGCGGATGCCATGCCTATGGACCACTCAGCCCCATTCAGGTGACACTACTAGGGCCCCATAGAAGCGAAGACATCCATTATTCCCTGCGATAGTTTAAGACTAAGACTCGGCCAGACTTTCTAAGAGAATGTTGACACGGGAGACAACCTGCGATGTGTCATACAAACAAGACATGAAGGGGAGAGAATTCGCTTTCCCCTGGCCTACCGGCTCGTGTCTAGCCACGGAGGAGACAACTCTTCAGGCGAAAGCCATTACCCAGCCTTGGAGCTCGGGGCTTCTCAAGTTACAGTCACTATGTACATCCTTTAGAAATGCCTCTTGTACAGCCCTTTGATTAAAGAACTAACAGTAGACTATTGTTCTAGACATCGACCTGGCTGCCACGAGATACGAAGATAAGTGATATTGTGTATTTGTGTAGTATTGTCTATTCTATGTATGTGCCGAAGAAGGATCCATAGCCGCAACGTTTACGTAAATACTAATCTAGTCATCCCCTTGTGGAATGCAATTTTTCGTTATTTTGAAGCCTCACCTTGGCTTTTGCCAGGGGCCGCAGTATAGCCCGGCCATAAAGATAGTCTAATGGCTGAATGCGGTTTCAGGGACCTCTCCACGGGTGATCCTCATCCACATTGTGGCGCTTTAAGCCATCTGGTGTTTATCGCTTGTGTGATGACCTAGTGGGGTAAAATCTACTACTACGTTCACGTCTTGTTTATGTTTGTTATATGGTGACGCTCGCTGATATACTTTTCGTTAGGTTGTATATGTGTTCTTTAAATAAAGAAGGGAAAACCTACCGGCTTATTGAAACAACTCTATACGTAATGGTGAATGGAACTAGTATGAAAATTGTAAAAACATCAAATTTTATCAAAGCATTCGTGTGTAGGGTAAATCAGTAAGGGGACGAACGGAACTTGATTTCCAAAGGGTTACAAATTGGGCACGCAGGCTCGTCGTACATTCGACACTTCCAAGCATTCATCTTTCACACGGCAGTTGCTTTTTCTATATCAAGTATATTCTGCTTATATATCAACATTCATTGTACAAAATTTAATTTAAAATTCAAAGGCATGGATGGCAAATTCGACCACAAGAAGAAGGTCACGTTTTCCGGACTTCGACAAGGTCACACTTTAAGAACCGCTGTGGCAAACGCAAGCACTTCAACCATCGGCAGAATGTCGTCGTTCCCCCTACAAGAGCTGGCGGGCGGGACCGCGGCTGTGCTGTCGACCGCGGCTGTACTGTCGACCCAGGCTGTACTGTCGACCGAGGTTGTACTCACGTCGAGAATCGGCCGGCCTATCTTGGTCTGAAGTGGGTGAGTACTTGTGGAGGACGCGCCGAGTTTGGCAAACTTTCTGAGTGGTCCAAGTGAGACAAGGCACCGCGGCATCTATGCCACAGAGAGGAGATACACTTGATGAGGGGCCAGAAGGAGTCAAGGCCGTGCCGTCGTGGTGAGGGCAAGTGAAGCTAGTCTGTGTACGCTAGCTTCAGGAAGTGGGTTCACTTCGACAGAAACAGTCAAAAGTGACAATTCAAGGTTTGTTGCGTATCCTTAACAGGACGTTGCAGAACCAACCCTAACAGCCCCTGGCTGGTGTGTGGTTTTTCTAGGCAAATTTACGTCCCGTAGTTTGCCATTGCTTCCTGGACGGTCGGCTTTCTTGATACCACTGTCGAAACAAACGCAAGGCGCATGGCCCGCAGCTGGGATCGAACCCGGCATTACGAAGCGTTCGCATCGACTTAACCACAGAGCTGACAACTGTCAATTACTGGGTTTTTTATACCACTTCTGTGGTGTCGGCAGGGGGGTCTTTCAGCCTAAGGATTTACAGCCGCATGCTAGCGCTGTCGCCCCGACTGTGCAGGTGAGAATTTTATTTGGCCCCCGACAGAAAAAGTAAATCTCTAGCCTTACCAAGGATACGAACCCGAGTCTCGCGCTTAAAAACCCAGGGTTCTAACCTTTCAACCAGCTGATCCTCGATAGAAACGTTAAGTTCTCATTCCCAGTTCGCGTTCCCATGCTCCAGAGGGACCAGGCAGTGGGCAGTGAGGAGAGCATGTCGCAAAAGTCGTCTATGGTTTTTTTTAACTTCGGAGCGCCAACATTAATCTACCAGTGCCGAACATGGACATTATCTAAAGCTCAAATATGCCAAATCACCACTTGCGAGATGAGACGCCTGAAAAAAGTAGCCACCCTAACCATCTAAGATCGAATAAATTATGAAATAATCAGACAAATTGCGGGTAAAGACACCTAGCTCTAGATGCATCCAGAAAGAGCAGATCGGATGGTTTGGCCAAGTCCGACTCCCGCTTACGGACTACGCTGCTGACGTCACCGAACCGGACTAACGATACCTTAACGCAGCAATTCTCAAACTGGATGCCGCAGCACCCAGGGGTGCCGCTAGCGTATGTCAGGGGTGCCGCTAGCGTATGTCAGGGGTGCCGCGGCAATAATCAATTTTTTTTTCCAAATCTGATTGACATTAAATGTGCACTTTTTTTTTCTTCTCTCAAATATTCAAACTGCTTTAGAGAGTAGGTTGTTTTTTTTCGCCCGACTAAAACAGTTTAAGGAACGCTGCGTTAACTGTCTGGTGGCGTCAGCAGCATGGCCTGTCAGCTGAAGCCGGTCTTGGTTTGGCCATCTCGTTAGAATGCAGCAAAATCAGATACCATCACAGGCACTACATCTCAGAAGATCAGCTACCAGAGCAAGAGGACAGCTGGTGAACGCGAAGAAGAAGAAGAAGAAGAAGAAGAAGAAGAAGAAGAAGAAGAAGAAGAAGAAGAAGAAGAAGAAGAAGAAGAAGAAGAAGAAGAAGAAGAAGAAGAAGAAGAAGAAGAAGAAGAAGAAGAAGAAGAAGAAGAAGAAGAAGCCCGAGTGGATGAATCTATAGAAGGATTGACGTACGGACAAGCGAACAGCAGCGAGGCAAAAAGCACACACGGTAGGAAGACGCACCAATGGGGGAAAATCCGTTCGACTCAGACAAGAACAGACGAACGGGCGAAACGACCGAGGCACGCGAACCCACACGGGTACGAGACTGTGAAGATAAAAGACAGCAACATCTGCACCCCCAGCAATGCAAAGAAGTAGCTTCCAGTAAGCTGAAGCAGCAAACCTGGTGGATTCACACCTGACATAGGATTCGGCAAAGACAACACCAACAGACTGTGATCTCAAAAAATGACCTGGGGACAGACAATTACGGCAACAATAGACCACAGGAGCATTCCTTAATCCTAAATAACGCACATTAATGTAAAGAACACGTGGTCAGTCTCCTGAACTAATCCTACAATCCTAACTGATCCAGTCTATTGGCGGCTGCATGGAGGCAGATGAAGGCTACTGGAATCTAACAGTTTTCTGGCTCTGATTTCAGAGGAAGGGAAGTAATTTGTGTCAATAGCAGTATCTCTAAGGAAGATCATCGGGAGTCTTTTCTATATTTTAAGTTTTCTGAAGAGCTACGTTTATTAGGGGAAGTTCCTAGGATAACAGCTGTGTCTCCACAAGGAATGTCTCTCACTAGATACGCCTGGACAAAACAGAAGGGAACAGATTGGGGGACATTTTGGAGGAAAAGGGGGCAAAAACATCAGGCAAATAAGGATAAGAGGGACAACTACATTGTTTCTGTGATACAATTTTTCGTTATTCGAAGCCCCACCCTCTATTAATTATATCAAATTTCGTCCTTTTTAGGACGAAATTTTTTGTCATTTGAAGCCCTACTCTGGCTTTTTGCCAGGGGCCGCAATATAGGCAGGCCATATATATGGCCAAATGTCTGAACGCGGTTTCTGGGACCTCTCCACGGCGATCTTCATCCACATGGTGGCACTTTGTGTCATCGGGTGTTTATCGCTTGTGTGATGTAGTGGTGGGGTAGAAATTCAGTTCAGTTTAGCCCCACCCTTATTCCTTACGTCCTTTTTAGGACGTAATTTTTGTTATTGGAAGCCCCAAAGTCCTTTTTTGTGCCCCCTTCCCCATTCGGCAAAAAATGTAAATTTTTGAAGCAATTATCCAAATATCACTGTTACAAATGTTGGAAAAATTGAAGCTAAAATGTTAATAAAATGAGTGGCCCTGTCTATCTTCCTTTCCGGCACCTTATCCCTTTCCCGCCCCTGTCCGCCTGCTGTGTGGTTGTGTCCTTTCCTGTTCTCTGGTGTTAGTATACAGGTTCGTAAAGTCCCTTTGTGTCCCCTCCTCCTACATAAACTGCTTGAAATGTAAAATATCCAATGTTTCACCCTTTCACAACATTTGATGCTGACCGAAAGGCAATATAAATAAAATGAGTGGCCCTGTCTATCTTGTCCGTCTCCTCCCTCTCACCCGTTCCCCGCCCTGTCCGCCTGCTATGTTTTCGTGCCCCCTCTTGCCTCTTTGTTTATGTGTTCGCAGTCACGCATACACATGCAACATAAATGCAAACACGAAGCAACGCTCTGTAAATATTACTGCACAAAGATACGCACACCGCAGACGCTTGTAAATATAACACGTACAATACAGTTGACACGCATTTATTGTATACAGACGGTTTACAGACAAATAAACTTATTGAACAACAAAAAAAAAAAATATTGGAAGCCCCACTCTGGCTTTTGTCAGGGGCCGCAATATAGGCAGGCCATAAATATGGCCAATTGTCTGAACGCGGTTTCTGGGACCTCTCCACGGCGATCCTCATCCACATGGTGGCACTTTGTGTCATCGGGTGTTTATCGCATGTGTGATGTCTTGGCAGGGTAGAAAGTCAGTTACTCAGTCAGCCCCACCTTGGCTTTTGCCGGGGGGCCCAGAATACAGCTGGGCCACAAATGTGGCTGAAAGGGGTTTCTGGGACCTCTTCACGGGTGATCCTCATCCGCATGGTGGCACTTTGTGTCACCGGGTGTTTGTTCGCTTGTGTGATGGATGTCCTGGTGGGGTACAATAAGCAAGAGGGATGAGAGGAGCAGTCCGAATATGGAACGCAGTTTCTCGTTATTTTAAAACCGCAGCAAAACGGTTGAAGAGGGTTTCCGGGACTTCTATCCGGGTGATCCTCATCCAAATGTTGGCACTTTGTGTCACCGGGTGTTGGTCGTTCGATGTGAGGTCCTGGTGGGGTTGAACGACACACACAAGAAGACATATCGGGCGCATGCGGGAAGAAGTGGTCGATCTCTAAGGCTAGGGACATAAAGCCATCAAGCTGGCGCATACACCATAATCTTATTCGCGCAAATAAGACCACACCACCAATCTTCTTCGTCTTCGCGTTCACCGGTTTTAAACTCCAACGGAAAGTTCTGGTTGCTCGTCCACTTCTGGACTCTAGTCCTGTTATAAAAACTGAGTGTTGCGTGCACATCCGTTTCAAAGGTCTAACTAATCTCCATGCACACTGTTGGTTCCTTGACTCTCAAACAGATGTACTCCGACTTCAAAGGAAGCTCCCAATTAGTCGTCTTGTACGACATGCATTTGGGCAGGCAGTGAGGTTTTTTGTTTTTGTTTTTGTTCTTCCCACAATGGAGCCCTGGAACACACGGGCGTGGGGGGGGGGGGAAGAGATCACAAATATAACCGAAAACTGTTGGTAGCTCTACAGGTTGAACGTGGTCGAGTTTAAAATGTTTTCCACAATGGAATTAAAATTGGAAGGAATGATTCAAGGACAATTAACCATTAAAAGACTTGGTGATAGTGTGTTAAAAGAAGCAGGCCGATTTGAAAACATCAGTTAGTGTCACAGTTTTGTGGATCGTGTGATACGCTTCGCCCACCTGAGAGGATTTCAAGCGTGGCAGCTCAGTTATGTTTCAACAGAACCCACCCACACAGGACTACGGAGCCGCCGTAGTTTAGCGGCTAAATAGCTCTCCTGCCGATCCCAAGGTAGCGGATTCAAAGGTACATAATATCTCCACCCCCCCCCCCTTTCCAACCCCCTTCCCAAAGCATGACCTTGGCTCCCCGGTCGACCCAGCCCTACATATGTACCAGGTAAAGTCCTGGGAAGTAAAGGCGACCGGTGTGATGTTGACCATAACACCCATAGAGGTAAATAAAAAATATGAGTCTTGCCTGATGTGCCACTGCGTGTAAGGGCATCTTATACACTGGACAACAGGTGAGTTAATTACCGTTTTTGTGGTGCTCCCTAGCATAACTGTCATACCTGGCTATACGGCTGAATCGGGTTTCCCGGATTTGTAGCGGTGTGATTCTCAACCTTGAGATGGTAGTCATACAGACTGCAATCCTGGAGGATTAGGGGGAGGGGACAATGATTGGATGTAATCCTCCTTATCCTCAAAGGACTGCATGTTATACCAGGCTGGTGTAACCGTTATGTGTTATAATTAGCATTTTTTGTAGGTTGAACGGGGTATCTAAGATGTGTCTTATTAACTTGCCATCTTGTCCGTACGCCTGTTCGTCTACCCGTCTGTCTGTCCGTCCGTCGGTCGGTTGGTCCGTCTGTCCGTCCGACTGTAGGCCTGTCTGTCTAAATATCTACCTAAATATCTACATTATATTATATGAAATAAACAGACAATGTATTGATTGGCATTCATAGAAAGAAGTAGAAAGAATGACACACTAGACAACATAAAAATCGAAAGTGATAGTTTCCGTGCCGGGAATCGAACATGTCACCCCCAGATAGTGCGTGAGCCTCGCTATGGAAACAAGTGAACGAAGAGACATGACCAACTTGTCACACCTAAAATAAAAGGTGTCTTCAGTGTCCAAGTATATCGTTTAACTGGAAATCCAAAGCTATAGACTACGGGCAGATTTAATCTCAAACCATTAAATTAGTAGTCGAATAATGAACACAACAATTATAAACACATCTAACCGTAACGCTGTGTATAGAATGCCCCCTCCCCCCCCCCCCTTTTTTTTTTTAAACACACACACACATTTAAAAGAGAGATCTGGTTGGTCGATTCTATTTATTGCATGTAATTATATTAAATAAACAAGGATAACGGCGTAGTGGGTAATGAACAGGCAGACAGTTCGGCTGGGTCTGCACCACTGGGTGGTGAATTGATACACGACAAGGCAGATGTGGTCAAGGCCCTTTGGGAACAAGCAATAGAATCAGTAGAGATAGAAGATTATCATGGCCTGGAGGGAATGAGGCACCTGGGTGCAACCAGAGGGTCTGGCTGGCTCACTACACTTAGTGGCAAGGCAAGACGGACTGAGCACGCATTGGAATGCCCCGAGTGCTGTGATGCCATTTCTGGACTTAACTCTGTTAAATAAACAGAGGGGAAATTCTTGAGGCAGTAAAACATTATAGACACTAAACAGACAAGGTATTGATTGGCATGCATAGAAAGAAGCAGAATGATAGGAAAAATTAAACAACAACAAAACCGAAAGCTATAGTTACTGTGGAACGACCCGCCACAACCTGGTAGCCCAACAATCGCCGTTCCGCGCCATTAGCATGCAGGTGACAATGTGGTAGGTCGGCGCGGGCAGTACCAACACAGTATGGCCACCATTAGCCACGGCTCTATCTGCCCTCGCTAACCTCGACTTCAAACAGCACAGGTATCCGCCGGTTAAGGTTCACTAGAGCGTGTAGCCGACAGGCATGGGTGACAGTCACGCCTGTGTATATATATATTTATATGGCATAAAAAACTATGGCGGAAGTCCCTCAGCGACAGAACCCTTTTCAACGCCTGATGTGTATTACGCAATAGTACGTGTTGAACGGTCGGCACTCGGTGGCTGATTTTGTTAACGTCACACCGGCCACTTTTACTTACCAGAGCTTTACCTGGGACCCTTTCGATCTTGGAAAGAAGTCCCTGCAGATTTGAACCCACAACGTACTGATCGGCAGGCCAGCGTCTAGCCGCTAAACCACGGCTTTTCCAATACAGTGTTACACCTGTATTTTATAGAGTCACTGCCACCCGGAGGGGTTAATGTCGTGCCGGTCGCCTTTACTTCCCAGGATTTCACCTGGTACACATTTAGGGCTGGGTAACTTGAAAGCCAGGATCATTAAAACAATCTGGCATAACCTTTGTCTTCTTACAGGGCTATGTAGGTGTTCAAAGCAACGAGCGTGCCGATTATCTGACAGGCAGATGGTTACCACGGCTGGTCCGGCACTTGACAGGAAGGTTTTCCTTAATGCCCTCAATGTCCTTAAAGGTCGTGACAGCGTGGAACGTTTCTGGATAATCATCCTCGTCTGTTCTCATAGGGCAAAGAATCGAACAGACACTGTTTAAAATTTTTCAATGAGATTATAATTCCATTATCAAACTGGCGTGGTCAACTATACGATAATGCATCACATACGTATAGAAGATATACTGGATTGCAAGCAAGGAATCATTAACACCTTAACTAAAGGGGGGGGGGGGGGGGAGGGCTGTGTGGTCTCGAGGCATGGAGTCCGCCTCGAGTGCTAGAGGTCCCGGTGAAGGCTCGGATTTTGGTCTATAGAACTATAGCTCTGGTCTCTGGATAGTAAGATCGGACGCACGTGTGTATTCTTGCGCACGTAAAAAAAATCCCTTCGCAGTTTGAAATAAAAAAGAGCAGCCTAACGGCGCTGCCCGGGCAACATTTTGGAGTTAAAAAAAAGTATTTCAGGATCCTCGCTGGTGCTGCAGTGTTTGTGCACTGCACTATGATTCTTCGGACTTTGGAGGAAGAACGGAGCACTTATTGGTTACACCCGTGTTGTTGATTTGTTGAATTACCATTCATCAACTCACAGAGTTTGCTCTCTATGTCACCTACGTTCCGAAACAAGACTAAAAGTCCAAATGAGGACGAACAACCAGAACTTTCCGCCGGAGTTGACAGCCAAGGAACATTAATAAGCAGACGACTAGTGGAAGGGGGAGACAACTACGGCTATCGTCAATATGGGATGTACCACACAAATGCCAACGGGCTACAATCCTGTATGATCCTAGCTGATCCTTGCTGACTCAACACTGTCACTGTCTGCTTAATCCCGCTGTCGGATTGTCGTATCTTGCCATCACACGGTCCGTTTTATCTCAGCACCAGGCGACCCCGTCAAACTCTACAAGTGACGTCATGACCTGCTGACTGACACAACTTACACCTGGTTGGTGTTTGGAAATGTTTATTTGGGTTCTTAATGTGAGTCAAAATCTCTCTCTCTCTCTCTCTCTCTCTCTCTCTCTCTCTCTCTCTCTCTCTCTCTCTCTCTCTCTCTCTCTCCCTCTCTCTCCCTCTCTATATCTCTCTCTCCCTCTCTGATTCTATTACCTCTCTTTCTGAGTGTTTAACTCTCTTTCTTCATATCCCTCCCTCTCTATGATTCTCCCTCTCTTATTCTCTCTCCTCCTTTTTCTCTCTCTCTAATTATCTCTCCTTCTTTCTCTCCCATTTTTATCCAAGATCGCTCTCTCTCTCTCTCTCTCTCTCTCTCTCTCTCTCTCTCTCTCTCTCTCTCTCTCTCTCTTCTCTACCCTTCTGTTTTAATTATTCTTCTCTCGCTTGTTCTAGAATTCGCTCTATTATTTCAGTGATTTTATTTTGCCTCACCCCTTTATCTGTCGCTTTCTCTCGTTATCTCTAGCTCTTTCAGCCTTTATATGAAACAACTCTCGGCTCAATCTACTCTCTCTCTCTCTCTCTCTCTCTCTCTCTTCGTCTATTTGATTCTCTCTCTGTTTCTTTTTCTTTCTGATTATCTCTTTTCACTTATCTCAACCGCTCTTTGTTATCCTCCATCTCTCTTCTCCTCCGTCTGTCTCTTCATCTTCATCGCTCTCCCTCTATTCGTTTATCTCTCTTTCTACTCCTTCTCTCTCAAATTATCTTGTATCATCCCTACCTCAAATCACCTCTCTTCTTTCTCCGGCATCTCTCTTCCCCCTTCTCTCCCTCCTCTCTCTCTCTCTCTCTCTCTCTCTCTCTCTCTCTCTTTTTGATTCTCCCTCTTACTCCCTACCATTTAAGCTCTTACATGTACATCTCTTCATTCTCCCCCAATTCGCCCACCCCCCCCCCCTTCCCCATTCTATCTTTCATCTGTCGAGACCTAGAGAAAGTAAGTAAATTTTATCCCACCAGGACATCACACAGAGCGATAAACACCCAGTGACACAAAGTGCCACCACGAGGATGAGGATCACCCGTCGAGAGATCCCAGAAACCGCGTTCAACCGTTAGGCCATACTGCCGCCCCTGACAACAGTCAGGGTGGGGCTTCAAAATAACGAAAAAACTGCATCCCTCAAGGGGATGTCGAAGAATATTGAAAGACGTAGGGTGGTCGCCGATCCGCCTTTACTTGCATACAAGCGACGAACCACGGATCAAAGATCGCAGCTTTCTGTGCAAATAAACATCTTTTCTCCCACTGTCTGTTCTGTAGACAAGTCGAGCTACGGGAACCCACTTGTTCACTTGTATACAGTGTTGCCACTTTGGATGTTTTACATCCAGATTTAGATGTTTTCCATTGCTTAAACACTTGCATTTTGGTGGCGTTTTTGACGTTTAGATGGTAGATGTTTTCTAGATGTTTTTCATTTGGAGTGAATTCATCAAATCTAACAAAAGAAACAGGATGAAATTTGACCTCTTAAATGCTGTCTTGACAATAAAATTCGGTCTGATAAAAGTAGGAAAAGGCTGGTATGCTTATCAGCTCCCTGATTGGGTATTAAAAGAAATTGGAACAGCTAAAGCATGCCAGAGTCATTTTGGATCTGAAGCTTCAACTTCATCATCCAAGCTAAGTTTATCCTGTGGATCTTGTGAGGCAGACTTCAGTCAAGATGAGGACATGATTCTATAGGGTAAGTCATATCAATTGTTATGTAATTTGTGACTTTTTCAATTTGGATGGTTTTTTTCCTAGATGTTTTTCACGCAAATTTAGATGTTTTTAGATATTTTTTGACTCCGTTTTGGACGTTTTTTTTTTTTTTTTTAAAGAAAAGTGGCAACACTGCTTGTATACCACCTTCAGAAATTGCTGCCACCGTCGCTAGTGGGTGGAAACGCTTATTCACTACTTATTTCAGTATGACTACCACCACTGCTATCACCACAACCACACCAACACTACAGCAACAGCAGCAGTGACCGCCCAAAAAAAAAAAACATTTAGACAAGAAAATCATGAACAAACGGTGAACGCGTGGCGAGTCAATTGGTACTGACTGAACTGAGAACTAGTTGCTACCGAAAGTAGTTCTAGCACTCAACCGCCGACCAGCCACCTCGTTAGGTAAACACTGGCAGGCAGACCAAGAGTCGTGGGGTCGAGTTTCTTTCTGTTTATCATTGATTAGTTAGAAAGTCGACGTAACTAAGTTATGGTTTGTCTGCGGAGTCTGCAAACGCAGACCACAAACCTGATACCACGCCATTGTGCCTGCAGGGCTGCCGAAGTTTGTTGGTTTGGAATAGTAAAAAAATGTCAGAAAAATACTAAAACACGCTTTTTAATTTTTAATTAAAAACCGCTAAGAGGTCTTTAAAAGGCACACACACACACACACACACACACACACACACACACACACACACACACACACACACATATACACACACACACACACACACACACATATATATATATATATATATATATATATATATATATATTTAAATATATATATATTAGTTAAGAAGAGGGGGAAAAACTTCCTGCAGCTGCAGAGGAATGAGGTAATGCCAAAATACTGATCATAAACAAATTGTCATATTTGTGGAAACCCCCACTTTTTTTCCTCTGAAAATTTAAAGCACCATTTTGTTGTTGCATTTCCTCTATTAGTTCACTGGCCTTTGAAATAACTACGTGACCAATCAGTTCAAATGGTACATATGCATCCACAATTCCATCATGATTACTTTGACTATACTCCCAGTAACTTCTTTGTCTTTAAGGTTCAAGCAGTTCAACACAATGCAAACATTTAAAATACTGATCCCATATTTCATAAACGTACCAAAACATCCGGCGTAGTGCAAAAAGTACAGTTTCTATTTCCTCGGTAAGAGTCAGATAGTACCAAAGATGGGTCAGCAGAAAGCGCAGTCAGAAACGGAGGTGCAGGAGTGTACATTGAGTATCCTAATAATACCAGGGATACAGCCAAAATACCAACAGGAAAGCACTGTCACAACTATGATGCAGAAGTTCAAGCCATCAAGATAGCGGCAGAGAAACTACTAAATACAGGGTATATTTCACAACCAGTAGTATTCCTGACAGATGCAAAAGCGGTACTTCAGTCACTCTAGTCTGGAAAATTACTAAGCATACGGACACTATTATCCGAACTAGGCAACCGTTGTAATTTAGTAATGCAGTGAATACCTTCCCACTGTGGAGTTCGCGGAAATGAAAGAGCTGATAAACTAGCTAAGGAAGGTGCAACTGAAGAACAACCTGACATCCCAGTCTCTTATCAACAGAAGAAGAGAATGATCAAATCAATCAGAATGCCACCGAAACTGGCACAAGACGATTACAATATTATGGACAGACCAAAGCAAGTCATTATCCTTCGCCTTAGAACATGGCACAATCGACTTCGCTACCACATGTACAACAAATTTAAGATTGGCCAATCAGCCATGTGTACCTGTGGACTGGCACCTGAAACAACAGATCACATCCTTCAAGACTGTCCCAGATTCAACGCTTTCAGGCAAAACCTTTGGCCAAAAGAGACACTTGTGGAAGTCAAACTTTACGGGCCGCTTAGTGAATTACAAAAGACAGTGAAATTCATACAAGAGACAGCATTGCAGATATAGATAATTTATTTCATGCGAACGAAAGAAGAAGAAGATAGTACCAAAACATCCGGTGTAGTGCAAAAAGTACAGATTCTATGACCTCGGTAAGAGTCAGATAGTACCAAAACATCTGGCGTAGTGCAAACAGTGCAGATTCTATGACCTCGGTAAGAGTCAGATAATACCAAAACATCCGGTGTAGTGCAAAAAGTACAGATTCTATGACCTCGGTAAGAGTCAGATAGTACCAAAACATCGGGGGTAGTGCAAAAAGTACAGATTCTATGACCTCGGTAAGAGTCAGATAGTACCAAAACATCCGGTGTAGTGCAAAAAGTACAGATTCTATGACCTCGGTAAGAGTCAGATAGTACCAAAACATCGGGCGTAGTGCAAAAAGTACAGATTCTATGACCTCGGTAAGATCAGATAGTACCAAAACATCCGGCGTAGTGCAAAAAGTACAGATTCTATGTCCTCGGAAAGAGTCAGATAGTACCAAAACATCCGGCGTAGTGCAAAAAGTACAGATTCTATGACCTCGGAAAGAGTCAGATAGAACCAAAACATCAGGCGTAGTGCAAAAAGTACAGATTCTATGACCTCGGAAAGAGTCAGATAGAACCAAAACATCCAGCGTAGTGCAAAAAGTACAGTTTTATGTCCTCGGAAAGAGTCAGATAGTACCAAATGTGTGCGAAAGTACTAACTTCGGTGGGAGCCGCCGTGGTGTAGAGGCTAGACGCGCGCCCTTGAATCCGAAGATGGAAGGTTCAAGCCCAGATGCAGCCGGACTTGTTTCAAAAAACGACCTTGGCTCACAAGACGACCAAGCCTTGAATGAGTGCCAGGAAAACTCATGGAAGGTAAGGTGGCTGGCGTGATGCTGACAAAATAACCCTTCGAGTACCGAATAGTCTTTTTTTTAAAAGTATCCAGAAGCCATGAGTTGTGAACCCTTAGGCTCGGTATTATAGATATCGCAACCCTTTGGTCTTGTTTCCATGATAAATATCGTAAATCTGGGAGAAATTTAGCTATTCTGCCTACCCCCGGGCCTGAACCCAGACCACAAGGAGCTCGTCACCCGGTTACCGCGCAGTCCGGTTTAGCCAACTACGCTACCGAGCCGGTCTATCAAACATAGGTCTAGCTCTCTATACGCGAAATGGTGTTGATGTTGTCCCTTTACTTGACATTCCAACTTCGACAGCCCTGGCTGCCCGACCGGAAACCTGACTGCCACAAGTGGAACAAAACTCGTGGGGTCCTGCATGATTGACAAGCGCTCGCGGGTTCTCAGAATACCCTGTTTGTTGGTTGGTAAGCAAGATGGTCGAAATCTAAAACCGCAGGCCGGAGGTGGACTCGATGTTGTGTTTGAAACTCTTCAAATGTACTTGACGCTGATTCTCTAAAACCAGCTTATTTGGCTACCTCTTATTGTGTGAGATAATTCAACCACTGGTTTGGCGGATTTGGTTTCATGGGGCCATAACGCTGTCTGTACTGAACTGACATGTTCTAATTGACTCTGTGATTCAGGCTAGCTGACACAAAGTAAGCTTTAGCAGCGGGGTGGGGTGGAGGGGGTGGGGGCGTCCCCCTCCGTAAACGAAATTTTTAGATAACAGGGAAAATGAGCACACAGTGCCAAATCCTAGTTTAAGAGTACATCAGTAACAGTAATTATTATTAGTATCATTATTAATAATATTATTATCATTATTACTGAAGCGTGGCGCGGTGATTTATGTCACAGGCGTGAGGGGAAGTTAAGTCCAACTTGATGTGTATAAGGAGATACTCCGTA
Organism: Candidula unifasciata; assembly: GCA_905116865.2. Taxonomy (NCBI): domain Eukaryota; kingdom Metazoa; phylum Mollusca; class Gastropoda; order Stylommatophora; family Geomitridae; genus Candidula; species Candidula unifasciata. Next base: position 149,446 of record CAJHNH020001680.1, read on the forward strand.
CGTCACTCGGGCGCCAGTCCTTTACTATCCTGGTTGTACGGAACCTCACGCAAGACCCCTACAGCACGTCCTCGTCGTGCGCCACGGATAATGTCTCAAATGAGCATTAACAGAGCTGTCAGGGGATCTCGGAGTTCGGCGGCCCCCAGAGGTGATGTGTCCTTGTGGCTCTCATCAGCCCGCCCCAAACGCTTGGGTGAAAAATGTTACCAAAACTCATTAGGAACATGAGTAGGTCTGCCAAACGTACAGCCAAAATTACAACCCTTGGTTAAAAGACTGCGGAGTAAAGAGAACATTGTTCACTGCACATCCTCTGTTAACCCTCAGTGTCGTCGTCACCGCGCTGAGGTACACCACAACAGCAACCATCCAGAGGCTGACCATTCATGTACATCCTCGGTTAACCCTCAGTGTCGTCGTCACCGCGCTGAGGTACACCACAACAGCAACCAACCATCGGACGGCTAAGCCTAATTGTCCTACAAAACTAGATCATACGGATCAAAATCTGACCATCAAAATTTGTATTGAACTGAAAAAGACCGAATGTCCACACCCAAAGACCCCACTCGCCCGAGTGTTGGGACAAAACTGATAACGATATGCCTGATGCAGGATGTAAAATTCTGTCGGGCTAACGGCTCGTCAAAGAAATCTAACGTGCGAGGAAAAAAGAATGTACCTATCTGTGTGGTCACAAAAGTCCAAAACCCACGGGCTGCTCCCCGCTGACTTACAGAGGGCGCAGCCCCTGTCGAGCGGGAGGCCTGATACGGTTGTGAGGTTAAGCAGGCATGTGCAGGACGTGACGATTCCTTGGGTGAGCCCAGAACCAGAGCGCCATGTGCCGGCTCTGCATGCATGGAAGCCTCCTTGGATGGCGGGGAATGCCCATGATCTGCCCCTGCCTTCCCTTGAGGGCTAACTGTTCCACAGAGGGCTGCCCCAAAGGGGTACTCTGAGGGCAATACTTGCGGCGAAGGGGACAAAGTGGTCACCACACAAATCAGGCAACGTCACGACCCACACAAAACAATGGCCACAGTCAACCTAGAAATAGGCCTGACGTCTTCCTTCGAAGTCGGAGTACAGCTGCCCAAGAGGCAGGGAAATGAAAAACGGCTGTACACGCAAAAATCAGGTCCAGGTGAAAGCCAAAAGTCCAAGCGGACGATTAACCGGGACCTTCCACTGGAATTCACAGCCGGTGATCGATAAAAAAAAAAAAATTATTACTGAAGCAATGTTTCACACACAGGTAAGAATTTGAACAAGACACAAACAATAAATAGACTGTACAACTTACTGCCTGACATATTTGGTTGTAACTCGTCAGAATTATACTGCAGTAACAATTGATTGAAAAGAAGCAATTAAATTCATTCTTCTAACTGAAAATGAAAATCGACTACATTATTATCTTCTTCTTCTTCTTCTTCTTCTTCTTCCTCTTCTTCTTCTTCGCGTTCACCAGCTGTACACTCTGGCGGAAAGTTCTAGTTGCTCGTCCACTACTGAACTGCAGTCCTGCTCCAGAACCTGAGTGTTGCGTGTGCATCAGTTTTACAGATCTCCTTCTCTTGAATACAGACTGTTGGTTCCTTGCCTCTCCGGCAGATGCATTCCGACTTCAAAGGAAGCTCCCCAATTAGTCGACTCTTACGACATGCTTTTGGGGAGGCAGTGGGTCTATTTTTGTTTTCCCCACAATGGGGCCCCGAACCCACACGGGGGTACATTATTATTATTATTGTTTTTATTATCCACATCCTCCTCCTCCTCCCCCTTGTTGTTGTTGTTGTTGTTGTTGTTGTTGTTGTTGTTGTTGTTGTTGTTGTTGTTGTTGTTGTTGTTGTTGTTCTTCTTCTTCTTCTTCTTCTTCTTCTTCTTCTTCTTCTTCTTCTTCTTCTTCTTCTTCTTCTTCTTCTTCTTCTTCTTCATCCTCTTGTTGTTGTTGTTCTTCTTCTTCTTCTTATTCTTCCTCTTGTTGTTGTTCTTCTTCTTCTTCATCCTCTTGTTGTTGTTCTTCATCCTCTTGTTGTTCTTCATCCTCTTGTTGTTGTTGTTCTTCTTCTTCTTCTTCATCCTCTCGTTGTTGTTGTTCTTTCGTCCTCTTCTTCATCCTCTTGTTGTTCTTCTTCTTTCTTCCTCTTCTTCATCCTCTTGTTGTTTTTCTTCTTTCTTCCTCTTCTTCATCCTCTTGTTGTTCTTCTTCTTTCTTCCTCTTCTTCATCCTCTTGTTGTTCTTCTTCTTTCTTCCTCTTCTTCATCCTCTTGTTGTTCTTCTTCTTCTTTCTTCCTCTTCTTCATCCTCTTGATGTTCTTCTTCTTCTTTCTTCCTCTTCTTCATCCTCTTGTTGTTCTTCTTCTTTCTTCCTCTTCTTCATCCTCTTGTTGTTCTTCTTCTTTCTTCCTCTTCTTCATCCTCTTGTTGTTCTTCTTCTTTCTTCCTCTTCTTCACCCTCTTGTTGTTCTTCTTCTTTCTTCCTCTTCTTCATCCTCTTGTTGTTCTGCCTCTTTCTGCCTCTGTCTGCCTCTTTCTGCCTCTTTCCTCCTCCTCCTCCTTCTTCTTCTTCTTCTTCTTCTTCTTCTTCTTCTTCTTCTTCTTCTTCTTCTTCTTCTTCTTCTTCTTCTTCTTTTTCTTTTTCTTTTTCTTTTTCTTTTTCTTTTTCTTTTTCTTTTTCTTTCTTCTTCTTCTTCTTCTTCTTCTTCTTCTTCTTCTTCTTCTTCTTCTTCTTCTTCTTCTTCTCCTTCTCCTCCTTCTCCTTCTCCCTTCTTCTTCTTCTTCTTCTTCTTCTTCTTCTTCTTCTTCTTCTTCTTCTTCTTCTTCTTCTTCTTCTTCTTCTTCTTGTGTTGTGTTTTTCGTACTTAACCATCGGAGACAAAGTTTGAAATGATGTTATCGGGCAGACTGTAGGAACAGCACAATGCAGCAAATTCATGGTTTGGGAATTTAGTAAGAATGCAGCCGGGCGCTACAAATGAAAAGATCTTTAGCGAAAGCAAGAAACCGTCCTAGAAGAATATGGATTGATGACATTAAAGAGCTACTACATCGACATGGAATGACAGTAACCTTTCTTCTTCTTTTTCGCGTTCACCGGCTGTGAACTCCGGCGGAAAGTTCTGGTTGTTCGTCCACTTCTGGACTGCAGTCCTGTTCCAGAACCTGAGTGTTGCGTGTACATCCGTTTTTTAGATCTGTATGCAGATTGTTGGTTCCTTGCATATTACGCAGATACACTCCGACTTCGAAGGAAGCTCCCAATTAGTTGACTCTTACGACATGCTTTTGGGTAGGCAGTGGGTCTATTCTTGTTTTCCCCATAGTAGGGCACCGGAACCCACATGGGGGAGACAGTAAAAATTGCTGAACATCAATCAATGGATCGCAAACTGTTAGTTAGTTAGTTAGTTAGTTGGGTTATCGTCATTGCACTCCGGACATGTCCATAGGTGCTCAGATCCTCCCCTCAGTATGAACCCCAACGTCCGATGGCTAATAGTACCAGTTCTATGTTGATTAACAAGTCTTCTGACGTGTCCGGTGTGCGTCTCGTTTTTTGCTGTGCCGATCGCAAACTGTTTCTCCCCTCAACGCTTAGCGGCCGAAGTGGAAACATGATGACAAAGATGGCGTGGTTTTCTATAGGCATATTTTGAATTGGGTAGTTTGCCATTGTACTGTATGGTCTACTCTCAATATCCCTATCGTAACCAACTCAAGACAGTCTGCTGCCAAATGACCTGCAGCTGGGCTCGAACCCTGCACCCAGGCATTACGAAGCACGCTCGCAAGGACTACGCCGCACACACCGACAACACAAATAATAGTAATAACATATAAAGAGAGCTTTTATATACATATATATCTTTGTGTGTGTGTGTGTGTGTGTGTGTGTGTGTGTGTGTGTGTGTATACTGTTGAGAGAGAGGGAGGTCATCTTAGCTCGCCTAAAATCTAGGAAAGGCAGAGTCTGCGATCCAATGAACAGGAAGAGGGGGGGGGGGGGGGCCTCAATGTGCCTAGACCTGCAAGTTTCATCGCCCCTGCTCATCAGTCGACATTGTGACATGTCCCCACAATAGTAGGTAGCAAAAGTCAGCATGCAATTGACCCAGAAAGCACAGCGTAGTGCGACAAACGTTGCGGCAACAATCTTCAACAGTAAATACACTTGCAAGCTTCCCCCCCTTCCCCCCCCCCCATCCCCTCTTCGCCATTCACGGCTCATCCGCGACTAGCAGGCCCTCCATGACATATGCATTCTGAGCACCACAATAATGGATAATTATTATTTTGTTTCGTGCCCGTGTCAGCGACCGGTCACAGTTTTCACAATGTTTGAACACAAATTTGCTGTGACGTGGTAAAAGTCGGAACGACAGAAGTCACGGAATAATCTTGTTCTCTCATCTCCTGGAAGTGGGAGCGTAGTTGGGGAAACACAGTTTGATGAATGATGCGAAGACGGCGGGGTGTCTGAGGTATGGGTAGGCGCTGTGGTTAATGTTGTTGTGTCAAGGTAGGTGGATAAAAACTAGGACTGACACATGTGGGAGGTAAGGGTCCCGATGCGTGAACTGTCAAATGTGTCGTTGTGTTGTCAAGAGGGTTTTAGGTGGAGCAGTGGTTGCTGGGTGGGAGGGGGGCGGGGGAGGGGCACAAAAGAGAGAGGAGAAAGAACAGTATTGTAAAGGAGAGACGATAAGGAAGAGAGGCAGCGTAAGGAGGAGGAGCGAATGAACGAATGAAATGGTTATAAATTAGCCGTCTTACAAGTCTAGTTGAGTTGAGTCAAGAATTGACATCACAGCACTCGCGGCATTCCCATGCATGCTCTATCCTCATCTTCAGCAGCCAGCGCAGAGTTCCAATACTGAAGGAACCGGTCAAAATCTGGTTATATGTCCGTCTTGCCTTTCTTCTGAGTGCAGTGAGCCGGCCAGACCCTCCGGTTACACTCAGATGCCTCATTCTCTCCAGGCTATAATAATCTTCTATCTCTACTGGTTCCGTTGCTTGTTCCCAAAGGGCATTGACCACATCTGCCTTGTCATGTATCAGTTCACCACCCAGTGGTGCAGATCCAGCTAATGTGTTTGCCTGTTCATTACCCACTACGCCGGCATAGTCTTGAGAAAACATCCAAAGTATGCTCACTACCCGTGACCTTCCCAGTAAAGCTTGCCACTCTGCTCGAAGCAATCCTGTCTTTACCTTTCTTAGCATGCCTTCAGAGTCTGTTACAATTACGATATGTGTATGCATTTTGTTCTCCAGCCACCAGAAAGCTGCAGTTACCGCCTCCACCTCCATTCCGTCTTACAATTGACCCTTCAAGGTAAAAATCTTTCCAACTGCAGTCCCATTTTTGTTATATCACATATATTATGTTCGAATTTCAAAATTTTTAAATAAATGTCAATTAAAAAATACAAAGGCAGGAATGACAAATACACTATTTCAAAAATGCGTACAAAAATACTCTTACATGGCGACACCCACAAGTACACACATGCATATACACAAGACACTTACACACATAGAG
>CAJHNH020001680.1:160000-197500 GCA_905116865.2 Candidula unifasciata
GCGGTGGCCAGGCTGTACCCAGCCTGCACTGTGAAGACGGCACATTGTTTGTTTTATCTGCAAGGGGGATTCTTCCATTCAGGCGCGTTCCTATCTGTCTACGCCGTGTGCAAGCAGATATAGCAAAAATAAGGAAGAGAGAGACAAAGATGTACACAGACAGACAGACAGACAGACAGACAGACAGACAGACAGACAGACAGACAGACAGACAGACAGACAGACAGACAGACAGACAGACAGACAGACAGGCAGGCAGGCAGGCAGACAGACAGACGGACGGACAGACAGACGGGCGGACAGACGGACGGACGGACAGACAGATAGACAGACACAAACAGAGCCATACAGACAAAATCAAACACAGGCAGACATATTGACACAGACAGACACACAGGGACAGGCACAGAGGGACAGGCACAAACAGAAAGATAGACACAGAGAAGACAGACAAACACAGAGATAGACACAGACAGACAGACACAAATAGACAGAAAGCCATACAGACATATAAACCAAGAGAAACGGACATAAAAAAGACAGAGGGGCAAATAAACAGACACATATACACAAATAGACATACTGATATAGATAGACAGACACATAGAGACAGACATAGAGAAAAACACAAACAAACACGGAGAGACAGAAACAGACATACAGAAACAGATAGATCGTCAGATAGACACACACAAACAAACATAGATACAGACACATAAAACAGACACGCACGGACAGACTGGCACACAAATGTAACAGGGCCAGAAAGCCCCATAGTACTACTATTAAAAAATGAGGAAAGAAAATAGTATAGATTCGTTTAGGTGGGGGCTAGAAACAATAATATTCTAGTCCAGGCATGAGATCTTCTGTGTAGAGTCTAATAAGTCAGGTAATAATCAACTAAACTAGAAAACTACTAAGCACACTAACTACTAGTCCTAAGCTGAAGGAAACAACTGTAACTATGGATACAACGTTGAACATAATTTTATTGAACTTCACATCAGCATGGCCAAAAGTAACGACATAAACGACCACGTGCTGAAACAAAACCTCAAACATACAGCAATTTACCATTTAACTATTCCTTGTCTAGAATACCAATGAAAATCTATTTTAACCAACTAACCACTGAACGTACCCTTGACTGCCATCAGTCCGACCACGAACGTTACCTGTGGTCGCCATGCCCATAGACCAGCCCATTGTGCAAAGCATCAGTCTTCTTGGGTCAGGCTTCCACAGTTTGGTCCGGAAGTCGAATAGAACGCTGCGAGACTAGACAAAATCTTTTATACCCAGCGAGCCAGATTTTTCCCCATCTTTCGTATACTTTATTAACTGTCAATGTTTCTCAAAAGGCCGGTTAGCATTTTTAAACCAGGATAAACCTCTCAAAGACCTTTAATCTGTTGTACTGTAGTCTTCGTCGCTTCCACCCTACTACACGTCGGATTATTATTTTTGTTGACGTCCCGGCAACCACACAATGTGTAACATAAATTGTCTAAAAATCATCCCCCAACTCCTGTTCTACATCACCCAGAGTTACTGGCTATAGCCACCTGAAATAAAATACTCCTCCCAACATCACGTAATCACTAGTCACTTGCAGTACCACTAATAACATTCACCCCAAAAATAGCTGACATCGATATATAATCAAAGCATGAGTCGTCCCAAGGAAACTGGATAAGAAACGTATAAGTCCCAAATAAGAAATTACCAAGATGGCAGTAGTCATGAAACATCCAGTGAACATTTGCGTTCGAGTTTCAGCTACCATCTGCAAAATCACTACAAATCCCCCCTCTACATCAATAATGGCGATATCATCGGAACACGTTAGCATGTGCGCTTGGGTCCGAGACACCATCAGAGTAGAATAAACCCCCTGTTAATCCGCTCCTCGCTAGAAAAATGCGTTAAACACATATCAAATCACTACTAAAACACAACAAGCAAAACCAAAAAGAAAAACATGTTACTGCAATAAAACATAGTAATCAGTTAACATCCGGATTCTTGATCAGTTGGATTTCCTCTCCGACGTCCAGTAATTCTTCGTAGACAAGTTGTCATATTTGATACCTCAGCCGCAGGGCTTACAATGGACATTTTCGTTTACTACCTCGGCCAAAGGCCTACAAAAGACATTGTCTCGGCCCCGTGGCCTTGGAGAGACGTAACACACTCTTGTCTCGGCCGCATGGCCCTCGAGAGACATATCGGACATTACCTCGGCTTTGGCATAGCCTACAATTACCTCGGCTTTGGCATAGCCTACAAATGGACATTTTCGTTCACTACCTCGGCCAAAGGCCTACAATGGACATTGTCTCGGCCGCATGGCCCTCGAGAGACATAACACACTCTTGTCTCGGCCGCGTGGCCATCAGAGACATATCGGACATCACCTCGGCCTCATGGAAGGCCTACAATTACCTCGGCTTTGAAAAAGCCTACAATGGACTGATCGGACACGTTACCACTTTTGCCAATGTCTCGGCCGCTCGGCCATCAAGAGACAATCCTCTCGTGACTGCCAACACCGCTTGGCTTCGAAGTGACATTCAACAATTACCTCGGCCGAAGCCTACATGAGAATGGAACGAAATTACCTCGGCCGAAGCCTACAATGTTTCAACTGGTACCAGCAATGTTAAAAAACGTCATTGCTTAAGTGGCTCGGTCGGTGTACTTTAAACAAGGCTCCCTACTATACAAACAGACCTACAGTTAAACCTTGATGTGGAGACATAAATCAAGATAAACTGACCCCAAGTTCAGGTCGAGACGTAAACAAGTCACTCCGTGGACAATAGACAAAACCACTCCTAGTCGACAATAGACACTGACCACTCCTAGTTAACTTAACAATAGACGCCGACTACTGCTAGTGAAAACAAAACTAACATCTGGTCACACAATAAAACTACACAGGCTGAACCTACACAAGTCCTAAACCAAATTAAAATCAAGACGCGATAATCTGAGCCGTCTAGAAGACTTATAGAAGCAGACAAACAATCATAAAAACAGGCACAGGCAGACAGACGCAAGGGACACAGACCGACAGAGACACACACACGGGCACAAAAAAGACTAAATGACAGATAAACAGACAAAAACAGAGGGACGGACAGATAAACTGGCGTTTTGAAGAGCAAGAGAACATGGCATATATGAACAAAAGAACCAGCAGCGAAAGAGAACTGAGAGAACAAATCACAAGTCAAATCATTAAACTATCTTCCACATTGCCAGAAGGCAACTAGGTGTGATAAAAAAAAATTACAGTCATAATTTGTATGGCATGAAAAATGCATCCTGGCAGAGTGAAATGAAGTGCAATGGCACCTTCATCAAAGCTAACACAATTCTGGTGCCAGATAGCCCTTTTAACAGACCAAAATTAATTACGCTTTAATGATCATATTTTCCAAGACAGTAAAGGGAAATATAATATGGCCTTTTGTGTATCCTAGAAGTGGTAACTTGTTGAGCCGGAAAACATTACCCGAGTTCTCATGTCAGTGAGATGTGAGGGGTTCAGTGCCGGTACTCGCTCAGTGGCAACTGGCAATTAGCGCATTAGGAGCCATCCGGGAGGTGAGACAAGGTGGAAAAATCGCGCCAAGTGGAGCTGCCTTTGAAGTTATGCTGCGGGTTTTCATTTCTCACGTGATGGTGAGTAGGTTTTGTCATTTGCCCGTTCGCGCTTCACCTGTGAAAATGAGAGATATTATACACCGGAGACTGGTCAGTGCAGACAGCCAGATAATTGTGTGGGTTGCTGCCTTGATGTGTGGGTAGCCGCTGCCTTTACGTGTGGGTTGCTGTAGCCTTGATGTGGGAATTTGTCGGGTTTTCCCGCTACTTCCTTTTTTACATCCACCACCTCCCCCCTTTTTTCATTTATAAAGTGCTGACATTAATGTACTTATTCTCTCTTTTATTTGTCCATGTGCAAATGGTTAACATTTAGATGTGGGTTATCTGTTGTCTGGTTGATATTTTGTTACATTTATGTGTCGGTTATCTTCTGGCTTCAGCAGACTGCTAACATGTCATGCTGCGGTTATCTATCTTCTTGTGGAGAACGTTAACACCTATTTGTGGGTTATTTATCTTGTTTACACTCATCTGTGTTTTGTTTTTTTAAATCTGGCTAACACTCCTCTGTGAGTTATTTATCTTGTTAACACTCATCTGGGGATTATTTATCTTGTTTAAACGCATCTGTGGGTTATTTATGTAAACAAAAACAGCGTCCGACCCACAATAGTGACTATTGTAACTAATTTAATGACTTGGTTCGCAAATTTTTTGACGACGTCATGTAATTCGTTTTACAAATTTTTTCTGCAGAATGCAAAGTGTAGTGATACTATATAAACACCCTGTTAACACACACACACATATACACAAACACACACACACAAACACACACACACACAGACACTTACACAGACACACCCACCCAGGCACGCACGCACAGACAGACCATGACCGGCTCTAGCCGGTCATGGACAGACAGACAGACAGACAGACAGACAGACAGACAGACAGACAGACAGACAGACAGACAGACAGACAGACAGACAGACAGACAGACAGACAGACAGACAGACAGACAGACAGACAGACAGACAGACAGACAGACAGACAGACAGACAGACAGACAGACAGACAGACAGACAGACAGACAGACAGACAGACAGACAGACCAGACCAGACCAGACCAGACCAGACCAGATCAGATCAGACCAGCCCAGCCCAGACCAGACCAGACCAGACAGCCAGCCAGCACACGCACACACACACGCACGCACACACACGCACGCACACGCACGCACACACACGCACACACGCGCACGCACGCACACGCACGCACACACACGCGCACGCACGCACGCACACACACACACACACACACACACACACGGACGGACGGACGGACGGACGGACGGACGGACGGACGGACGGACGGACGGACGGACGGACGGACGGACGGACAGACAGACAGACAGACAGACAGACAGACAGACAGACAGACAGACAGACAGACAGACAGACAGACAGACAGACAGACAGACAGACAGACAGACAGACAGACAGACAGACAGACAGACAGACATATCCAGGAGGATGAGGAGGAGGTACCCTTTGGTGTGAATTAGTACCTTTTCAAAAAACATACGGTACTATTCCCCAAAAGTTTCAGTAGTAACATAGCGTTCATGTAACGGCTGTAACTACCGCTCGCACTTTCAAATGCCAAAGAAACCTTATTTTACTTACGCAGTCAATGCAGAAACTGTACCGACTGAAAGCTACCGGTTACTGGTAATACAACACTAGCTGCGCACGAATATTGTCAACAGCCAAGCAACGTGGAAGAAAATACCACGTGATACTCTCTACGGTTTAATTGTTATCTACTAACTGACAACGCCTCGTCACTGCCTACGCTTATAGACAAGTCTAATGACTAACGAATTGTATCGTCATTGGAGCCGGTAGTGTGGTCGCTTGATGATCTGAAGGTTGTTGGTTCGAATTCTCGTGTGAATTTGTTGTTTTAGAATTTGACCTCGGTTTCAAGATCGACGGTCTAAAATCGGTAACAAACAATTAACTGGGGTGTGAAGGTTATGATAACTTGTGTTATTATATTGTCTGTCTGTCTGTTTCTCCCTCTCTCTCCCTCCCTCTCTCTCGTTCCCTCTCTCCCTCTCTCTCCCTCTCTCTCTCCTCCCTCTCCTCCTCTCTCTCCCTCCCTCTCTCTCTTCCTCTCTCTTTTCCTCTCTCCCCCTTTTCTCTCTCCCCCTCTCTCCTCCTCTCTCTCCCTCTCTCTCTTCCTCCATTTCTCCCTCTCCATCTTTCTCCCTCTCTCCCCCCCTCTCTCTCCCCCTCTCTCTCCCCTCTCTCTCTCTCTTCCTCTCTCTCTCCCTCTCTCTCCCCCCTCTCTCTCTCCCCCTCTCTACCTCTCTCTCCATCTTTCTCTCGCTCTTTCTCTCCATTTCTCTCTCCTCTCTTTCCCTCTCTCTCTCCCTCTCTCCCCCCCCCCTCTCTCCCTCTCTCTCTCTCTCTCTCTCTCTCTCTCTCTCTCTCTCTCTCTCTCTCGTACTGTTGTGTACTTAATTTTTTTTTAAATCTTCCTTTCTAGTTTAGTTATTCCCGATGCCCACCGGGAATTCAACTCATATACAAACTCCAACGATGATGAACAATGCAGTTTACCCAGGTCTAGCAAAAAACAAAAACAAAATAAAGAAAATGGGGAAAAATATAAAGTTTACATCAGCTTTCTGAAAGACTTACAATTTTGTTTTTAAATAGAGGACGCTGCGGTGATTAGCCTTCATCAGCAGAACAACGTCATAAACTTCTTTGTCGTTGTTCTCCTTCGCGTTCACAGGCCGTAAACGCCTGCGGAAAGTTCTGGGTGTTCGTCCGCCTTCGGACTTCAGTCTTTTCCAGAACTGGAGTGTTACGTGCAAATCCGTTTCAGGCAGATGCACTCCGACCTCGAAGGATGGCCTCGACTCCTGCGAACAAGTTCCAGGGGCGGTAGATGTTCTCAGTATAATGCAACTTTTTGAAATACCACCCCTAATAGCTTTGTGCTGTGAAATCAAAAGTTCAATTTGTATTTTGATATCGCTGCTTTTGCCGCCCATTTTACGCTGCCGCCTGAAGCGGCCACATCTCAGGTTCACAGCACGGCACGGCCCTGACTACGACATGCTTGTTGAGGGGACAGTGGGCAGGGCTACCCGTGGGATTTTTATCAAACCCCAAGCTAAGCTGACCAAAATAACCAGCAACACATAAGCAATAAATAAACAAAACAAAAAACAAAAACCCAAGAATGATAAAAAGTATAAATTTTAAAGTTGCGAAACAAAACATTAACCCACTCTTATTTAAAGGTTAGTTGCGTGTCCTTTACATGACGTTGCAGAACCAATCTCATCAGCCCCTGGCTGTTGTGTGGTTTCACTAGCCAAATTTACGTCCAGTAGTTTGCCATTGCCCCCTGGACGGTCGGCTCCCTGTTACGCAAGGCGTATGGCCCGACGCTGGGATCGAACCCGGTACCCCGGCATTACGAAGCGTTCACATCGACTTAGCCACTGAGCCGACTGTTTTATATAAGGATATATATTTATTTATTTTAAAACAGATTTCAAAATCTGAACTAAAGGAGTCATAAAAAACCCAGATATTTGGTGGGGGGGGGGGGAGGACCCAGTATGTGTAGATCTGGCAGTGAATCTATTTTTGTTTTTCCCTACAGTTCTGGGGGCGGGGTTGGGGGAGGGGGGGGGGGGGCTGCGGGGTCTCGAGGCATGGTGTTCGAAGAATGGAGCACTTAAGGGTTACTTCCCGTGTGCCATGATGGTGATCCGTTGCTCAAAACAAAACAAATAACCTACAATAAGGCCTCGGAATCTACACGGAATTACAATAGTTGTAATCTGTTTTTTAGATCTTGTTCTTTTTAAAGACTTTGTTCTTTTAAAAACTACTGTAGCTTTATAGCAGTCACCTCATTTCGCTAAACGACAGTAATGGCGATACCCCGCAAAGGCAGGTTAAGACCATCACACCCTCATGTAAATCCCTAAACATAATGAACTGTCAGGAACCTCAGGCAGGACCACCTTGCCAGGGACTGGTCACAAGGCTTTCCCAGCTATCTTCTCCCTAATCTCTCTCTGTCTCTCTCTCTGGTGTTGTTCTTTCAGAAGAACTTCACACCTGCACACCAATGTATGTGTCCTCTGTTCACACCCGGTGTTTATGACAGTCCGTCGCCAAGGTGATACAAAAGAATACCTGGTCGTCACCTGAACCCAACTGTTGTCTAAATACCGGGCCAGATGCAAGGGCGCCAGAATCAGGGGGGTGCCGGAATGGGTGCTGAAGCGTTTTGCCCCTACCTCCTTTTCCTCTACACATATTTATTTACCGGTGGGCTGTTACCCCCCTCCCCCACCCTCTCACACATATCGGCTACTGGGTTGCCCATTGGCTCGCCGGTAGACGACATTTTCGCCGGTCAAGACAGTATTTGTGTTTGTCTCCTTTGATGGTATCAATAATGCAGGAATTCTTTTCAGAGCTACTTGGTGGCGAGCAATCTAGACCATTTAAATGGCGCACATAACCTAAACCACAATTACAACCTAAAGCTTCCCCCCCCCACCTTCGTAGAGGCTGGATGAACGTGACGACCCCCCACCCCCACACACCCCCACACCCCCCCCCCCACACACACACCCCCACACCCCCACCCCCAGTCAAAGCACTGACCTAGCCCTTCCCTCTCAACTTTTCACAGCGAGAGTAAGCTGATCGTAAATCCGTGGGCTCAGGCTCTCTTTCCGAGTATTTGCTTCAGCATTTCCCACCATTTGAAAATACGAATATTTATTTGCCATCCAGCACGTACATATAACAATATAGCGCGTTTCAAACAGTCGTGTACCCAAACTGAAACAAAATTCTTGAAAACTCCCGGATCAACACGAATTTTGGCACGTCGTCTTAGATTTCCCATGTCCTTGTGATTTTGTAAGGTACAATTCCATTGTTGCTGCTGTTTTCTTAGAGCTGCGAATTTTTTTTTTTTTTAAGTTTGTCGGAATAATAAATGTGTGTACCCCACCACTAGCTTCAGAATTGGAACACAACATACTCCACTCAATAGACATTTAAACAGAATACAGCCACAACATCCCCCAGAGTGCCACCTATGTAACTACCCCTACGAAACTGTTGAACACAATCTCTTTGAGTGCCCAAAACTCAGTGAGACAAGAAGAACGCTACTCCCTCCGAGACCAGACAAGTGGAACACCTTGTACGGAGGAAAAGAACAGCTTATTAAAACATGCAAATTCCACTACATGGCATTGGGCCAGTGGGCCAAAGCTCATGCACCTCTGGATCGATAGCAACAACAGGTAACCCTAAGTAATAGAACACAGAGCAATGGACACAAATCGTTTACTGTTCATGTGGCAAAGACATAACCACAAACCTTAAATGTGCACTGTTCTTTTCTCATTTGATATCGAACGTTACAATTTGCACTGTTTAGTTTCTGTGCTAATATATTGATAACATATTCATGATGACTGACCGCATGATAATAATACAATGCAGATCTGATTAGAAGAACTTATCGGGCACTGAAGAAATAGTTCTTCTCAGCAGAAAATCCAGAATCAATCCCCCCCCCCCCACCGACCCCCCCCCCCCCCAAAAAAAAAAATTGCCCGAAATAACCAAATTGTACCCCGCAACAGATATTTGTTACATCAAGATCCCCGTAAGCGGTCTGTACAGTAATAATACTTATTATTGCGCACTTAAATACAGACCACCAAGCCCTTTGCGTTCCTATATAAAATTATAAGAAGGCTGATGTTCTCCCTAGTCACAATGATTTGTCTGAGATGGCGCGACTGACGAGAAGCGGGGAGAAACCAAACCCGAGCCATTTTTGAGAACTGGCATAATGAAGATTATCGTCGTATTCTTGGGTAGATTGTGTTTGATAGGCGGCACGGATGGGCGGCAGGTGCAGGAGGGCCACGGGGGGACTGACAAGATATAGACAGGATTGTCACAGCGGGACGTCCGGATTGCAATGATCCCGTCCGGGACAGAGGTGTGAAGATGTGAAGGAGGGAGAGCCAGGAAACAACTGGACTGTTAAGAGTTTCTTAAGTGGTTGGTCCACATGTACGCTAGGTTATCAGTGATATCAATGTTACCCTAACCTTCTTCTAACTACCTAGTACTGAATAATTATTTTGTTTAGAAATGTAAACATGTTTTCAGTAAAACAGTCCCCCTCCCCCTTTCCCAGCCCTTTTTCCCCTTCTCTAAATAAAGCGCTACCTAATAAGTCTATGTAATCCTATACAAGCAACACGACTACTTAGGGACAAAGTTATCACCCCTTGTCAGATAGGGGTTTGCTAACTGTTGTCTATTGTTGTCTGCAAGCGGCGTCGTCGTCGCCGTCGCCTGCAACGACCAGAACTAGGCGCCAGGGCCCACAACTGCCCAAAGGAGACAACAAAGACCACAAGGCAGGCTGATGGTTGGGGCGCCGTCCAAGATTTACCCCCCTTTGGTCACCGGGTTTTTCCGGATTAGGCCGAGATTTGAGTCAAAATTCTTGTCCTTGTCCGTTTCGGTCTTCAGGTTACTAACTAGCTTGTGTGGTCTTTTAAGTCAGTTGCTTATCCTTCGCGTTGTGTGTGTGTGTGTGTGTGTGTGTGAGTGTGTGTGTGTGTGAGTGTGTGTCTGGGTGAGTGTGTGTGGGTGAGTGTGTGTGGGTGAGTGTGTGTGTGAGTGAGTGTGTGTGTGGGTGGGTGTGTGTGTGTATGTGGGTGTGTGTGTGAGTGTGTGTGTGTGTGGGTGAGTGTGTGTGTGAGTGTGTGTGTGTGGGTGGGTGTGTGTGAGTGTGTGTGTGTGTGGGTGTGTGTGTGTGAGTGTGTGTGTGGGTGGGTGTGTGTGAGTGTGTGTGTGTGAGTGTGGGTGTATGTGTGTGAGTGTGTGTGTGTGTGGGTGTGTGTGTGTGGGTATGTGTGTGTGGGTGTGTGTGGGTGTGTGTGGGTGTGTGTGTGTGTGTGTGTGTGTGTGTGTGCTGTTGTGGTGTTTCTAAGCAAAGTTTACTTTCAGTTCCAATACCCCTTAACGGTCAGCTCTAGGTACCACTGTTGAAAACAAAACAAAAGACAAGCCGTCCGCAGCTGGGATCGAACCCGACACCCTGGCATTACAAAGCTTCCCACTTTAGAACATACTCCAAGGAGATGTTCATCTTGTGTTTGAGTATAACATTGAAAACACCCTAGATAAGATTGTTAGGGTGCAGTAAGCTAATGCCAACTTCATCACCACTTTCATCGACGATATGCCATCATCATCACCACTTTCATCGACGATATGCCATCATCATCACCACTTTCATCGACGATATGCCATCATCATCACCACTTTCATCGACGATATGACATCATCATCACCACTTTCATCGACGATATGCTATCATCATCACCACTTTCATCGACGATATGCCATCATCATCACCACTTTCATCGACGATATGCTATCATCATCACCACTTTCATCGACGATATGCTATCATCATCACCACTTTCATCGACGATATGCTATCATCATCACCACTTTCATCGACGATATGCCATCATCATCACCACTTTCATCGACGATATGCCATCATCATCACCACTTTCATCGACGATATGCCATCATCATCACCACTTTCATCGACGATACGCCATCATCATCACCACTTTCATCGACGATATGCCATCATCATCACCACTTTCAACGACGATATGCCATCATCATAACCACTTTCATCGACGATATGCCATCATCATCACCACTTTCATCGACGATATGCCATCATCATCACCACTTTCATCGACGATATGCTATCATCATCACCACTTTCATCGACGATATGTCATCATCAGCACCACTTTCATCGACGATATGCCATCATCATCACCACTTTCATCGACGATATGCCATCATCATCACCACTTTCATCGACGATATGCTATCATCATCACCACTTTCAACGACGATATGCCATCATCATAACCACTTTCATCGACGATATGCCATCATCATAACCACTTTCATCGACGATATGCCATCATCATCACCACTTTCATCGACGATATGCTATCATCAGCACCATTCTCATCGACGATATGACATCATCATCGCCACTTTCATTGACGATATGCCATCATCATCACCACTTTCATCGACGATATTTCATCATCATCATCACTTTCATCGACGATATGCCATCATCATCACCACTTTCATCGACGATATGCCATCATCATCACCACTTTCATCGACGATATGCTATCATCA
Organism: Candidula unifasciata; assembly: GCA_905116865.2. NCBI lineage: Eukaryota > Metazoa > Mollusca > Gastropoda > Stylommatophora > Geomitridae > Candidula > Candidula unifasciata. The sequence goes on from CAJHNH020001680.1 coordinate 171,953, forward strand.
TCACCACTTTCATCGACGATATGCTATCATCATCACCACTTTCATCGACGATATGTCATCATCAGCACCACTTTCATCGACGATATGCCATCATCATCACCACTTTCAACGACGATATGCTATCATCATAACCACTTTCAACGACGATATGCCATCATCATAACCACTTTCATCGACGATATGCCATCATCATCACCACTTTCATCGACGATATGCTATCATCAGCACCATTCTCATCGACGATATAACATCATCATCGCCACTTTCATTGACGATATGCTATCATCATCGCCACTTTCATTGACGATATGCCATCATCATCATCACTTTTATCGACGATATGCTATCATCATAACCACTTTCATCGACGATATGCCATCATCATCACCACTTTCATCGACGATATGCTATCATCATCACCACTTTCATCGACGATATGCTATCATCATCACCACTTTCATCGACGATATGTCATCATCAGCACCACTTTCATCGACGATATGCCATCATCATCACCACTTTCATCGACGATATGCTATCATCATCACCACTTTCATCGACGATATGCTATCATCATCACCACTTTCATCGACGATATGCTATCATCATCACCACTTTCATCGACGATATGCTATCATCATCACCACTTTCATCGACGGACGATATGCCATCATCATCACCACTTTCATCGACGATATGCTATCATCATCACCACTTTCATCGACGATATGCAATCATCATCACCACTTTCATCGACGATATGCCATCATCATCACCACTTCCATCGACGATATGCCATCATCATCACCACTTTCAACGACGATATGCCATCATCATAACCACTTTCATCGACGATATGCCATCATCATCACCACTTTCATCGACGATATGCCATCATCATCACCACTTTCGTCGACGATATGCTATCATCATCACCACTTTCATCGACGATATGTCATCATCAGCACCACTTTCATCGACGATATGCCATCATCATCACCACTTTCATCGACGATATGCCATCATCATCACCACTTTCATCGACGATATGCTATCATCATCACCACTTTCAACGACGATATGCCATCATCATAACCACTTTCATCGACGATATGCCATCATCATAACCACTTTCATCGACGATATGCCATCATCATCACCACTTTCATCGACGATATGCTATCATCATCACCACTTTCATCGACGATATGTCATCATCAGCACCACTTTCATCGACGATATGCCATCATCATCACCACTTTCATCGACGATATGCTATCATCATCACCACTTTCATCGACGATATGCCATCATCATCACCACTTTCATCGACGATATGCCATCATCATCACCACTTTCATCGACGATATGTCATATTCAGCACCACTTTCATCGACGATATGTCATCATCAGCACCACTTTCATCGACGATATGCCATCATCATCACTACTTTCATCGACGATATGCCATCATCATCACCACTTTCATCGATATCCCAACATCATCACCACTTTCATCGACGATATGCCATTATCATCACCACTTTCATCGATATGCCAACATCATCACCACTTTCATCGACGATATGCCATCATCATCAAATTTTAAAGTTTTTCACATGTGTGCAATATGTTTATATTTTAAAAACTCCAAATAGCAAATGCGCCTCTCTGTGAAAACAACTGTACTTAGAACATGATCAACTATGCACCCCGAAAAGGTGTCTTCAGTGGCCATATATATCGTGCAGCTTGAAATCCACAACCATGGAATACGGACAGAATTCGTCTCAAACCACTGAAATGGCACGAATGGTTACATAAATTTATACTAGCCAAGTATACGTGGAATAGCAAACACGATACAAATTACAAATACATCAGACCTTAATGAATTGTCTAAAATACAAAAACATTTACGAAAGAGATTTGATTGGTTGGTTCCATGCGTTACACGTAATACACATAAATAAACTGATATATATATATATATATATATATATATATATATATATATATATATATATATATATATATATATATATATATATATATATATATATATATATACTAGCTGTACCCGGCCACGCGTTGCTGTGGCATAGTTTGGCTAAATGGAAATGAAAGAAAATAGAAATCGCACGTGTCTAATACAATCATTGTCTGCTCAGATATATAGATAGTCTTTGATCCCCCCCCCCCCCCCCCCCACACACAACTAAATCCACCTACTACCCTCTCCCTCATCAAAGGTTTTTGGAAAAGAAAGACAATGGAAATCGCACCTGTCTAATATAGTTAATGTCGCAATCATTCTCTGCACATTTATATAGAGATAGTCTGGTTTTCCAACTTTAGAACACGCACCATATAATTGTGTCTTTATATTAGTGGTCGTTTAAATGGTGCTGTTAGCACAGTAACAAAAGTGGTTATTTGGTTATCACATGCTAAAGCTGTTTGTATTTTTATAGGAGACGTAAGTAAAGCTACTACTGTACTTGTAAATAACAAAGTAAGTCGTGCAAAAATTAGAATAGTGAAGGTAGCGCTAGTAAAATATAAACAATTTAAGTAAGTAATGAGAACTTAACAATTATGTGTAAAGCTCTTCAAGTTCTCTTAAATTTCAGTCATTACCCTCTCCTCTCCCCTCTTCCACCGATTACTGCTCTCTCCCTCTTCGAAGGATTGAAAAATCATCACCTGGCGATATTCTTTTTATTGTAACTGACATTGACATCCCTGTCCATCCGGACTAAATTGGGAGCAGGAATTGTAATAGGTAGTAAATGGGGCTAATGTAATATTTACCGCATCATCCTTCAAGTACCAGTACAACTACTACCACGACCACCACCACAGTAGCTAAAATAATGTCACTGCTATCTGTTTTACCATCGGAGTAGACAGGGAGTCGTGAGCCAGAAGATTTGGCGCCGCATGGCTAGTGCTGTCGCCACGGACTGGTCAGGTTAGGATGTATGATTTCGCTCCCCGACAGAAGAATGCCATAACCTTACCGGCGGTCTTCACATGAGAGCACTACGGTGTAACCGCCCAACCACAACTACTACTGCTACTTTGAGTGGGTAAAGCAGTTACTGTGACTTAAAGCTCTCTCAGTAATCAGTTTGCCCCCCCCCCCCCCCAAATTCACCGACTACTCTTTCCCTCATCGAAGTAGTTGAGAGGGTAAAAAAAAACAATTGAAAAGCAATTAAAACAGGAAAAATACACCAGAATTAGGAAATGAACGCAATGGTAAACAGCACAGCTTAAAATTCCAACGCAGATGAAATAATTAAATCTAAATGAAAATAAATGGAAAGTTATGAAATTTCAGCGTAACCATGCAATCGAAAAGGTTAAAATGAAATCATAAGTATGTGAAATGGTCAAATTTAATTATCAACCCACAAACCTGTCTCTGTTTTTTTTTTTTTTTTTTTTTTTTTTTTTTTTTTTTTTTTTTTTTTAAATATATATCATTAAGGGCCATATGGCTAGTGCTGTCGCCACGACAGTGCAGGTGAGGGTTTTATTTTAGCCCTAAGTAAAAAAAAAAACTACTGCGGATTCGAACACTGGTCTCCCTCTCAGGAGCCGAGTGTTCTAACCATTCCACCAAGCAACCACTCGATCGGAAAAATGAAAAGAGAACATAACTATTTTAGATGTGTGTCCCTACTGCAGTGTCCCGATTATAACACAACTTAAAACAGCAGGCAATTGTTTCCTCATAGACAGATATTCCAAATATATTAATGAAACGGCACAACAACAGAAATCGCACTTGTCTAACACGGTTAATGTCGCAGTCAATGTCTGCGCAGACGTCGAGATAGTCCCTGATGCCCCCCCCCCCTCCCTCTTTTTCCCTATCAATCCATCGGCTACTTTTCAACTCATCGAAGGATGTTTGAAAAAAAAAACCCAGAAAATAGAAATCGTGTCTAATATAGTTATTGTGGCAATCACTGCCTGCACAGATATAGATATAGTCTTGTTTGCTGTACCACGACCTACTCTATGTATTAGAGGAGGTGTTGGCTGCAATTACTAACGTGGCTATAATTAGAAATCACTAAAATTATAAATATTAGTTTCGAATATTATAGCTTAAATTTTGGTCACCTATCTCTAACAGTGACAGGTTGAATTTCAAACCATGATGGTGCAACATCTGGTATCAAAACAAACATATCCTGAAAATTTCAGCTAAATCGGTTCAGTAGTTTCCGAGTCTATAGGGGGCAAACAAACACACAAACATTGATTTATATATATATACTAGCTGTACCCGGCCACGCGTTGCTGTGGCGTAATTTGAGATAGTCTTTGATCCCCCACCCCCCATCCCCACAACTAAATCCACCTAGTACCCTCTCCCTCATCAAAGGTTTTTAGAAAAGAAAGACAATGGAAATCGCACCTGTCTAATGAAGTTAATGACGCAGTCAATGTCTGCGCCGACGTCGAGATAGTCCTTGATTGCCCCCCCCCCCCTCCCCCATCGAAGGTTGTATGGGAAAAAAAAACAGAAAATAGAAATCGTGTTTAATATGGTTATTGTCGCAAATATAGAGATAGTCTTGTTTGCTGTACCACGACCTACTCTATGTATTAGTATTAGAGAAGGCGTTGGCTGCACGTAACTCGCCGGCGAATGGTAAATACGGCTCATGCGCAATTACTAACGTGGCTATAATTAGAAATCATTAAAGTTATAAATATTAGTTGCGTATATTTTGGCATAAATTGTGGACACCTATCTCTAACAGTGACAGGTTGAATTTCAAACCACGACGGTTCAAAATCCGGTATCACAACAAACATATCCTGAAAATTTCAGCTAAATCGGTTCAGTAGTTTCCGAGTCTATAGAGACCAAACAAACACACAAACATTGATTTTTATATATATAGATAGATAGTCTGGTTTTCCAACTTTAGAACACGCACCATATAATTGTGTCTTTATATTAGTGGTCGTTTAAATGGTGTTATTAGCACGGTAACAAAAGTGGTTATTTGGTTATCACATGCTAAAGCTGTTTGTATTTTTATAGGAGACGGAAGTAAAGATACAACTGTACTTGTAAATAACAAAGTAAATCGTAAAATATAGAAAAGCGGAGGTAGCGTTAGTAAAATATAAACAAATTAGGTAATGAGAACTTGAAAATCACGTGTAAAGCTATTTAAGTTCTCTTAAATTTAAGTCATTACCCCCCTCCCCTCCCCTCTTCCACCGACTACTGCTCTCTCCCTCTTCGAAGGATTTGAAAATCACTAACTGGCGATATTTTGTTGTTGCTGTAACTGACATTGACATCCCTGTCCATCTGGACTAAAATAAGGAGCAGGAATTGTAAAAGGTAGTGAATAGGGCTACAAAAAAAAAAAAAAAAACTTGAAAAGCAAATGAACACAGGAAAAATACACCAGAATTAGGAAATGAACGCAATGGTAAACAGCACAGCTTAAAATTCCAACACAGATGAAATAACTAAATCTAAATTAAAATAAATGAAAATCTATACAATTTCAGCGTAACCATGCAATCGGAAAGTTTAACAATGCAATCATAAGTATGCGAAATGGTCAAATTTAATTATCAAATGGTTTACCCATTTACTTGTTTTTTGTTTTTTTTTTTTAATATTAAGGCAACATGGCTAGTGCTGTCACCACGACAGAGCAGATGAGGATATTATATTAGTCCGGGGTAAAAAAAAAAATGTAACTACTGCGGATTCGAACCCAGGTCTACCGCACTTGAACCCAGTGTTCTAACCATTCGACCAAGCAGCCACTTAATCGTAACAACGAAAAGAGAACACAACTATTAGACATATGTGTCCCTACCACTGTGTCGCGATTAAAACACAATTCAAAACCGCAGGCAATTGTTTTCTCGTAGACAGATACTCCAGATGTATTAATGAAATAGAAATCGCACATGTCTAACACGGTTAATGAAGTTAATGTCGCAGTCACTGTCTGCGCCGACGTCAAGATAGTCCTTGATTGCCCCCCCCCCCCCCCCCCCCCCCATCGAAGGTTGTTTGAAAAAAAAACCAGAAAATAGAAATCGTGTTTAATATGGTTATTGTGGCAAATATAGAGATAGTCTTGTTTGCTGTACCACGACCTACTCTATGTATTAGTATTAGAGAAGGCGTTGGCTGCACGTAACTCGCCGGCGAATGGTAAATACGGCGCATGCGCAATTACTAACGTGGCTATAATTAGAAATCACTAAAGTTATAAATATTAGTTGCGTATATTTTGGCATAAATTGTGGTCACCTATCTCTAACAGTGACAGGTTGAATTTCAAACCACGACGGTTCAAAATCCGGTATCACAACAAACATATCCTGAAAATTTCAGCTGAATCGGTTCAGTAGTTTCCGAGTCTATAGAGACCAAACAAACACACATACATTGATTTTTATATATATATAGATATATTGCTATGGCCATCCTCCATTCAATTCATGTTGAACAGTCCCCACTGCTATTTTTTATACAGCCTAAATATTCAAATTTTGTGACAATTCCAATTTCTTCATCATTTATTATAATTTTCACCGTATTATTCTCCTACCCAAACCAAAGATCACAAATTCGACTCAGGCCAACCCCCAAAGCCATATCACCTCCACGACCATCTGCGTCTGTTGACAGTTAAGCTGACGGCACTGGTGACTCCTGTTGTAGTTGTAATCGTAGTGGTGATGATGTCACCGCAGCAACCACGTGCTTCCCAAACAACCCGCAGCCATAAAACATGCGTGCTGTTGTCGCTACTGCGGCGGCTGAGGCTGTCCCAGCGTATGGCCAGGACTTTGAGGGTCGGCTAAAAACCGTAAAAGATGTTTGCTCTCTCTTTTAAGTCCGTCTCACGTGACGGCGTCTGTTGACTGGCGAGATAACGCGAGACCTTGTCAATATTCATTCCGGATATGGACACCACCGGGGGGGGGGGGGGAAACCTCTGAGGCCATCAGATAATTGAGTGAATATGGTGATGTTTTAACTGGCTTTCAGAACAAAATGATAATCTACAAGCCTGCCTCTATCGACTGGCACTCACAGAAGACGCAGAAAAACATGAGGTAACCGTCATTTCACAACGTGAAAGTTCCCCGTGTTGGTTCTAGGGCCCTATTATAGGGAAAACAAGAATAGACCCACTGCCTACCCAAAAGCATGTCGTAAGAATCGACTTATTGGGAGCTTTCTTCGAAGTCGGATTGCACCTGCCTGAGAGACAAGGAACCAACAGTCTGCATACAAATGAGTCAGATGTGTAAAACGGATGCGCACGCAACACTTAGGTACTGGAACAGGACTGCAGTCAAAAAATGGATTAAGGACCAAAACTTTCCGCAAGAGTTTTCAGCTGGTGAATGCGAAGAAGAAGAAAAAAAGATAACGTGAAAGTCCTTTGCAGAACGTCGCTCTCACCACGGTCTGCCTGAAAGAGAGTCTGTCTCTCGCCAGCTCTCCCGTCTCGTGTACTGTCCTACCCAAGACGTCACTGATAGTATGTGCCCATCTTCGCCCAGGTACCATGCCTTCTGCTACTTTTTTTTTTTTTTCAATCTGCAGTGGCGCTCGATATAAATAAACTATCTCAGTTTTCGAGAGATAATGCTGTTCATTAGCCAATCGTTCCTGTGTGGGTTTCGGGGCCACTGCCTCACCAGTAAGCATGTCGCTACAGTCGACTAACTGGGGACTTCATTCGAAATCGGAGTGCATCTGCCCGAGCGGCAATGAACAACAAGTGCACACAAACAAGCCAGTGATGGGACACTGGCGTAAAAAAGGGCCATTCCTTGACCTAACTGGGACTCTTTCAGTGGGGGCCGCGGTAGTGGAGTGGCTAGAGATTTATGGGGATCGTCGCTAGATTCACAGAGTTCATGCTTTGTGCCACGATCTTGACAGGCGTCTAGCTGTTTTGCGGGAAGAGAACGATCTATTTGAGATAACTTCTTCTCTTCCTTCTTCTGCTGCTCCTGGTTGTTTTTTATCACTTTCTCTAGTTAATTTATCGAAGTGTGTGTGTGTCTGTGTGTGTGTGTGTGGGGGGGGGGGGGGGAGGCTGTCATCGTTACATCTTCTGTGTGGTCTTCCCCTTGATCTCTCATCATCAAATTCCTTCTCTAGCATGGCTGTCTGTGGCAGTTGGTACCATGACATTCTTCTCAGAATACCAAACCATCTTATCTGTTGCACTTCAAGTTGAGGATTGACTTCAGCCCACCGAAATTTTATCCCATATAGTTTGCAGAACGGATAACCAAAGACAGCACGAACTCTGTTGCTCCGGCGATGATCCCCAGGGGTCTCCATAAAAACTGTACGCATGAACGTAAAAAGAACCCACGACATTCAGAGCGCGGAACAAGCGACAAGACCACTTTTTTTTAACGAGCTGTGTGTGTCTGGTTGCAGGCCTAGTATTCTTGCACAGTGCAACGATCTGTATGTCTGGTTGCAGGCCTAGTATTCTTGCACGGTGCAACGAGCTGTATGTCTGGTTGCAGGCCTGGTATTCTTGCACGGTGCAACGAGCTGTATGCCTGGTTGCAGGCCTAGTATTCTTGTACGGTGCAACGAGCTGTATGTCTGGTCGCAGGCCTAGTATTCTTGCACGGTGCAACGAGCTGTATGTCTGGTTGCAGGCCTAGTATTCTTGCACGGTGCAACGAGCTGTATGTCTGGTTGCAGGCCTAGTATTCTTGCACGGTGCAACGAGCTCCATCTTCTCGCCTGTAACAGTTGACGGATGCGCATGGACGAGCAGCGGAATAACCACAACAATGCAACTGAAAAGATCGCGAAAAGGATGGATCACATATTCCCAAACCAATTCTTGCCTACCCATCAAGGGCTCTGGAATCTTGGGGTTCAAGAACCTTAAGTACCTCTCAGACGTTTGTAGGGGAACTCAAGGGCGTCAATAACAACCCCCCCCCCCCCCTCCCCTCCCTAGGGAAAAATGGAGCGAGTAGTCATCATAAAGTGTATCATAAAAGGTTCCAGTACTCGTCATAATCAATCAATCAGGTGCCGTCTCCACAATGAAGGTTGGCTGCAATGGATCTCCAACAAGCATTGTCTCTTGCCCTTGATGTACACTCACTCATACTGCTGTTCGCCCATCTCTTGATGTTATCCTCCCACTTGTAACGCTGTCTGCCTCTTGCTCGCCTACCTTGGACCTTTCCCTCTAGGATGATCTTTACAATACTGTTATGTCTTTTAATGTGGCCAAAATATTTCACTTGTCTCTTTTTTATTTCACCTAGCAACTCTCTTTTCATTCCCAATTTCCCCAGTACCTCTGTATTTGATAGCTTTTGTTTCCATGAAATACGACCTAATCTTCTGTATATCCACATCTCCAAAGAATTGATATGTTTTTCCAGTTGTTTGTTCATTGTCCGTGTCTCTGTGCCATACAGTAAGGTTGAGAATACATAACATTTGACAATTCTCATGTTTAATGCATTGCTTATTTCTCTTGATGTCAGTAACTTTTGCATGTTGTTGAAAATGTTTTTGGTTATACCTATTCTTTTCTTGACTTCTGTTTCACTTCTGCCGTCACATGTTATTACTTGTCCACGACGCAAGATATAAGAAATTTTTAACTTGTTCCAATTTCACCCCGTTCACTGTGATATTCGTTGTTAGTTGATTATTTTCTTTGCTAAATATCATGGTTTTTAGCTTTTTCAAATAAAATACCATAAAGTACATCATTAAAGGTTAAAGTACTCACCATAAAGTGTATCATAAAAGGTTCTAGTACTCACCATGAAGTGTATCATAAAAGGTTCCAGTACTCACCATAAAGTGTATCATAAATGGTTCCAGTACTCACCATAAAGTGTATCATAAAAAAGGTTCTAGTACTCACCATAAAGTGTATCATAAAAGGTTCTAGTACTCACCATAAAGTGTATCATAAAAGGTTCCAGTACTCACCATAAAGTGTATCATAAAAGGTTCCAGTACTCACCATAAAGTGTATCATAAAAGGTTCCAGTAGTCACTATAAAGTGTATCATAATAGGTTCCAGTACTCACCATAAAGTGTATCATAATAGGTTCCGGTACTCACCATAAAGTGTATCATAATAGGTTCCAGTACTCACCATAAAGTGTATCATAAAAGGTTCCAGTACTCACCATAAAGTGTATCATAATAGGTTCCAGTACTCACCATAAAGTGTATCATAAAAGGTTCTAGTACTCACCATAAAGTGTATCATAAAAAGTTGCAGTACTCACAACGAAGTGTCTATTACAGTAGCGCTGAAAACAAAGAATGCATCTACAAGAGGTACCGGTGAAACATGTTGCGTACTGCCAGAAAACAAAAGCCTGAACCATTTACGGGTATAGGGCTAGACCACCGCCTGCGGATCGGAAGGTCGTGGGTTCGCGTCCTGACCAAGACGGACTTTTTTTTCCCTTCAAAAATGACCTTGGCTCCAAGGTCGACCCTGCCTTATTTGAGTACACAGTAGTTCTGAGAAGTAAAGGCGGCCGGTGTCATGTTGACCACATCACCCACCAAGTGCCGGTTAGTCTATAAGTATAGGTCTAACCCTATATGCCCAATACGCATGAAGCCGTGGAACGGTTTTTTATTTTTTATTTTTTATTTTATTTACTTAAATGTTCAATTAATATTTGACATCATCATACTAGGGACACTCCTATACGCTCCCCGTCCCCATCTCTAGCAGCAAGCGAAGAGTTCCAATTCCAATGGCGCCAGTAACTGTGTGACTGTGCATCCGTCTCGCCTTTCCCTTGAATGTTGAGCGTCGGCCAGATCCCCTTGTAACCGCACGCAGCGCCATTCTCCTCAGACCGTAATGTTTTATTTGTGCATCCACACAGTTCACTCGTTTCTAAAGGAACATCACAACAACCAGCTTGTCATACATCAATTCACAACCCAGCGGTGCAGAACCGGCCAGTCTCTCTGCGTGCCCTTTTCCCAACACACCGGCATTACCTGGAGAAAATATCCAAAGGATGCTAACCCAAGACCTCAGAAGTAATGCTTGCCTTTCTGTGCGGAGGATGCCTGTTTTCATCTTTCTCAACAAGCTCTGTGAGTCAGTTGCTTTTACTTACTTGAACAAGGCTTCAGTGCTTTGTAAGGGACCCGCCACGTCCTCTCCTGTCCCTTTTCCTGGTGGTTTGTGTGTGTGTCTGTTAGCGCCAATGTGATAACGACTATTGGCGCATCTTTCAATCTTTTTACCACCAAGTGAAATAATCAATACTTTGGCTAGCGGCTGTACTCCGAACTGTTAAAGTTTTAATATCGTTTTTCCGTGAGACTCACAGACTGAGGCGAACAGTTCCTTTCCTCCTTCTGTTTGTCAGCCTCACGTTTTTCAATTGCTTCCTGCTTGTTTGGTTCATCAGCAGATGCCAGTTTATAAACATTAAACAGACAAAGACAATGGGAGATCTAATGTGAATGATTGTTCTCTTCACTGATTTACCCGCTATCCAACGCTGCTATTGTTTTTAACACTGCTCGGTGTTGACACAATGAAAGCGCCCTCTTCAACCCGCCATGTTGCCGGGCCGGAGTTTTTTGTCGAGGGCGAAAGTTGGTAAAACTACACCGGGACCGCAGGTGGGGTACCGTCCCTGGTAACTAAGGGATAAAACAAGCCTACACCGTATTAGCGTCATTGGATACGACATTTGTTGACTCCCATAATGCATCTATCACGCAGGCAAATACAACTGGACCGGATGGCAAATACTGAACATGGCGACGAGTTATAAGTGGCCCGGGCGACGACGAGCCTGAAACTCCGGTCCGGAAACGAGCTTTCTATCTATCCACGTCCAATATCAGTTGTCAATCGAAGTCTGGCATGAGCGTCGTTCAGACAACAGCGTGTAGTGGTTGTCAAGAGACAAAGGCGAGATATTCTGAGTAAATACGATGGTTTTTTCAGAGGCAGCCATGTCTAAAACACAGACAATGATGTCTGAGCTTACAGCCCTTAGTGTGACCCTGAAGTCTCTGCTGCTTTAACTCTTTGAGTATAGGGTGTAACACTTTAAATGATGCAGTATGGATCTGATGTGCAGACCCGCTGATACTGGGTCAAACATAATTCAGAATATACAAAATCCCACTCAAAGTGGCACAACCTTGGCTTCAACTCCACTCATAGTGACAAATATATGGCTCCAAATGTGCCAAATTCCACTCGAAGTTACTAAAATATGGCTCAAAATATTCTTAACTCCAATAAAAGTTACAAAAATGTCCCAAACTCCACTCATGGTGGCAAATGTGGCTCCAAATGTGCCAAACTCCACTCAAAGTGACAAACATATGGCTCCAAATGTGTCAAATTCCACTTAAAGTGACACAAATATAGCTCAAAATGTGCCCAACTAAACTCAAAGTCACAAAAATATGGCTCCAAATGTGCCAAAATACACTTAAAGTGACAAAAATATGGCTCAAAATGGTCTAAACTCCACTCAAAGTTACAAAAATGTGCCAAACTCCCCTCGAAGTGGCGGTGTTTCACGATGCGGTGTTTTACCCCGTGTGGATTCCGGGCCCGATTGTGGAGAAAAGAATAGCCCACTACCTCGTAGTCTAATAATTGGGAGCTTCATTCGAAGTCGGAGTGCATCTTTCCGAGCGAGAAGGAACACCCACTGCACACAAATAGGCCAGAACCACGGATGTACAAGCAAAACTCAGGCCCTGACACATCGGATGGGCGAAAAACCAGGACCTTCTGTCGGAGTTTACAGCCGGTGAACGAAGAAGAGGAAGAGAAGGCGATGTCTTTATGTCTCTCAACGAGATGTCGAAATCTGCACAGACGTTTTATTCCATGCTTTACTCCCAGGTTGTCGGCTCTGTGGCTAAGTCGTAATGCCGGGATGCCGGGTTTGATCCCAGCTGCGGGCCATGCGCCTTGCGTTGGTTTCGACAGTGGTATCAAGAAAGCCGACCGTCCAGGAGTAATGGAAAACTACTGGACGAAAATCTGCCCAGAAAAACCACACAACAGCCAGGGGCTCGGGGTTGGTTGTGCAACGTCCTGTAAAGGATACGCAACAAACCTAACTCCCAGGTTATGCAATCGTGTTAGTGTCAATAAATTCGTCATTATTGATCCGCCCAGTCTGTGTAACATTGGAGTTATCAGCCATGTCTATGTTTTTTCTCACGCGCATTGGCACACTGCTTACCAGTTGGTCCGATCGTTCATCACTTTCTATGCCAGACTGCCCAGGGATATACACCTAGCTCAAGAAAATGCTTAAAATTGCACTAGGGCTTACTTGCGATGATTTTTTTCCACATATAAAAGTCTACATTTATTCATGTACATAATTCTACTTTTATTTAAATGCGGCCATGTCGTCTTCTTTTGAAACATAGACATAACCCTCCAAAATGCAACCACATCCGTTCATGATCAAGTGCGCACCTGTGGCGTTATTACAACGGTTGGCCATTCGATAAGGTTAGTTGCGTATCCTTTACAGGACGTTGCAGAACCAACCCAACAGCCCCAACAGTGTGGTTTTTCTAGGCAAATTTACGTCTAGTAGTTTGCCATTGCTTTCTGGACGGTCGGCTTTCTTGATTTTTTAAAGTTAGTTGTGTATCCTTCACAGGACGTTGCAGAACCAACCCTAACAGCCCTTGGCTGTTGTGTGGTTTCTCTAGGCAAGTTACATCCAGTAGTTTGCCATTGCTTCCTGGACGGTCGGCTTTCTTGATACCACTGTCGAAACCAACGCAAGGCGCATTGCCCGCAGTTGGGATCGAACCCGGCATCCTGGCATTACGAAGCGTTCGCATCGACTTAGCCACAGAGCCGATGGCCATTCGATAACAAGTCTCTTATTCTAGCTGACATCTTAACTATGGATTTTTGGTTAGGGCTTTTATTAAAAGCATCTTGAAAATCGTGCCAGGGCTTATTTTCTGGTTAGGCCTTATTTTCGGGGTACTCCCGACAGCGGTATGTCATCTGGCTCCAATGACAAACTGACAAACTGGAGAGTTAGCGGCGACCTTAGACGCACCGTTCTATTTGTGGCGCAGACAGGACTGAATATAGATGACTGATGTCGGAAACAGAAGAAGATGAAGAAGGACTTGTCGCAGCATGCCGAATTAGATTTAGCGTTATCCGCACGCTTTCCGCGTGCCACATGTTTGACATGCCTTCTCGTCGTTCCCCCTAACAACAGGGTCAGATCACTCCCGCAAACAGTGTCGTGTCTCTATCCTAGAGTGATCTTCCCCGTCTAGACTCGAGTGTTTAAATCTTCTCCGCTTTCATCTGCCGGCAGTTGTACTTGCTCCGTCCCTCGCTTCCTTCCTTCCGCCAGAGACTAGACAAACTAGTGGCAGATCGGTGGCAGACTGGGGCACTTAGAGATTGAATCACTCAGGAGGACAAGGGCCATATGATCTCTTGTGTCATGGGAGTCATGGTTTAGTAAACCCAACACCCGCCACAGGGTCTGGGACCCCATTTCGGACAGGAAGGTAATGGAATAACAGAATCAGGGCATCTAACAAGCATGTCGTAAGCGGCGACTGTTTATAAGTTGTTTCTGTATTTTAAATCTATTTTGGGCGGAGAGGCGCATATATCGCATGTTAATTGTAAACCCCAATATAAAAGGCCGATTGCCATTTTAATGGTGATCGCAGAACGGATAGAGCCAGCCAGCCAGCCAGCCAGCTAGCCAGCCAGCCAGCCAGCCAGCCCGCCCGCCCGCCCGCCCGCCCGCCCGCCCGCCCGCCCGCCCGCCCGCCCGCCCGCCCGCCCCCGCCCGACCGCCCGCCCGCCCGCCCGACCGACCGACCGACCGACCGACCGACCGACCGACCGACCGACCGACCGACCGACCGACCGACCGACCGACCGACCGACCGACCGACCGACCGACCGACCGACCGACCGACCGACCGACCGACCGACCGACCGACCGACCGACCGACCGACCGACCGACCGACCGACCGACCGACCGACCGACCGACCGACCGACCGACCGACCGACCGACCGACCGACCGACCGACCGACCGACCGACCGACCGACCGACCGACCGACCGACCGACCGACCGACCGACCGACCGACCGACCGACCGACCGACCGACCGACCGACCGACCGACCGACCGACCGACAGACAGACAGACAGACAGACAGACAGACAGACAGACAGACAGACAGACAGACAGACAGACAGACAGACAGACAGACAGACAGACAGACAGACAGACAGACAGACAGACAGACAGACAGACAGACAGACAGACAGACAGACAGACAGATAGATAGATAGATAGATAGATAGATAGATAGATAGATAGATAGATAGATAGATAGATAGATAGATAGATAGATAGATAGATAGATAGATAGATAGATAGATAGATAGATAGATAGATAGATAGATAGATAGATTTACTCTGCGTGGCCCAAAGCCATCATGGCTTCTGTGATGATTTACTGTCCAAATCCCCAGGAAAAGACTGCACAGGTGCCGCCCATGAATCACCACAGCCAGGGTTTACAGAGGCAGCTCTGCCTGCTGTAGCTGGACCCGATAGCCTCGCTGATTCATTGAGCAGCCTCACGGCAGGTAGTGACATCTAGCAACTCGGAGTGTCCTCGGACGTCAAATATCCCAGCTTTGGCGAGATCTACGAGGCCGCTGTCCATTTATTAATGTGGATGTTGGCTGCAATTTTGTGTGGATTATTTCAGGGGCAGATAATAGTATTATCAACAAGCTCACACATACATCAGTGTATAGCTGCAGTGCCGTCATCAGCACGAAGGTCGGTCGACATGTGACCAATAACGATGTTTATGTCGGTATTGGGCTGCCGGCAACTTGGGTCTTGCACTGGATGGGATAAAGGAGTTGGAGGCAGAGGGGGGGGGGGGCAATCATGAGTTGCCAAATGACACAAGAATGACCGAGGGAGAGAAGGAGAAGCAGAAAAGGTAGAGGTGTGAGGGAGAAAGCACGACGGGAGGAAGAGAGAATGGGGGGGGGGAGAGAGGGGAGGGCAATCAGAGACCAGACGATACGACTGGGGAAGGGTACGAGGCTGGAAAACATTGTTTGAGAGAGAGAAGGTTGACTGCAACCATTTGCGGTTTATGTGATGAAATTACCAGCGTGGGTTTCTAGACCCCAGTGTGAGAAAAGCCAGAACAAACCTCACTGCCTTCCCAACAAGCATGTCGTATAAGTGGACTAATTATGGGCTTCTTTCGAAGTTTGAGTAAATCTACCTGAGAGGCAAGGGACCAACAGTCTGCACATAAATAAACCAGATCTGTAAAGCTGATGTCCATGCAAAACTCAGTTTGGAACCAGACTGAACTCCGGAAGTGGACGAACAACCAGAATCTTTCGCTAAAGTTTACAGCGGGTAAAGGCGAAGAAGGAGGCCAGACAGAATTAGATCAGATTTTAAAATTCTCAACCTGGATGGCAGACCGACCCTGTTCAACATCCACAAAAGTTATAACCGGACATCCGCAACTGCCATAATCTGCTACTGTAACTTGCTATCCTATGCGATTAAGAATTAGAGTACTGTGTAAGCTGCATGGTCTCGATGCATGATGTCCGCCTGTAGTGCAGCAGTGCCAGGTTCAAACCCCGATGAAAGCTGGGATTTTTTCACGTGGACTTTCAGTAATTTCCCCTGGTCTCTAAGTAGTGAGATCGGACGCCCGTGTGTATTGTTACGCACGTAAAAAATCCCTTGTGAGTTGGAAATCGAAAAGAGTAGCCCAATGGCGCTGCCCGGGCTAAATTTAGTTTTACAAATCTACTCAAAGTATTTCAGGATCCTCGCCGGTGCAACGGAGTTCGTGCACTACGCTGACGTCACTGTGTAATTTTATGGGCCCCATTCTTCTTCTGCTTTTTATCCCCTAATGGAGCACAAGCGCTCAGCAAACTCAGGCTATGTCGTTCTACCCCTTGCTGTCGCATGCAGCCAACTCCGTATCCTACCCACCCTCGCAAATTCGCTCTCGTTCCCTACTTTCAATGTTACTGGGTTGTTTTTTTTTAGTCTGCATTTATTTCGATGACCCTGTGAGTTCCAGTGCAATGACATTCTAGTTATATTGTTCTCATGCCTTTTCAACGTGTTTACACCCCGAGGTCAGGGTCTTTTCTAAAAAAATTGTGGAAAGCTGGAACTTGTTTAGAGGGAGAAAGCAAAATAATAAACTCATTGCCCCTAACAACCATGTCGTAGGAGTCGATCAATTATGGGTGTTACCCTTGAAGTCGGAACGCATCCGCCCGAGAGGCGAGGAACCAATAGTCTGTATACTAAAAACACCAGATATGTAAAATGGATACGCACGCAAACCTGAGGTTCTGGAACAAGATTAAAATCTGGAAGTGGACGAACAACCAGAACTTTCCGCCAGAGTTTACAGCCGGTCAAAGCCAAGAATTAGACAGGATAAATAAGTCACACAAGGCAATGATGTGTACAAGGGGTGGTAATTGATGAAATCACCAACAACATCAAGAGTTATCTGCCGTTTGCTCATACGTCACAAAGGGAAACGAGCGACTTGCAACATAAGGTAGAGGTGAGATTATCACACCCGCATGATAAATGTACCCACAAGAGCTAAGTGCAAACCAGGCGTGATGCAACGTCTTGGGTACCGTTGCGTACCGCCCAAAAAAAAAGCGATGCTCCCACCACAAACACACCCAAACAGTCGATCTTTCATTATATGGTTCTTTTGTAATATCCTACCTCAGATGACGTCGCAAGACAGTCCAACACGAGAGAGTCCAGCCTAGGTCCCACGACTGCATGTAGCCTATCTACCACCCCCTGAAATATTAGACTATCCCGTGACCTGTGGATTTTCACTGTTAGTGGTAGGATTTTGAGAAAGCACCCATTATATTACTGTCACACAAACAAACAAACACACACACACACACACACGTATTTACACACCTACATATATAGATCCATCATTATACTACTGAAACTTTCAATAAACACACATGCGCACGCACACACACGGACACACTCAAACAGTCGATCCGTCAATATTTTACGGCCACACCACATACACACAGACCCACAACTACACACAGCCGATCCGTCGTTAAATTACTGCCACACACACACACATTCAATAAAAACCCAGGCACGCACGCACGCGCGCGCGCACGCACACACACACACTTAAACAGTCGATCCGTTATCATATTACGGCAACCACATATGCACACACGCCTACACACAACCGATCCGTCATTATATTACTGCCCCCCCCCCACACACACACACACACACACACAAACACACACCTACATATATAGATCCATTATTATACTACTGCCACTTTTAATAAACACAGGTACGCAAGCACGCCCACACGCACGCACGCACACAACCCATTCGTCACTATCACAACTCTACGCTATCCCTAACTCCCGAACCACACGAAGAATGGTGAGACACTTTCACAACTTCATGCTATCCCTAACTCCCGAACCACACGAAGAATGATGAGACACTATCACAACTCCATGCTATCCCTACCTCCCGAACCACACGAAGAATGTTGAGACACTATCACAACAAAATGCTATCCGTAACTCCCGAACCACACGAAGAATGGTGAGACACTATCACAACAAAATGCTATCCCTAACTCCCGAACCACACGAAGAATGGTGAGACACTATCATAACAAAATGCTATCCCTAACTCCCGAACCACACGAAGAATGGTGAGACACTATCACAACTCCAGGCTATCCCTAACTCCCGAACCACACGAAGAATGGTGAGACACTATCACAACAAAATGCTATCCCTAACTCCCGAACCACACGAAGAATGGTGAGACACTATCACAACAAAATGCTATCCCTAACTCCCGAACCACACGAAGAATGGTGAGACACTATCACAACAAAATGCTATCCCTAACTCCCGAACCACACGAAGAATGGTAAGACACTATCACAACTCCACGCTAAGACAAACTCCCGAACCACACGAAGAATGGGTAGACAAGCTTTTTTTACCACCATCAGCCTCCAGACATACACACTCAACGCGCCACAGAGGAGCAAAGCAGCTCTTACGAAGCTGCCAGCTTGCTAGGCCCGACGCGCAGGAAGCGATAACAATAAAGAATGTACCCAGCGATACATCAGAGCTCAGCTGAGTGAGCTGATAGCGCAATCAATTCTTGCGTGGCTGAGCTCCATCTCACGCCTGTCTGATGGCGATTTATGAGCACGTGCCGTCTCCACCAGCGATGACAATGCTGCAACTGGGTGTCATAAACATTTGCCAGTGGTGCTTTTAGGGTTGTCATCGAGTGGCAATGGGAGGCAATGAGACAATTAAGTCATTGAAATATGAGATAATCATAAGCTTAGGTTGTCTGTCTGCCACTCCCTCCTTCTCTCTCTCTCTCTCTCTCTCTCTCTCTCTCTCTCTCTCTCTCTCTCTCTCTTCTCTCTCTCTCTCTCTCTCTTCCCCCTCCCCACTCTTATTCCATTGTTTTGTAGGAGACAATTAGGTTATCGAAATAGATATTCACAAGCGCATATTGAAGTCTGTCTGTCTGTCTGTCTGTCTGTCTGTCTGCCTGCCTGCCTGCCTGCCTGCCTGCCTGCCTGCCTGCCTGCCTGCCTGCCTGCCTGTCTGTCTGTCTGTCTGTCTGTCTGTCTGTCTGTCTGTCTGTCTGTCTGTCTGTCTGTCTGTCTGTCTGTCTGTCTGTCTGTCTGTCTGTCTGTCTGTCTGTCTGTCTGTCTGTCTGTCTGTCTGTTTATCTATGTATATCCATTGTTTTGTAACGTTTGTACTTATATGTCTGCCTGACCGACTGCCCGTCCCTCCTTCTGTCTGTTGATTTGCCCATCGAACTTACCAGTCAATTGATCTTTCGATCTTTCCGTACATGAATGGTTATTGTCGATTTTTCAGTACATCTATATTTCATAGAAATCTAGGTACAACTCAAGAAAGTCACCCCATCTCGTCGGCCACAATATTTTATAGGGGGTTTCCCGGGACACGGGGTGTCAAGTGTTCCTCGTTTTGAGCCTTTTAAGCACATTTACAACCGACGACTGCCACCGATAACGAGCGTAAAAAAACAAAACATCAATGATTTGATACTCACAAACTGTCGCGTTCTCTGTACTTCCCGTTGCATTACTTTTTCTTTGCACACAGGGACCTTCGGCGCCTGAAACCTTCTCACAAAAACATTTCCAAAAACAACAGTCGAAGAGTAAGCGGCGCAATTTCGTCTGGAAAACAGTGTATCGACATCGTTGAATGAACCTGAGCCCCGTTTCGGTATGCTGTGCATGGACGGCGAAGGAAGACCGTGCGTACTGCAACGAAATCTCGCGGCCAACGAGATGAGGTGACTTTCGAGAGTAGTACCGAAATCTATGTCTAAACATATAAACGAACTATGTATTTCTTTACCTATTAAAAAAATTGCCCGTGTATATCTCCACTGATTGATGTTATGTGGTGTATGTACGCATGCATATTTTAAAAGTTACAGGGTAGACTGCTTGAGGTGATCTCGGATGTGGCAAATTTATGTTATAAACAACAATTTATTTATCCCCGGCAATTTTTCCTGCCTAATTTCTTATCGGATAAGAGGAATTTACAATAAAAAGAACCCTTTCTTTGGTCGCCGGTGAGTTCTTCTTATCGGGTCTGTACATGTTCATGTGTGGGTATATTCTTTCAGTTTTACATATAAACAATATCTGGATTGTTCAATACAGCCACGATATCTTATATTGAAACAAATCATTTCTTCTTGTTCTTCTTGTTCTTGTTGTTGTTCTTCTTTCTTTTTCTTAATGAGTCACCTTTTGCAACATTCCGGCAGGGAAAGCCCCTTCTGCACACCCCCCCCCTCCCCCACCCCTCTCCTATCCCCACGATCCCATCCCCTGGATCCCACACTGAGAGAACCTATCAACGATGTCTCTACATGTGTGCACGTCAAAGATATCTTTATATTTCAACACATCAAGGTGCAACTAATGGAACACTGGAGTGTGTGTGTGTGTGTGGTGTGTGGGGTGTGGGTGTGTGTGTGGGTGTGTGTGGTGTGGGTGTGTGTGGTGTCAGTGTGGGTGTGTGTGTGGGGGTGTGTGTGTGAGGTGTGTGTGTGGTATGTGTGTGGTGTGTGTGTGGTGTGTGTGTGGTGTGGGTGTGGTGTGCGTGGTGTCAGTGTGGGGGTGTGTGTGAGGTGTGTGTGTGGTGTGTGTGTGTGTGTGGGTGTGTGGGTGTGTGTGACACCAAGGGGCAACTAATGGAGCACTGATAAGCAAAACAAGACTCTTCATGTTTCCTAGCCTCTCTGTGCTCAAGCATGGGAAGTAAAGGCGGCAAGCTTGATGTTGACCACACAACCTAGCGAGTGCTGATAGGTCTATATACTATAAGTCTAGCCCAATATGCCCAATAGGCCTAAGAATTAATCAAGTAACAGAAAGTGTGTTGATCGGCACTCATAGAAAGAAGTAGAAAGATTACCAATACGCCTGAAAGTAGTACAAAAGGGTCATTTACGTTTATTTGTACTTGAGTATTTATTCAGTTTTTCCCGTTTATTTTGGAAAGTGGAGAGGAAGGCAAAGTAAAAAAGCCTTTAAGCGTATTGGGCATAAATTGGGCTACACCTATATATTTTATAGACCAGTCGGCCTTTTGTTGGCGATGTGGTTAACATTACGTTGGCCGCCTTTTCTTCCCACGACTGCACCTGGTACCCACTTAAAGCTGAGTCGACCTGTGAGACAAGGCCATTGTTAAAGAATGCCCGGCTCGGTCAGGGCCCGAACTAACGACCTTCCGATCTCAAGGTGAGCGTCTAGCTGCTAGACCGCACGGCGACAGGAGGGGAAGAGGGGCTTTAACTGTCATATACTCAAGGTGGTGCCATCTGAAAAATGTTGAAAACCACTGTTATAGTACAATACGACACTCGTCTGGAAAGACGGAGAGGTGCCAACAACGAGTGTCACTCATAACTGACCACTCGAGTACATGTCTCACATACACAGCTGTCGACCCAGCGATTCAATCTCTAGGCACACTTTCAGAAACATTAACCAAGATCAGGACACAGCTGATTGACTCCCAACACAACATCCAGTCATCCGCATGGATGCCCACACAAATAATCGGGCCCAAATCTGAAGAATATACGTCACATCTTGTCAAACGGCCGACACAGATGCCGCCTTGTCAGTTAGCTGTTGAGAAACGATGGCGCTCATACAATAATACCACAATTTACGGACGCCACAAGCAGCATTACGGCAATTTACTTAGCTTAAACACTTGGAGGATTTTCAACAAAAACTTATGAAAACTGTTGCTTAACTTCAATGGCTGCCACTCCGCAAGGGGCCGAAACTGCTGATAAAATTATATCAATTTGCTAAGAGTCATTGAACCTTTCAAAAGTTGCCCGTGGCACGGGGACAAAGCTGGTGGAAATCTGGTGTGATTTAGCTCACGACAAGAAAGTTGTGGCCAAAAGATAAATTGTTTACCAAGCTGAACAATGGCGATCTATAATTAACAATTAATGTTGTGTGTGATCTTAGATGAAAGCTACTTTAGCTGGGATTTTATCGCTGTCTTCGATTAGTAGCAGCTTATCTCGGTTGAGGGTCTGTGGCAGTTGCTTTTAAAGTAGTTATGGAGAAGATGTTGTTTTTATTTTATTTTATTAAAAAGGAACTCCACACATGTCGTGGTTGTAACTGACTTACAGAGCATGTCCAGGCAGGTTAAGACAGGCATCTCCGTACAGAGTGGCAAGCATCGCTTTAGAGGTCAAGGGTAGTTTAGAGCACTATGGTGTGTTTTTTCCTCCGGGTGATGCCGTTGTGTTGGGAAACGAGCAGGCAGACAGACTGGCCAGTTCTGGAGTGAACTAATGTTTGACAAGCTAGATGTTGTGAGGACCCTCTGGGAGCGGAGGCACAAAAAGATCATTACGGTCTGAGGACAATGGCGCCGCGGGCAGTTACTAGGGGATCCGGCCGACGCTCAACACTCAAGAGAAAAGCGAGACAGATGTACAATCAGACAGTTATTGGTACCATCGGAATTGAAACTCTGTTTGCTGCCGAAGATGGAGACAGAGCGCTTTTGGAAGTGTCCAGAGCGTTATGATGCCGATTCTTAATTCACCATTTAACAACATAATGAAGAATTTGAGGAAACGGGCACTCCAAAAAGAGTCTGGAAGGATTTGGGGAGTGGGGGGGGGGGGAAGCGAATTGGGGAGAGGGGGTGGGGGGGGGGGGTCTGCATTTGCTACATCACCATTTTCTAGGGTGCTAGAATGTTTAAGTGCGCACTACTAGTATTATGATGAAAAGATATCAAACCAAACGAAACCATTTAGCTTCACAATACCACAAACGACAAGCAAACGTTGCCTTCATCAGCACATTACAATAATCTATAAAACCACAAGAATGTACAGGAATACACAAAATCACTTAGCTCCCTTATCTCTGATAGAAATCACATTTATGTTTGGCCAGTAGAATATCTGACATGTATGTGGCCACTTGAAATAAATACAAGTCAGACAGAAAGAAAAAAAAAAAGCCGCGAGCGACAACGGCAGTAACTCAAAGATGTTAGGCAAAATAGTTGAATCGAGGAGAACTTGGTGATCCTGAAACGGCACTGATGTGATGCTTTTGTTGTTCTTGTGTGATGAATGACCAATACACCTAACAATATATCTGCAATAAAAAAAAATCTTTATATGATCAGACAATCGCTGTGGCGTTGGCGGCTAGATGACCGCCTGCGGATCGGAAGGTCGTGGGTTCGCGTCCTGAAGGAGCCCGAATTTTTTTCAGAAATGACCTTGACTCACAGGTCGACCCATCCTTGAGTGGGTACCAGGTGCAGTGCTGGGAAGTAAAGGTGCCCGGCGTGGTGCTGACCCCATCACTCACAAAGTGCTGATGGTCTACATAAATATGGGCCTAACGCCCAGATGCTCGATACGCCCGAATGCGTAGATAAGGAACCTTCACTTACTTTACATGGTCGAGGAGCCTCTTCGTCCATAGAATCATTGGAATTGAACGGGGACTCAAGGCACCCGAACTTGTAGGTTGCGCCACTCATGTAGTAGCTAATACACTGAGATAGGAGTTTTTGAAGAAGAGTGAGAAGCTGTTATCTTCTTCTTCTTCGCGTTCACCAGCTGTACACTTTGGCGGAAAGTTCTGGTTGATCGTCCCCTACTGAACTGCAGTCCTGCTCCAGAACCTGATTGTTGCGTGTATATCAGTTTTACAGATCTCATTCTCTTGAATACAGACTGTTGGTTCCTTGCCTCTCCGGCAGATGCACTCCGACTTCAAAGAAAGCTCCCCAATTAGTCGATTCTTACGACATGCTTTTGAGGAGGCAGTGGGTCTATTCTTGTTTTCCCCACAATGAGACCCCGGAACCCACACGGGGGAGAAGCTGTTATGTTTCCCTCGACATCCAAAGCGGCGACAGAGGAAATGAAGAAGACAGACTGGTCTATCAGCACTAACGTTTCCTCTCCGGACATACATGGAGGGGCTTTGTCTCCCTTAGGCAGACAGATTGCTGTCATATGCAGATATCTGATCTGAGAAGAGACAATTAAAACAAGAATTCGTAGGCTTGGAATTTCCCATTACCATTCCTGTACGAATGAACCACTTTTGTGGTGCAAATAATAACAACACTGGGGGGGGGGGGGTTAAACCTGCGAATTTAGGGTGGCGTGGCGAGTGCTTGGCTAGTGCTACAGAGCAATGGTGCCGAAGACATGAACAGAAGCTATACAATCTCATTACTCTCTGTGTTGATTCCCGGACTTTTCTGGAGGAAAAGGGGTGGTTGGGGGCGGTGAGGGGGGGGGGGAGGGATAGACCCACTGCTTCGTTACAAGTGTGTTGCAAAAGGCATCTAATTAGGGATTTACATAAATCGAATGTGTCATCGAGAGGTGCAGATGTCGCAGCATCGGGGTAAACCACAACACAAAATGTCAATCGCCGTTTTAAAGACGAACTCAGAAGAAAAATAGGAAGAGGAAGAAGGAGAATAGACTAGAAAAAAAAGGGAGGGGGGAGGAAGACGCATCAGCTGGAAAGATCATAGGTCTGCTAGAATCGGTGCGGGATAACTGAGATCGCAGAACCCAGCAACAAGTAGAAAGTTGACCGATCACCCTATAGTCTGTAAAGCTGGGCTCTCAACCTTGCTAATGTAGCGACCAATTAATACAGTTCCCTCATGTTGTGGCGACCCTTCAATACAGTTCCCTCACGTTGTGGCGACCCCTTAATACAGTTCCCTCATGTTGTGGCGACCCTTTAATACAGTTCCCTCATGATGTGGCGA
>CAJHNH020001680.1:202500-282500 GCA_905116865.2 Candidula unifasciata
TTTTTTTTTTTTAAATACATGGTCAGCTGAGGAAATCGAACCACAGTACTCGAAGTTTTGTGAAATGCACTAACCAACTTCTTTTTTAGTATCCAGAAGCCATGAGTTTGTTAACCCTTAGGCTCAGTATTATGGATATCGCAACCCTTCGGCCTTGATTCCATAGTAAATACCGTAAATCTGGGAGAAATGTGGCTTTTCTGCCTACCCCCGGGGCGTGAATCCGGACCAAAAGGAGTTCGTCACCCAGTCACCGCGCAACCCGGTTTAGCAAACTACGCTAATGAGCCGGGCTTACCAACTTCTAAGCCACAAAAACAAAGTATTCATATATTGATCAGAGATATTTAATTCAAGGGACATCATCAACAATGAACAACATGCAAGTATTTCCACAAATTATGTCCCTTGACACTAAGTCAATGAATTTTTAAATTAATACACATGCCAATCCTGATTGCATAAATCGCATTTAGACAGACAGACAAACTTTATTTTTAAAGGGTCACAAATTGGGCACGCAGGACTGCTTTTATTTAGATACAGACAGCGAGACATGCAGACAGACAGACAGGCAGGCAGACAAACAGGTAGGTAGGTGGCCGGATAGTTGAGCAAGTAGGCAGGTAAACGGTCAAAGGTAAGTAAGAGGTAGGCAGAGTTCAGTTAGTAGAAGGCAAGCAGGGTTAAGTGGGCAGACTGCCAGATAGGTAGGTAATGAAGCGAGGAAACAGAAGATGACGAAGGACATACTACAACAGACAACATGAGACAGAAGTCAAGACACAACACGAGACAGAAGTCAAGACACAGCACGAGCACAAAAGTCAAGACACGGGAGCGTATCTCTGGGCAGAGATACAAATGATATCACTACTGGTCTCCAGACAAGACAGCAAGTAAGACACCACCCGGCTGTCTACCCGTGAGTACCGGGGCACTCTAGCCAGCGAAGTTATCAGGTGCTGAACATGACACCCCATCTCTGCATCTGAGAACAATGGTAAGGGAAACAACAATGAATTAATTCTAATGACAGAGGGAGCAACAATCACTTGTTTATCAAGACACACAAAAAAACAACGGCTGGACGAGTGAGATGTTTCGGGGGAGGGGGGAGGGGGGGGGTGGACTGAGAGGAAGATAGTGAAAGTCTGAATACAAGAATAAGACATGACAGACTTAAAGTCTGTGCTTTTGTTTGTGTGTGTGTGTGTGAGAGAGAGAGAGAGCGAGAGAGAGAGAGAGAGAGAGAGAGAGAGAGAGAGAGAGAGAGAGAGAGTAACTGAATGTGTTATAAAATTACAAGAAAAGATAACACAGCAGAGAGCAAGAGAGAGAGACAGGCAGACAGACTGACAGACACAGACAGAGAGAGAGAGAGAGAGAGAGAGAGAGAGAGAGAGAGAGAGAGGCAGACAGACTGACAGACACAGAGAGAGAGAGAGAGAGAGAGACAGACACACAGACAGACAGACAGACAGACAGACAGAGAGACTGACAGAGAGAGAGAAAGAAAGAAAAAGTAACTAACTTTTTAGTCTTTATTATTTAGCCTTCGCTGGCTGTAAACTCCGGCGGAAAGTTCTGGTTGTTCGTCCACGCCTAGATTTTGGTCTTGATCCTTGCGTACGCATCCATTTTAAACATTTGGCTTATCAGCAAGCAGACTTTTTGTTCCTTTCCTCTACACTACGGATACACTTCGACTTTCAAGGAAACACGCATCATAAGTCGCCTAGGAAATGCTGGTGGTGGTTGGGCGGGGGGGGGGGGGGTGTAGTGGGTGGGGGAGGTGGGGGGGGGTTGTGGTAGTGGTGGGTGGGGGAGGTGGGTGGGGGAGGTGTGGTGGGTGGTAGTGGTGGGTGGGGGAGGTGGGGGGGGGGGGGGGGGGTTGTGGTAGTGGTGGGTGGGGGAGGTGTGGGAGGTGTGGGGGTGTGGTGGTGGTAGTGGTGGGTGGGGGGGTTGTGGTGGTGGTAGTGGTGGGTGGGAGAGGTGGGGGGTTGTGGTGGTGGGTGGGGGAGGTGGGGGGTTGTGGTGGTGGGTGGGGGAGGTGGTAGTGGTGGGTGGGGGGAGTGGTGGTGGGTGGGGGGTTGTGGTGGTGGTGGTGGTAGTAGTGGTGGGGGAGGGTAGGGTTGTGGTGGGGGAGGGAAGGGTTGTGGTGGTGGGTGGGAGAGGTGGGGGGTTGTGGTGGTGGGTGGGGGAGGTGGTAGTGGTAGTTGGGGGAGGTGTGGGGTGGTGGTGGGTGTGGAAGGGGTTGTGGTGGTGATGGTGAGGTGGGGAGAGGCAGTGAATCTATTTATTCTTTGCTCAGCGAAATGGAGCCTTGCAACCTACACAGTAGGACAGTGTCAAATATAGATAGTGAAGGAAAAATACTACGAGAAAGAAAGCTTGTGAAAGTTAAAATGTAGGTGACAGCAGGTGTGTGCTAAAATGAGAGATAGAGAAGGAGTATGGGTCTGTGTGTGAGTGTGTGTGTGTGTGTGAGAGAGAGAGAGAGAGAGAGAGAGAGAGAGAGAGAGAGAGAGAGAGAGAGAGAGAGATGCATAGAGAGAGTGAGACAATGTTTGTGAAAAAGTGAGAGAGAAAGCCAGAAAACCACTGCCTAGTGACGGCATACATACTTGTAAACCAGGTGTACCAGTGTGATTTCTGAGCACAGACCGCAAACCACACCCCCCCCCCCCCCCCCCCCATTGCCAGAACTTCAGGTTAATTAGTAGCCGTGGTCGAGAGCCCCAATATAACCTGACGGTTGAATGGGGTTTCTGGGATTTGTACCTAAGGGTATTCTCCTCCCAACATGGACTCTTGGTTCACCCAGTAACAATGGCTGAGGTTGCTGTCCTGGTGGGGTTCAGTTAGTAGTCACCACACAGATACAAAGCGCCAAACAATCAGATCTTCAACTCCAGCTGAAGCATGGTCTGCCCGAGTCTGTCCCAAACGGACAACATGTCTCCTCCACAGGCACTACAGACTAAACTTGGAGCAAAGAGGATGAGGATTGGGCAGACTTACTTTTGCCATTCTGGCAGGCTATCTTTAGAAGAGACAGAAGTTGTGCAGCCATCGGGCAGTCTGCTCTTATCATCTGAAAGCGTAAATATTTCTGTTATACATTATTAAAAAAAAAAAAAAAACTTTCGATACAGCGAACTAAGTTGTAATCGTAGTAGTAACAGTAGACGTTTAACTTCACTCCAATCCGGTCATTCCTTACTTGCACTGTTCCAGTTCCAAAGAACATCAAACGAAATGTCCCTCATCGTCCACTTAAAACAAAAACACACCCCAAAAAAAAAAAAAAACTACTGATGAACAAACAATTAGTCCTGGCACAATCCAGAAATATGAGCACGCAATAAATGCATAAGGCAGTCGTTAGAGGTGCCAAAGTCAACAGTCGTTACCAGAAAGGCAATTTATTGTTGATAGAAATAGTCAGTCACGATACGCTGGCCATATACACGCAAGATTACAAGATTATTACATAAGGTATTTTGCCAAGCCCACATGTAAACAGGCTACAGGCCAAATTGAATACTACAACTCAAGCGCTGCACAAATGAAAGACATTCTATGTGATAAACACAGCTAATAGTGCCGCACCAAGCACTTAACTCAGATGCTTAGGCAGAGCCTCTCCAGCCATATGTGCAAACTCCATTAGCAATGCGCTGTCATGAGCAAAAATAACCACAAAGCTAAACATTCTGCCAAGCCTATCTTCCATACTGGCTCAGAAGCAGATGGGGAACCCTCGAGGCCGTAGAAAACAGATATGTATTGATCGGCACCCAAAGAAAGATGTAGGAAGATAGAAGGACATAGTAGACAACATAACTATTGAAAGCTACAGTTACTACCAAAACCTGTCTAGGTTGTTTATTATGTACAGTATTAAGCTACAGCGTCAAAGTGTTTACTTAATGAGCCACTCAAATCCGGTAAGTCTCCCGATACTAATGACATGGTTTACTAATGACATGGTTTACTAATGACATGGTTTACTAATGACATGGTTTACTAATGACATGGTTTACTAATGACATGGTTTACTAATGACATGGTTTATTAATGACATGGTTTACTAATGACATGGTTTACTAATGACATGGCCCACCACCTTTCTCATGGAGGACCCAGTGAGAACAATATCTTTGTGTGTGTGTGTGTTGACTGTTTTGGGGTGGGTTGGGGGGGGGGGGCAGACAGAAAGAGAAAGACAGAGAAGAGAGAAAGACTGCATCCCCTACACGTAGATAAACTAAATATACCATGTACGTGTCAATGGTGACTGAAAGTCAGTTCCCACTCAGAGAGAGAGAGAAAAACAGATAGAGAGAGGGTTAGAGAGAAAGTGACAGACAGAGATAGACGGACAGACAGGCAGACATATAGATAGATAAACAGACATACAAAAAGAAAAGAGATACACGGAGAGAGAGATACACTGTGTGTCCAGAACTAGCTAACCCACATATACCTCGTAGGTGTCAGTGGGGCCTGCCAGCCTGTAGACATTCCCCCTGCCAGACTCCAAGGACTGTAAGGCCGAGCTGATGACGCCTAGAGTGATGTCCCTTGTGGCCGTATCCTCCTGTCGACACAGAACACACACTTCAGACTGCTGCTCGGATTCAGTAGTAGACCAGCCAGCACCGGAGGGCATACTGGTCGACACTAACTCTACTTCTCAAAAGTAACCCTAGAAACTGGTTTCCAACCAGCATCTGGCCAAGGATTCTTCCTTCGAAAAGCCTGGTCGCTTACTTGTCCTGCCTGAGATGCTAGATACCAAGATTCTGCACACAAAGAAGTCACTGGGATGTGCACACGAAACTCGTTCTGGGACAAGACGGCTGACCGAGATCAACACCAGAAGCTGTTGCATATAATGAGAAGTAAGGGATTCCCCTACATCTGGTACATCTAATGGAACCTATATTAACAACACGCAGCAGTCAGCGTAGCTGTTCAAGAGCTACACGAAAGGGGAAAAAAACCCATTACAAACATGCATAACACCCAGGTTTCCTTGAAACTGAGTTTGTCCACGACACGTGTGGGTCAACAATTTGGTTTCTGGTTACCAATGTTAAGGTTACCCTATTGTGTGTGGTGTGTGTGTGTGCGTGCGTGCGCGTGATGTATTGTAATTTTTTAACCTTTCCCCGGACGAACAAGATTACAGTATATAGTAATTTTACACCAGCCTCGCGGACCAGTAAAAAGTATTCGGCAGGCCAGTTTTAGCCCGTGGGCCATAGCTTGCACGCTCTTGATTTTTTATCGAAGTTATTTTTTTACAAAAACAAAACAAGCGACGACTACAGTCAGTTCCAGAAATCGTGGCCAACTTTAAAAATCGAAACTCGTAACTATTCGGCGTAAGAAGTCGACATTTGGCCAGGGGCCTGTTAATTATTATAACCTTGTAAAAAAAATCTTCTTTTTTTTCCTTCTTTAATGTAAACAAACATTTAGTTTTATATTCTGTCTTTTTTTTTCCCGGAACATTAAAAAACAACAGACACCGATTCAAAAGCAAGCAATCAGCATGCTTACAGTTACACGAGTAACGGGAAATTTTCAAAACATCAAACTGCAGAGTTTCATAGACGTTTCACTTTCTGGTAGTCATCTTCAGCTTTAGACTCCCATCAGTTAGATAAACACAATTTTTCGCTGAATGCGGGATAAGCTATCCAAAATAAAATCATCATGGATCGCCGCACACGTGAACTGATAACAATCTCCACGTGTGTCAGTTACTGTATATTCTATTTCATGGTACAAAAAATAGTCGTAAAAAAGATCAAAGAAATTCGCCCGGTTTAAGAAAATAGCCGGTCATGTACTTACTTAGTCGCTCCTCTTCTACCTTGGGGTGTAGAGGTTTGCCAGAGAGATCGCCAGACGTCTCTATCAGCAGTTTTCTTTCTGGCTTTGTTCCATTCCAGTCCTCTGTCAGTCAGGGACTGTCGGATGTTGTCTTCCCAGCGCACCCTGGGTCGTCCCGGAGGTCTGGTTCCCTGGTTCTTAGCCTCCCATGCTTGCCATGGTGGCCGATTTTCTCCCATTCTGCACACATGTCCAAACCATCGTAACTGTGACTGATCCACTCTGGTTAGTAAGGGCTGGGTATCAAGATCTTGACGTATTGTCTGATTGCGGACTTTGTCCCTTCTTGTCACTTGGACCACCTTTCTCAGGTATCTCATTTCCGAGGCCTGCAGCTGGCTTCTGTGAGCTGTTGTCATTGCCCATGACTCACACCCATAGGTCAGGACTGGTACATAGGTAGAGCGGTAAACAGCCATTTTCCTCCTCTTGCCAATTTCTCTTTTGCTAAGAAACCCTCGGTTTATGGCCTGGAAGAGTCTCCCAGCAGCTGCTTTTCGTGTAGCCAGCTCAGTCTTAATGCCTCCATTTTTGGTCTAATACAACTCCAAGGTATTTGAACTGGTTAACCTGCTCCAACGCATACTGACCCATCATGATCTGGTGTTTCTTCTCCTCTCTTGAGATCACCATGGTTTTAGTTTTGGAGACACTGATGGTCATCCCTTTCTTTTCAAGCTCTTCCTTCCAGACAAGTAAGTTGGACTGAAGGTGTGCCTCTGATTTAGCTATCAGGGCCACATCGTCTGCAAAAGCCAGCTCTGATATACAGATTGGTCTCATCTTCCAGTACCTTACAGAGTACTTCTTTGTCTTCTCCTTACAGGTCTTGATGACATCATCCATCATAAGAATGAAGAGGTAAGGTGAGAGAATATCACCTTGTCTAACACCGCTGGTGGCCGGTCATGTGCAACTATAAATTATAAAATGATAAGGACATGGGGAATCTAATGCCACATACAAATATTCGTGTTGATCTGAATATGAGTTTTTGAGATATTTGTTC
This sequence comes from Candidula unifasciata, assembly GCA_905116865.2. Classification (NCBI taxonomy): domain Eukaryota; kingdom Metazoa; phylum Mollusca; class Gastropoda; order Stylommatophora; family Geomitridae; genus Candidula; species Candidula unifasciata. The sequence goes on from CAJHNH020001680.1 coordinate 209,420, forward strand.
TAGTGTGAGGACACAACTTTTGAAACGCACTAAAGCCACGAGTGACGCACTGACGGGCAACCCGCGATTTACACAGAAAGCCGAGCAGCGCCTGGGGACACCGCTGAGTTAAGTCGGAGCTAGAAATCTGCAGCACTGCCAGTACCAGAGGGATTATTCCGGCCAGGAGCAAGTATTATCTCTATGGGTGCTCGCAGGGCACGGGCAGGGATCCCTTCTCTGATTCAGAACCCAACATCTGAGGTCTATTTTCAAGACAAGATATCAAACCAAACGCAAAGCAGAACCAGACAGCTTCGCAATGTCACAAACACAATCGACAAGTTAACGTTGCGGCAAGAGAGCCTTCATCAGCATATTATACAACATCATAAATATGAACAAGAATTCATAAAATCCAAACGATGGTAGGAAAAAGTACAGCACATATAGGCAGTAGCAGCCTTGGGAGGGCGGGACACATAAGAGAGATGCAATTATTGAACTGCAGTGAAGCTATGCAAATGTCATGACAAGAAATCAAACTACACATCGACACCCGGCGGGCTTCTTGGCCCGCCAACGGACGACTCGGTCGCCGGTAGGGTAGGTGGTCGGCAGCAGTCCTCGCATCAGCACTGCATGAGTCCACACCTGGGTTACTTGGTAGCCAGCACGTATTAGCCATGAACATGGCGCATATAAACACAGACCATAACATAACCGACACCTTCCCCTCGGGGGTAGATAGTTGATCATGAACCAATGAACAAACCAAGCGAAAAGTAGACAAGTAAAAAGGATTCTTTTCCTTGCGTTCAGATGTACTGGGTATATAGGGCTATACCTATATTTTATAGAGCAAATGGCGCTTATTGAGCGATTCCTATGCGTGCTCCGTCCTCATCTTCAGCAGCTAGCGCAGAGATCCAATACTGATGGTACCGGTCACAATCTGGTTATATGTCCGTCTTCCCTAGCCTTTCCTTTGGGTGTAGTGAGCCGGCCAGACCCTCTGGTTACATCCACGTGCCTCCTTCGCTCATTGCCATAATAATCTTGTTTGTCTACTTTTTCGGTTGCTTGTTCCCAAAGGGCCTTGACCACATCTGTCTTGTCATGTATCAGTTCACCCCACAGTGTTGCAGATCTAGCCAATACATCCATACAGTGCTTACTGTTGCTTAACGTTAGACTTTAAATGCCGTTTAATTTAATATTGGGCTTTCCTGGATATTCTGGGGTACCCGTGCTTAGGGTGAGCTAAAATTAAAGTACAAGTTCTCATTTTGCAGTTGACGATGACTACAATGATGGTGACGCTGATGATAACGACATGGACGAAGCTGAAGCAATGGATGTTCTGACGACTCGAAAACCCCCTAATCCCAGCCCCACGCTGAGAGATTTGAGAAGATTATCCCACAAAACAGCTGGTGTCAAGCCGGTCCTGCACCTCCAAAGAACAATAAAAGGCGGCCCCCACAGAAGAGCCAGGACAACAACACAAACGATGAGGCCGTGGATGGAAGAGGTCAACTGTTGTCTTTCTGCTGGCGATATATCTGCAAGATTTGTGTGGTGACCGGGTGGTGTTGGAAGCCGTTATGTTGGCTCGGACAAGGTTCTTCTGTCATGTTCTGTTGACCAGTGAATCGAGTCTGGTGTTAATTAGAATGTCATTTGTGTATATGTGTATTATAGGAACCGTTCTTGTGTAACGGCTAGACGCTAGCCTGCGGATCCAAAGGTCGTTGATTCAAATCTGGACGGCGCTGGACTTTTCTTCATAAATGACCCAGCCCTAAATGGGTACCAGACAAAGTACTGGGAAGTAAAGGTGACCAGCGGGTCACTGACCACATCGCCCACCGACTGGTCGTTACAAAGCAGGTCTAGCCCTATATGCCTGAAGGTGTGGGAAAAGGGTTTTTTACTTACACGACTGAGACCAAGTAATAATCGTTACAATATTCACATAGATAAACAGAGGGGAAACCTTTGAGGCGTTAAATATTATATGATAAATAACGTAACAGAAAATGTAATGATCGGCACTCATGCGCCACAGGGGATGCAGTTATCTCAGGATGTTATCTATCAAGTGCGAGACTTCCGCAGTTCTGTGAGGGCAGGCCGTGTGTGTAACATTCCATCTAGTTTGATTGCTATAGATGACTGTCATTGCCGTGTTTACAAAAAATTATGTTCTACTTCACGACACTTGATTATCTCGCAGCGTGTGTCACGTGGTCAGGTGTGTGCTTGCAGCGTCGAGTCGGCCAGTAGACGCCATCCGACAACGAGTCTCTCCCATCCCCACAGCGCTATCTACATTTCTGCACCGGACCACAGCCCCAAGGTAAGTTAGCCTATTGTAACTATAAAGTTTCATAGAATTACCATCATCGTGTGTCCTGTCGACTGGCGTAGGCGTTCATGCATCTTCACAGATCTCTGTCTCTTGTTCTCTGGATCATGTCCACCGATGATATCCCTCCATGCCACCATCGCAATCTTCCTTGGTCTGCCTCTCTCTCTCTCTCTCTCTCTCTCTCTCTCTCTCTCTCTCTCTCTCTCTTCTACCGCTGATCTGCCCAGTCGTCACATTCTCCATATCCAACCCCCCGCCCCCCCCCCCCCATCCCATGACCAAAGAACAGTGTTTGTCTTTTCCTTATAGCTAAATATATTGATCTGCTTTCATTAGCTTCCTTCAAGCAATCGTCGTTAGTTACTCTGGCAGTCCAAGGGATTCTTAACTTACGTTTGAAAACCCACATCTCCGTCGCTTCCAAAGTCTTTCTAAAGTGTGCAATCACATTTCATGATTCACTGCCATATCACAGAATTAGAGTGACATTAAGTCTGCATTAGATCTGCGGCGGCTATTTATGCGATAGCCAGGTCTGCATATAACGGTTGCAACAATTAGAAATAGGCCACTCGGATTACGTCTCAAACACAGTGGAAAAAAACGCTCGCTGCCTGCTAACGCCGCTCATGCAGAAACTGTAACATGGGAAAGCTACCATACGGTGCTAGCTGCGCATGCGTACAGTCAACAGCCAAGCGACGAGGAGGAAAATATCACGTGATACCTTTTTTAGTCTAATCGTTACATTCAAACGCTTTCTCGCCTCGCCACTGCATTTGTGGCACGTTAACTGACGTCATATGCGTTATGGTAAAAACAGACAGGCAGTGACATCCATGGCTGAGTAGTCAAATTCTTTGTCTCGCGCTTTGAAAGTCATGGGTTCGTTTCACAGTCGCGTCTTTCAGTTTATGAGCGCGGTTTTAACGGAAAATCCCGTGGGATTGTCGCTGGAGTTATGGAGTTTGTGCTTTATGCAAATCTCTCGACAGGAAGCTAGCCGTTCTACGACCAGAGACCGAGCTACTTAAAAATGTGACTTCTAGTTAGCGGCGCCCCTGCTACCCATTTCATGTTGGTTCAGACGGCGTTATCTCTTATGCCTTTATCTACGAACTAACTTATCGCCGATTCACAATAACAGAATCTTGGTTGGTTATACACCACTAACAGTTTATCAGAGGTGTTTCTGTCGTTGCAAGTATACACGTCAACCTGTATGGTCGATACACAATAATCAGCTATCAGGGAAGAATTGGGTTGGGGTGGTGGGGGGGGGGGGGGTGGGGGGGGGGGGGGGGGGTGGGGGTGGGGGGGGAGGGCTCCATGGCCAGGCCGTTTGCCTCGCACTCTGAAGGTCGTGGATTCGTTTTCCGGCTGCATCGTTTGAATCACGAGTTCAGTTGTTTTTTTTTAACAGAAATTACTTGGGATAGCAACTAGAGCTACGGTGTTCGTGCTTGATGGGACGCTCTCGGTAGGTGGCTAGCTAGCCATTATGTGAAAACAGGTTGATCCATATGGTAATAAGAAACCCAGTGCAATGATGTCGATCCTCTGGAATCGAACTGTGAAAGAAGAATGAGGACTTGAATGTCAGGGGCGCACGCGTGCGCTAGAAAAAAAAAACCACACGCACGCACACACACACACACAATAGCAATCGGTCAGCTGTAGGCATTTGTAACGCCTAAAATGCTCTCACCCTCCCCTTTCTTCACATTCTTCTCTTCCTCCAGCAATGTCGTCGAAGTGTTGGGGGAAAATGTAAAGATTTTCTGTTTGCTCTTTCCAGTGCCTTGCATAAGGTGATCTTCATTTCTTTAAAGCTGTTCTTGATACCATCGCTTCATTTTCTCCTTTGTTTTCTATGTTCATTATAATCAGTCAGCGTGGCTCTCTCTGGCATCTGGTACAAGGGCATTCTCATTACATGGCCAAACCATTTCATTTGTTACTCTTTAATGCATTGTCTGACGGTGTCAGACCTAGTCGTCCTCTAATTTTACCTCTTCTTGTTTGTTACCTGGCAGCTCTTTTTAAGATATCTCATTTCTGTTGTAATGATTCTGCACTCAGTGTTTGCAGTACGGGTTTATGACTGACATCTAGTCAGAGTGGAACACAATCTATGATTGACATCTAGTCAGAGTGGAACACAATCTATGATTGACATCTAGTCAGAGTGGAACACAATCTATGATTGACATCTAGTCAAAGTGGAACACAATCTATGATTGACATCTAGTCAGAGTGGAACACAATCTATGATTGACATCTAGTCAGAGTGGAACACAATCTATGATTGACATCTAGTCAGAGTGGAACACAATCTATGATTGACATCTAGTCAGAGTGTAACACAATCTATGATTGACATCTAGTCAGAGTGGAACACAATCTATGATTGACATCTAGTCAGAGTGGAACACAATCTATGATTGACATCTAGTCAGAGTGAAACACAATCTAAGATTGACATCTAGTCAGAGTGAAACACAAATCAGCCGGCAGCTACAGCGTACTACACGAGAACAACAGGCTACGAGGCAAGAGGCTGACCAAGAAAGATATGGATGAAGGGAGTAAAAGAGACACTACAGAAACGCAGTATGACATTAACACAAGCTACACAACTAGCAAAAGACAGGAAACATAAAATTCAAACAGGCTACGTTTTGCGACAGAAGCAGTAAGACAGGGGAAGACGCGGCGTCTGTGGCTCAGGCATTGCGAATCCGACTCGTAATTCCAATGTGCCGCGACGGAAACCCATTGCTGGCTGCGTGGATTTTTATCATTTTATCACGAGGCGTCGCAGGTCGACCCAGCCTAAAATGGGTACCAGGATGTATGTCCTGGGGAAGTAAAGACGACCGGCGTAATACTGACTACATTACCCATCTAGTGCCGATTGGTCTGTAAAAATATGGGAGCTCTTCCCATATGCCCGATGCACTGACAGACGTGAAAGGGTATGTTTAGTTTTGACTTCAAGGGAAGTCGAAGAAGTTACAGTTAGCCAACAATAACTGATAGATTTGCCACAAGCCCGGCTAGTGGCGCTAGATGCTGTACAACAGGACCACTCAACTCAGGGTCTAAAATGTTGCAAATCTGGATTATAGCGAGCTAGAGCCACAGCCCTAGCACGGAAAGATCAATAATACAATAAAACTGGCAGGTGATCCACGAAGCCACTTGCTAGGCCTCTGTGGGCCGGATCTAGCCCGCAAGCCACCAGTTGAACAGCCCTGCTCTATACCCTACATTACCAAAGCTAACACTTGCACATATTCTCCCCTCCACAGTGGCCTGCTGGTCATCTCCCGAGGACTGACCATCAGCTCGTGTTCAGAGTCCACTAATGGTGTCAGCTGGTTACATCTCCCATTGTTGAACATGAATGCCCTCCTGGAGTCGGGCTTAGAACCACCCCAAGGAGGTGGGGGAGATACTGCTGGCATCAATTCTGGCCATGGTTTCAGTCCCAGTGGATCCCAAAGTGATCAAGGTAGTGAGTTAACACAAGATAGTGAAGACACTACATGCCATAGTTCCAGTCCCAGTGCATCCCAAAGTAATCAAGTACAGGGCAATGGTGACTCTGCAGGTATAATTTCCTCCCAAGTTTATGTCATTGAATCACCTGAGGAAAGTACTGCAGTGCCAGAAAATGGAGAAACAGCTGGTACAATCTCTCCCCAAGATTCTAGTCTTGAATCACCTGAGGAAAGTACTGCAGTGCCAGGGGATGGAGAAACTGTCGGTACAATCTCTCCCCAAGATTCTAGTCTTGAATCACCAGAAGTAAGTACTCCAGTGCCAGAAAATGAAGAAACTGCTGATAAAATGTCTTCACACTCTTCACATTTGGAAGCACAGAAAGGAGGCACCACAGCAGAAGATGACGGAAAGACCACTGAGATTATATTCGAAACAGATCAAGGAAAAAATGCTGACATAATTTCTCCTCAAGATTCCAGGGTGGAAGCACCCCAAGAAAGTGCCACAACAAAACGGGAGGGAGAAACCCTCGGCAATATATCCCTAGCATCTTACAGTCCCACTGACACAGAACAATATGTTTCTGTTGCCGATGGGAAGAAAGAAACACTACTAGAAACAACAGAAAGTCAAGGAGACATACAATCCATACACCAAGAGTCCAGCTCAGTCATCAATGCAAGTGACAGCAATATGAGCACTCGGACTTCATCAGCCAATGGCTGTGTGGTAGAAGACGGCAAGAGTCTTTCAGACAGCACACATCCACATCAGACCGAACATCACATGCCACAAGTCCCCATAGATGTCAGCAACTGTGTGCAAGAATCAAACACCGCTACCAACAATCAAACTCCAGACATTACTACCAGTGCTTACTCTTGCCCAGATCAACCCAGCAGTGTCACAAGTCATGAACACATTTCAGCTGCAACAAATGAAGTTAGTCAAAGTCTTGCCATCATGTCTAGCACAGCTCTGTGCCCATTCTCTGAGCAACCCTTACACAACAATGACAGTGTCAACTCTCCAAGGGAAAGTCACAGTGAGAGCACCAACAGTAAGGATTCCCATTCTAAACTCCATACTACAGCTGCATCAAGCTCCCAAGAAGACACTCATCAAGCAACATCAAATGCTGAAAATGACAGGGCAACTTCTGCAGCCCCAGAGGAAACACCACTTGTATCTTCCAGATCCCCAGGACAAAGTCCTTCTGCAGGCCTGGGAATTAGAAAACTTTTCCCACAAGTGTCTGCTGACTCAACTTCTGTGGACGGTGAAAGACCTAGCTCGGAGATGGATGCCTGTGATGAGAGCAAAACACAGGACAGTCAAACAACGGAGGAGGCGGTCGAGGGCGACGTAGTTCTTGTCACAGGAGGAAGTGGGTTTCTGGGACAACACATTGTCAAGCTGCTCCACCTAAGGGCGCCACATGTGGGGGAGATACGAGTTCTGGACGTGGTCTACTTTGAAAAGAAGCTTGGTAAGTTCAGTTTGAAATTGCCATGTTTAATATAGGTTTAGTTCCCTGTGTCGATGTCTGTGAGCACTGAGAACACACTTTGTAATTCCGAAATATGCAGTTCAATTCCAAATGCAGGCGATTTGGCATTAGACGGTTTTACATTGATTTCAATAATAGTAAGGCGTGCTGATCATTCAGTAAAAAATGGGAAACTACTTCCAAACATCCAAACAAAGTGCTGGAATTGGTTTTGCAAGATGCTGTAAAGATTATGCAACTAACTTCTTTAAGGACACCTGTGTGACACAACGTTTGCACCTTAATAGACCACCTGTAACTATTCTATTGTCATTGTGAGAAAGTCTCTGTGGTGAAGAGGTCAAGCTAGTTGCCTCGTGCTGGGAATGTGGTAGGCTTGTTCTACAGACTGTGTCATTTAGTTCAGTGCTCTGAACGACTCTCTCGGCAGGTGTCTAGTCATTCAGAGGGGAAGACCCAGCCATATTGAAAAGCCCAGGATAATAAAGTCGATCTTGTCAGCTTGGACTTGAACTTGTTACTGACAAAACTAGCTGCACCACTCATGAAATTAGCTGAAGCTTTAACTATCAATATTAATATCACTGACAAAACTAGCCACAGCATCAATATTCGAACACCCCTCTGTGTATTCCAGGACCCCATTTTTGGGCCAGCAAAAAAAAAAAAAAAACCAGACCATAAAAAGCAAGTTGTAAACCGCGATCAATTAAGGATTTGCTGGAATCAGATTTTTTGGGTGCAGGTATTACAGCCTAGGTGTAAACAGCAACTCAAAGTCCCAACCGTGAACAAAGAAGAATACTCTAATAAACAGTAGAACCACCAATGTCTAATACAGCATGACCGACACAATGAAAGACACTGATAAGTCAAAACTGTTGCTATTAGGAGTTACTAGGAAGGACACGGACCGCAGCATTATTACTCAAACAGCTGTTACACAGATACCTGTCAGAGCTTCCCTTCTAGAGCTGCAAACAATGTCTTACCATTGCCATACTGCTATGACTAATTACAATCCCCCCCCCCCCCCCCCCCCCACTAATGTCTATATGTGAAGTGCTTGCAACTTTAATGTGTCTCTGTCTCTCAGACAATCCCCCACTGATGTCTATATGTGAAGTGCTTGCAACATTAATGTGTCTCTGTCTCTCAGACAATCCCCCACTGATGTCTATATGTGAAGTGCTTGCAACATTAATGTGTCTCCGTCTCTCAGACAATTCCCCTACTGATGTCTTTATGTGAAGTGCTTGCGACATTAATGTGTCTCTGTCTCTCAGACAATCCCCCACTGATGTCTATATGTGAAGTGCTTGCAACATTAACGTGTCTCCGTCTCTCAGACAATCCCCCACTGATGTCTATATGTGAAGTGCTTGCGACATTAATGTGTCTCCGTCTCTCAGACAATTCCCTTACTGATGTCTATATGTGAAGTGCTTGCGACATTAATGTGTCTCCGTCTCTCAGACAATTCCCCTACTGATGTCTATATGTGAAGTGCTTGCAACATTAATGTGTGTCTGTCTCTCAGACAATCCCCCACTGATGTCTATATGTGAAGTGCTTGCAACATTAATGTGTCTCCGTCTCTGAGACAATCCCCTTCTGATGTCTATATGTGAAGTGCTTGCAACATTAATGTGTCTCCGTCTCTCAGACAATCAAATACTTACCTGTACATATGAAGTGTTTGTTACTGACACCTCCGTCTTACCAGACAAAAGTGCTACAAGGAGGCACGGCCCATGCCGATGGTGAGTGTGACTAGCATTTTTGCTATCATTAACATGAGAAGTACTTGCGACATTAATATGTGTCTTAATCTCTCTATCTATCTACAGATTACCCGACAACAAAACCAGTCAAGTCGCTGGTGGGGGACATCTCCAACTCGGAGTTTGTCCACAAGGCACTGAAGGGGGTCAACTCTGTGATTCATGTTGCAGGCGTGGTAAGCTGGGGAACATTCCCTGACTACGATGGCATGGAAAAGGTTAATGTGAAAGGTAGTAAACTCCTTCTCCGCCTCCTTTCTCACCAATCTAGTTGTCATCAACACTAGGCCAAACTCACCTAAATGCCGAATCCTTGTTTTGAGAAAACTGTGTATCTTCTTCTTCTTCTTTGCATTCACTGGCTGTAAGCTCCTGCGGAAAGTTCTGCTGTGCTTCTACCTCTGGGCTTTCGCCTTGTTCCAGAGCCCGAGTATTGTGTGTACATCTGTTTCACAAATCTGACTTATTTGTATGCAGACTCTTGGTTCCTTGCCTCTTAGGCAGATCTACACTAGTTTCAAAGGATACCCCCAGTTAGTCAACTCCTAAGACATATATGTTGGGTAGACAGTATTCTTGTCTTCCCCATACAGGGCCCCGGAACCCACACAGGAAAAAATGTATCTGAACACTAAGATCTCTTTGGAAAAATGTCTAGCTGTGTGAAAATACTGCAGTTTTACCTATCTGGAGCAGTAATTCATAACATTGGCTTTGCCATTTTGTAAAGTGACCAATAATGGCCCTGAATGTTGAATGCTGAATTAAGAATCGACATCATAGCACTCAGGACGCCCCAATAAGCACTCTGTCCCCATCTTCAGCAGCAAACAAAGAGTTCCAATTCCGAAGGCACCAGTAACTGTCTGTATATCTGACTCGCCCTTGCCTTGAGCGTCGGCCACATCCCCTGGTAACTCCTCGCAGCGACATTCTCCTGAGACCGTAGTGATCTATTTGCGCTTCCACACTGTTCACTCACTTCCAGAGGGCCCTCACAACCTTTAGCTTGTCATACATCAATTTACCACCAAGTGGTGCAGAACTGGCCAGTCTGTCTGCCTGCTCATTTCCCAACACACCGGCATAACCTGAAGAGAATATCTAAATGATACTAACTACCCAGGACCTCTGAAGTGATGCTTGCCACTCTGCATGGAGCATACCTGACTCCACCTTTCTCAACATGCTCTGTGAGTCAGTGACAATCACGTCATGTGTGTACAGCTGATTCTCAAGCTGAAAATGGCACTGAAAATGCACTTAGGTGGAAATTGCCTACATTTGACTTAGCTAACTTTAGCATAGCGCAGTTTTTAATGTCACAAATCTCATGTCAAAGGTGACATTTAATGTCACCAGCTTTGTGTCACAGAGCCTACAGTACAAATGTACTGCCATCGCAGTATCAAGTATTTAATGTTACTTTCCTAAAGACTTCCACCTAATGTCAAATACCGAATGTTACTGACCTAATGTTACATACCCAATGTTACTGACATAATGTTACATACCCAATGTTACTGACATAATGTCATAGACCTAATGTTACTTACTGATATGTCACAAACCTAGTGTTATTGAAATTTTATTGACATGTCACACATAATGTTACTGACATTTCACAGACATAATGTTACTGAAATCTCACAGACATAATGTTACTGATATCTCACAGACATAATGTTACTGACATTTCACAGACATAATGTTACTGACATTTCACAGACATAATGTTACTGATATCTCACAGACATAATGTTACTGACATTTCACAGACATAATGTTACTGACATTTCACAGACATAATGTTACTGATATCTCACAGACATGATGTCACAGATATAATGTTTCTGACATTTCACACAGACATAATGTTACTGACATTTCACACAGACATAATGTTACTGACATTTCACACAGACATAATGTTACTGACATTTCACATACAAAATGTTTCTGATATCTCACAGACATGATGCCACAGGCATAATGTTACTGACATTTCACACAGACATAATGTTACTGACATTTCACACAGACATAATGTTACTGACATTTTACACAGACATAATGTTACTGACATTTCACACAGACATAATGTTACTGACATTTCACACAGACATAATGTTACTGACATTTCACAGACATGATGTCACAGACATAATGTTACTGACATTTCACAGACATTATGTTACTGACATTTCACAGACATAATGTTACTGACATTTCACAGACATAATGTTACTTACATTTCACAGACATGATGTCACAGACATAATGTTACTGACATTTCACAGACATAATGTTACTGACATTTCACAGACATGATGTCACAGACATAATGTCACAGACATAATGTTACTGACATTTCACAGACATAATGTTTCTGACATTTCACAGACATAGTGTTTCTGACATTTCACAGACATAATGTTACTGAAATTTCACAGACATAATGTTACTGATATCTCACAGACATAATGTTACTGACATTTCACAGACATAATGTTACTGACATTTCACAGATATAATGTTACTGACATTTCACAGACATAATGTTACTGATATCTCACAGACATGATGTCACAGATATAATGTTTCTGACATTTCACACAGACATAATGTTACTGACATTTCACACAGACATAATGTTACTGACATTTCACACAGACATAATGTTACTGACATTTCACACAGACATAATGTTACTGACATTTCACACAGACATAATGTTACTGACATTTCACATACAAAATGTTTCTGATATCTCATAGACATGATGTCACAGATATAATGTTTCTGACATTTCACAGACATAATGTTACTGACATTTCACAGACATAATGTTACTGACATTTCACAGACATAATGTTACTTACATTTCACAGACATGATGTCACAGACATAATGTTACTGACATTTCATAGACATAATGTTACTGACATTTCACAGACATAATGTTACTGACATGATGTCACAGACATAACGTTACTGACATTTCACAGACATAATGTTTCTGACATTTCACAGACATAGTGTTTCTGACATTTCACAGACATAATGTTACTGAATTTTCACAGACATAATGTTTCTGACATCTCACAGACATAATGTTACTGAAATTTCACAGACATAATGTTTCTGACATCTCACAGACATAATGTTACTGAAATTTCACAGACATAATGTTTCTGATATCTCACAGACATGATGTCACAGACCTAATGCCACTGACATAATGTCACGGACCTAACACCACAGCCATAGTATCACAGACCTGATCTAAGCATTTGATATTGCAGGCACACTGAACGTGCTCAATGCTTGCCTGGAGAACAACGTCCAGCGGCTGATCTACTGCAGCACTGTGGATGTGGCCGTGGGGAAAAAACCCATTCGAGGAGGCACAGAAGAGGACACCCCGATCCCCGACGAGTTTTTGTTTCCTGGCTACCCGGAGACCAAGTTCCACGGAGAGAGGATCATTCTGGGGTCTGCAGACCTCAAACGACGTGACGGTAGGTGGAGTAAAGTAAATGACAGACGGAGTGAAGCACCCTTAGTTGAAGGAAGCACCCCTAGTTGAAGGAAGCACCCCTAGTTGAAGGAAGCACCCCTAGTTGAAGGAAGCACCCCTAGTTGAAGGAAGCACCCCTAGTTGAAGGAAGCACCTCTAGTTGAAGGAAGCACCCCTAGTTGAAGGAAGCACCCTTAGTTGAAGGAAACACCCCTAGTTGAAGGAAGCACCCCTAGTTGAAGGAAGCACCCCTAGTTGAAGGAAGCACCCTTAGTTGAAGGAAGCACCCCTAGTTGAAGGAAGCACCACTAGTTGAAGGAAGCACCACTAGTTGAAGGAAGCACCCCTAGTTGAAGGAAGCACTGCTAGTTGAAGGAAGCACCCTTAGTTGAAGGAAGTAACACTAGTTGAAGGAAGCACCCCTAGTTGAAGGAAGCACCCCTAGTTGAAGGAAGCACCCCTAGTTGAAGAAAGCACCCCTAGTTGAAGGAAGCACCCCTAGTTGAAGGAAGCACCCCTAGTTGACTTTAATGACAAGTTTGTTAGGGAGGCAGCGAGTCTGTTCCCCTTCCCTCCAAATGTGAACACAACCCACACATGTGACTCTTCCTGGTAATCCTCCACACATTAATTATATATTCTGCAATCTTCTTCTTTCAGGCTGCAGTAGTTGAGATTTCTAAAGAGAATGGCAGATAACAAAAAGAACAAATCTGCACACAAAAAATGAGTTCAATGGATCATACTGCAGCTTATTCCTAGAGCAGCTGCCAACCAAGGCTAAGGGGCTGGTCTGCCTTGTTGCCATAACATTACATTTTCAGGTTGCATTTCCTCTTCCTAGGATAAGGCAATCCTCCCCCAATGTGTTCCTCCGCCCAAAGCTGTCTGCATGATGTGGGATGTAAGATGTCTTCTTCTTTTTTGCATTCGCCAATGCAAACTCTGGTGAGAGGTTCTGGCTGCTCGTCAGCTCTGGATTCGGTCTTGTTCCAGAATTTAAATTTTGCGTGCATATCCATTTTGCAGATCTTACTTATTTAATACAGACTATTGGTTCCTTGCCTCTCAGTCTGATGCACTTTGTCTTTGAAGGAAGCCCCAATTAACTGACTCTTAAGACATGCTTTTTTTTTTGGGGGGGGGGGGGGGGGGGGGGAGGAGGGAGAAAATGTGGGAGTGACTGCAGAAAAGCTAATACCAAGGAATTCCAGTTAAATGTGACAAGAAAATTTACTGCGTCTATTTTTTTAACCTTCGCTTATTTTAATATTTTGTGCATGTTTTTCTGCTTCCCCGTTTTGTTAAGGTTTTTAGTCACATTTAACTGAAATTCTTTTTTTTAGGGGCGGGGGGGGGGGGGGGGGGGGGGGGGGGGGGGGGGGGGGGGGGGGGAGGGAAGACGCAGGAGACCTATTCTTGTTTTACCCATAATGAGACCCAGAACCCATATGAGGATATCACATTTGATATACAGTAAACAAACGAAGATCAATGACACAACTTTATGCTATCAATGCCAGACACTGACAGTCCCAGAAAAACATTAACGCAAAATTACAATATGTAAGATCAGATGTAAAAGAAATTTGCTGGGAAAAACAAGAACAGACACGAGTTTCCAAAGAAGAACTAAGAACAATGGTAGACTCAGTAGAAGTAAATGATTTCATAGAAGATCAAAGAATCAAATGGCTCGGTTATCTGGTCAGAATAGAACAAATCAGCCACAAGCTAGAGTGCACTAAGGGAGATCAGTAGGCCACAAAGCAAGCGGCCAATCAAGAAAAAGATGGCTGGAGGAAGCAGAGACACTACAGAAATACAGTATGACATAAACACAAGCAACGATACTAGAAAAATCAAGACAACTATGTCTAACTACTCTCGGTGACACTTTACAGCATAAAAAATAGGACAAAAGTAGAAAGAAGAAGAATAAAACAATGTATGCATTCAGAAACAAGAAGATGCAACAAGAAGTTGTCCAACATGCTATCTCAACTTTATATATCCCCAATTCTTTATTCATGGTATTTGTTTAGAAAATAATCTGTCTTTACAGGAGAGCCCTTGCAGACAGTCATTCTTCGGCCTAACGTACTGTACGGAGAACTTGACAAATATTATGTGACTAATGCCTTACGTGCAGCCAAACAGTCAATGGGTATTCTATATAAGGTAAGCAGGTCACAGATGATTCTCTGAACATGTTTCCACAAGTGGTTGGATGTCTAGCAGACGGGATAGTTAGCAGAAACTCATACTAGACAGAACACAAAAATGTTTGATAGCTAGAGAGATAAACAATACTTAAGAAAGAGAATTGTACAATGTTATGTATACTCTACCCTGCTGTAAGGTGCAGAAACTTGGACAATGAAAAGAAAATGTGAATGAATGTTGAATGAATGTTGAATTAGGAATTGACATCATAGCACTCAGGACACTCCCATAAAAGCTCTGACCCCATCTTCAGCAGCAAGCGAAGAGTTCCAATTCCGATGGCACCAGTAACTGTCTGATTGTATATCAGTCTCGCCTTTTCCCTGAGAGTTGAGCATCTGCCAGATCCCCTGGTTTCTCTTCGCAGCACCATTCTCCTCAGACCGTAACGATCTATCTGTGCCTCTGCACTGTTCACTCACTCCCAAAGGGTCCTCACAATATCTAGCTTGTCATATATCAATTCACCACCAAGTGGTGCAGAGCCAGCCAGTCTATCTGTCTGCTCATTTCCCAACACACCGGCATGATACAGACTGGAAATGTGGAAGTAAAGAAGAATAGGTCGTATTTCATGGAAACAAAAACAAAGAAACACTAATCAAATAAAAAGGTTCTGAAGAGACCATGAATGAAAAAAACAACTACTGAAAGAAAATATTTTGGTCACATTAAAAGACATACCTCTTTTAAAAACCATATTGCAGACAAAAGTTAAGAGTCAGAAACTGATACAAGAGGGAGGACAACATCAGGAGATGGACAAACAGTAGTCTGGAGAGTTCACTATCTAGACAAGAGACAGAGAATGTTGGAATCAAACTTCATTGTGGAGATGGCACCTGATTGACTTACTGATTTATTCACTGATACCAGATCACATCAGGGACTTCAAAAAAATTATGCATTTGGCCAGCCATATGAAGAGTAAAGTGGTAGCATTCTCAAACACTGCCTTGAAAATCTTGCATTTGGTCCTTTGGGATATATATTACTGTTCTGTAATTGATTTAGTAGAAAATCAGACAAAACAAACAACCTGACAGAGTGATATCAGCCAGTCAGACAGTGATTCCAGGTAGGCAGAATGTTAAGACAGACAAGACAAACAGTCAGTCAGACAATGATATCAAGTAGACAGAATATTGAACAGTCAAGACAAACAGCCAGTCAGACAATGATATCAAGTAGACAGAATATGAGACAGACAAGACAAACAGCCAGTCAGACAATGATACCAAGTAGACATAATATTAGACAGACAAGACAAACAGCCAGTCAGACAATGATACCAAGTAGACAGAATATTAGACAGACAAGACAAACAGTCAGTCAGACAGAGATTCCAGGTAGGCAGAATGTTAGACAGACAAGACAAACAGTCAGTCAGACAGTGATAACAGGTAGGCAGAATGTTAGACAAACAGCCAGTCAGACAGTGATATCAAGCAGACAGAATGTTGAACAGACAAGACAAACAGCCAGTCAGACAATGATACCAAGCAGACAGAATATTAGACAGACAAGACAAATAGTCAGTCAGTCAGTCAGTGATTCCAGGTAGGCAGAATGTTAGACAGACAAGACAAACAGCCAGTCAGACATTGATACCAAGTAGACAGAATATTAGACAGACAAGACAAACAGCCAGCCAGACAGTGATACCAAGTAGACAGAATATTAGACAGACAAGACAAACAGCCAGTCAGACATTGATACCAAGTAGACAGAATGTTAGACAGACAAGACAAACAGCCAGTCAGACAGTGATAAAAGCAGAGGATATAGAGTAATTTCTCTGCACATAAGATATACAGTAATTTCTATGCGAATAAGAGATAATTTATATATGTATTAGACATACAGTAATATCTATGCGTATAAGACAGAGTAATTTCTTTACCCATAAGAGATAAAGTAATAAATTTGATCTACATAAGATAGAGTATTTTCTATATGCATAAAACAGTAATTTCTAAACGCACAAGATACAGAGTAATTTCTAAATGCATAAAACACAGATTAATGTCTATGCACATAAGACAGAGGCATTTATTTACCTAGGACACAGATTAACTTCTATACGCTTAAGGCATAGAGCGATTTCTATATACAGACGACATTAATTGCTATACGCACAAAAATTATTTTTTTCTATATAGGGCTAGATCTATATTTTATAGACCAATCGGCACTGGGTGGGCGATGTGGTCAGCATCACGTCGTCCACCTTTACTTCCCAGGACTGTATCTGATACCTTCTCAAGGCTGGGTCAACCTGGAAGTCAAGTTCTTTTTTTTTTTTCAATCTGGCTTTGTCAGGACCTGAGTCAATACCTATAAGGTATAGAGTAATTTCTATATGTATAATATGGAGTAATCTGTATACTCATAAAACATCCGCCGAGTAATTTCCAATCGATTCTAATATATTAAAATTGTTTTCTTCAGATCGGCAATGGAAAAGCCATGTTTCAGCAAGCCTATGTCGGGAACACTGCCTGGGCATTTGTCTGTGCTGATGCAGCCATGAAAGCCAACCCCACCCTGACCAGAGAGGTCTTCTACGTCCCTGACAACACACCTGTGCAAAACTCTTTCAACTTCATGTTACCCTATCTGCAAGCTCACGGGCTCCAGCTGTCCACCGGTTACCTCTCCTACGCCCTTAGCCACAGCGCCGTTGCTGCCGCAGAACTCCTGGCTAGAGTGGTGTCCCCGCTGGTAAAGTTCAACCTGCCGGTTCAGTCCTGCACCATCGCTTACATCAATACTGACCTGTATTTCCGGGGAGAGAAGGCTCAGCGGATCCTGAACTACTATCCTATCTACACACCCAGTGATGCTCGGGAGCTGTCGCTGAAATATTACGCTAACCTGGAACTGGAGGACAGGCCCCGGAGAGGCCACAATCCCGAACAAAGATAGTTTACTGTTGGTGGTTACCTTCATCATCACCATTGTCTCCCTGTGTGAGTGAGTTTTGGGGCCACATTTGGGGGGGAGGGGTGGATAACCTCACTGACCCCCTAACAAGCCATCTGTAAAAAGTCACTAATTAAGAGTTTGCAGACCTGGGTAAGAACAAATTAGATGTGTTGGGCCGAAACGCACAGATATCACAACCTAGCTGTAAACTACATAA
The DNA here is from genome assembly GCA_905116865.2 of Candidula unifasciata. Lineage (NCBI taxonomy): Eukaryota > Metazoa > Mollusca > Gastropoda > Stylommatophora > Geomitridae > Candidula > Candidula unifasciata. The sequence continues at coordinate 227,468 of CAJHNH020001680.1, forward strand.
CCTTTTCTCCCCAACAACCAAGAAAAATAAAAATCAAAGCCAAGCTCTTGTACTTTCCAGTTTGAATGTTATAGAAAAATTCGATTCTAGAAAGGACCAGAACTTTCTGTGGAGCTTAAAGCTGATGAACGTCAAAGAAGAACAAGATGAAACTATGTTAAGACCATACGGTGATAGACATATCAAAAAGTGCTACAGTGTCTTTCACCAGATGAGAAATATTCCCCCCCCCCCCCCCCCCCCCCCCCCCCCCCCCTTCTCCCCCCCCCCCCCCCCCCCACCCCACCTCCCCCCCCCCCACACCCCCCCCCCCCCCCCCCCCCCCCCCCCCCCCCCCCCCCCCCCCCCCCCCCCCACCCCCCCCCCCCCCCCCCCCCCCCCCCCCCCCCCCCCCCCCCCCCCCTCCATCATGCATTGTATTCTCACAGCCTGATATTTTCACGTATTTGTTATGTATAAACATGTATTTGTGACAGATTTTTGATGCCCTTGTCGTTCACACAAGTGCCTTACTGTATCAAAACATCATAAACATCAAGACAATTAAAGACTAATTTGTACTATTAGTGTAAACATGTTTATAGAGAGAAACAGACTTCGCAGACAGGCAGGCCATTCACTAATGCCTGGCACTGTTATATGCTTCTAGCCACGGTCTGCTGGCAAATTCTCTCCCCCCCCCCCCCCCCCAAGTGTACTTTAGAACAAGGTTTCAAAGCTCAGTGCACTGTGCTGTTGAGTGTTCACAACATAACCACCACTGACACACATGATATAAGAGAATTTTAACTTAAAAGCTTTGGGGCTTGAAGTTTTAAGGGGGAAAAAAAACATTTTAATTCTAAAGCTCTGGGGTTTGGAGTTTAAGAAAAACATTATAGCTTTTAAACTCTGGGCTTGGAGTTTTAGAATAAAATGTTATATTTAGAGCTAGGAGGCTTGGAGTTTTAGAATACAAATGTTATATTTAGAGCTAGGAGACTTGGAGTTTTAGAATACAAATGTTATATTTAGAGCTAGGAGACTTGGAGTTTTAGAATACAAATGTTATATTTAGAGCTAGGAGACTTGGAGTTTTGGAATACAAATGTTATATTTAGAGCTAGGAGACTTGGAGTTTTAGAATACAAATGTTATATTTAGAGCTGGGAGACTTGGAATTTTAGAATACAAATGTTATATTTAGAGCTAGGAGACTTGGAATTTTAGGATACAAATGTTATATTTAGAGCTAGGAGACTTGGAGTTTTGGAATACAAATGTTATATTTAGAGCTGGGAGACTTGGAATTTTAGAATACAAATGTTATATTTAGAGCTAGGAGACATGGAATTTTAGGATACAAATGTTATATTTAGAGCTAGGAGACAGAGTTTTGGAATAAAAATGTTATATTTAGAGTTGAAACTTTGAGTTTTAGAACAAAAAATATTTATCCTTAGAGTTCTGAAGCTTAGAGTTTTATTTCTTTTTTAAAAGACAAACAATGTACAGACCTGGGGTTTGGAGTATTAGGAATTTCTAGTGTTTTGGAGTTTAGAACAAACAGATAACTTTAAAGTTCTGATGGCTGGAGTTAAAAGAAAAAAGGAATAATTTTAAAATTACACGGCTTTGAATTTTATAACAGAAAGACAAAAAAATTTCTGCTACACAGAGTTTTAGAACACAATGATAACTATATAATACTGGTTAGAGAACAAATATCAACGCATTATTTAAATACACGACAAATGCAGCTGAAAACAAACAGTTTCACAGACACTGACAAGAAAGCAGGGATTAGACAGACGAAACACAAACTTACCTCACTGGCAGGAAGCAATGCTGCCACACTTGGCCACACAATAATATCTGATGGAGTCACCGTAACCTGAGAACAGCCTGAGCCTTGTATGTGACGAGAGACAGCCTCCTGAACAGCCTGAAATCATCATCATGTTTCACTCTCAAACAATCGATAGAAAATATGGTGTTCTCCCTGTGGGTTCCAAAGCCCCATTTTTGGAGGGGGACAGAACAGTTCTACTGCCCCCCCCCCCTCCCCACCCCCACAACAAGCATGTCCTAAGAGGCGGTTAATTAGGGATGTATTTGATGTCGGACTGCATCTGTCTAAGAGGCACGGAGCCAGGAGTATCTTCTTCTTTTCTCTACTCCTGAAATGCCTTGTGGCATCAGGGCAGGAAGAGATCTCTGGAACAGGCCCTTCTGTTCACTTCGTATAAAGTACTTTTCAGTGTCTCTGATATTTCTGTGGTCCATCTTCTGCTTGGTCGACCTCTGGGTCTGTTACCGCTGTGTAAAAAAAAAAAAAAAAAAAAACAGCATACACAAATATAAGTCAAATCTGTAAAGTAGATTTGATTGCAGGTCACAAAGATTCCTGAGAAGATCTGCACCAAAGTTACTGAGGAAAGTTTCCCTCCTTGGCATGCAGTGTTTTAAAATAACACCTCCTCCATCCCAAAAGAGTCAGCATAACCTTTCATGCAGATGGCTGCATGCAAAACTTTTTTGGTTTCAGGGAGCATCTCGGTTCATGGGAAACATTTGCCAAAGGCAGAATTCCCCACAGAGGAAGAAGTCAACAGTCACTTAAAGACGTTGGATTGTTTAGATAAATTATAAGCAGAACTGAAGTTGTGGAACAAGACCAAAGTCTAGAAGTGATGGACATTTCATTTTAGAGACCCAGTCTCTACCACAGTATGACTCTAGGCCGACAGCACCAAACAAAGCCTCCTGAACAACCTAAAATCCAGTGTTGCCACTTTTCATTGACAAAAAACATCCAAAATGAGGTCAAAAAACATCTAAATTTGCGTGGAAAACATCTAGAAAAAACATGCAAATGGAAAGAGTCACAAATTACATAGCAATTGATATGACTACCCTATAGAATCATGTTCTCATCTTTACTGAAGTCTGCTTTACAAGATCCACAGGATAAACTTACCTTCGATGATAAAATTGAAGCTTCCAGCTGTTCCAATTTCTTTTAATTCCCAATCAGGGCACTAATAAGTGGAACAGCCTTTTCCTACTCTTCTCAGGCCGAATTTTATCGGCAAGATAGCATTTAAGAGGTCAAATTTCATCCTGTTTCTTAGGTTAGATTTGATAAATTCACTCCAAATGAAAAACATCTAGAAAACATCTACCATCTAAACGTCAAAAACGACATCTAAATGCACGGGAAAACATCTAAATCTGGATGTAAAACATCCAAAGTGGCAACACTGGAAATCAGTATGTTCGACTGAGCTCCACAATGCACGGTGGGGGTGTGCTGTTTCTACAATGAAGTTTGGTTGAAGTATACCCACTCCAGTCTTTGGGAACATTGTGGAGGCCCTAATCCCTTCCCCTGTATGGCTGACTCTCTGCTGAGAGCGTGACGCAAAGTATGAAACACCCTGAAGCTCCAATGATGAGCCCCAAGGATGCCTGAAAGAGACCCTAGGGATCTTGGAATTATTTTTCTCCAATGTTTGGCTTGAAAACAGAGCCGTTGGCACTTTGCATCCAATGTTTGGCCTGAAAACTGAGCCGTTGGCACTTTGCATTTAATGTTCACCCTGAAAACAGAGCCGTTGGCACTTTGCATCCAATGTTCACCCTGAAAACAGAGCCGTTGGCACTTTGCATACAATGTTCACCCTGAAAACAGAGCCGTTGGCACTTTGCATTCAATGTTTGGCCTGAAAACTGAGCCGTTGGCACTTTGCATCCAATGTTTGGCCTGAAAACAGAGCCGTTGGCACTTTGCATCCAATGTTCGGCCTGAAAACAGAGCCGTTGGCACTCTGCATCTAATGTTCACCCTGAAAACAGAGCTGTTGGCACTTTGCATCCAATGTTCGGCCTGAAAACAGAGCCGTTGGCACTTTGCATTTTGGTTTACAGCTGGACAGAAATATCATTCCAGTTCGGCCCAACAACACAACTGATTTTGATAAACTTCTAATTAGTCAGCTTTTACGTTAAAAAAAATTGGGGTTAGGTCTATCTCCCACGGCACCCGCACCTCCTCCACCAAAAAAAAAAACACATCTCAATAAATGCTGTTATAAATATAATGACCAAAAAACCACAACAGCTTAATTAATGTTGCTATAAATATGATAATAACACAACTGCTTCATGAATGCTGTCATAAATAAAGTGACCCGAAAAAAACACGTCAGCTCAATCAATACTGTTATAAATATAATGATAACAAAACAGCAGCTTCAAGAAGGCTGTTTTAAATATCACAACACAAAAAAGAAATAGTTGTATGTCGTTTACTGAATGTTGCAAATCCAGCCCTAGCATTTGTTGGTTGTCTTGGTTTCGCTCGGCAATGTTACATCTGCCACTGCCTTCTGTACGGTCGGCTCTCGATAGTTCTGTCGAAATCTACATAAATTCCAGTTCCACTTTAGACAAAAATTAAAAAGAGACCACATTTAACCTGCTGCTGGCAGCGGAGCTACCGGCAGTCTCTGGTTATATTTATGGTCTGGTTTATTTGTGCCAAGTAGTTGGTTAAGTTTGTGGTATATGTGCCAGCTTGATGGCTTTGTATCCCTAACTTAAAAGATAGCTCCTTAATCAACGTAAAGTAGTCTGCTGCCAAATCAGCTCAATAAACAAGGTCATAAAAATAACAAACTACTTACCAATTCATTAAAGGCACCGATGGATGGTCCTGCCAAAAGATTTCTTGCAGCTGCAGGTGGGATGAATGGTGTCTTGTAGACCTGGTAAACAGATGGGTACTGCAAGACCGCTTCTATCTCCACACAGGGGTTATCAAATTTTCCTGCAGGAGATCTTTGTCAAGGAAAATCTGTGAATGTCCTCATGAAACTATGTGTTCAATGTTCTCTTAAAACTAAGTGTGAATGTCCTCATGAAACTATGTGTTCAATGTTCTCTTAAAACTAAGTGTGAATGTCCTCATGAAACTATGTGTTCAATGTTCTCTTAAAACTAAGTGTGAATGTCCTCATGAAACTATGTGTTCAATGTTCTCTTAAAACTAAGTGTGAATGTCCTCATGAAACTATGTGTTCAATGTTCTCTTAAAACTAAATGTGAATGTCCTCATGAAACTATGTGTTCAATGTTCTCTTAAAACTAAGTGTGAATGTCCTCATGAAACTATGTGTTCAATGTTCTCTTAAAACTAAATGTGAATGTCCTCATGAAAATATGTGTTCAATGTTCTCTTAAAACTAAATGTGAATGTCCTCATGAAACTATGTGTTCAATGTTCTCTTAAAACTAAATGTGAATGTCCTCATGAAACTATGTGTTCAATGTTCTCTTAAAACTAAATGTGAATGTCCTCATGAAACTATGTGTTCAATGTTCTCTTAAAACTAAATGTGAATGTCCTCATGAAACTATGTGTTCAATGTTCTCTTAAAACTAAATGTGAATGTCCTCATGAAAATATGTGTTCAATGTTCTCTTAAAACTAAATGTGAATGTCCTCATGAAAATAAATGTGAATATCCTCACTTCTTCTTTGCCTCCACCTGCTGTAAACTCAAGCAGAAAGTTCTAGTTGTTCATCCTCCTCTGAAATTCAGCCGTCCCACCAGAACTTGAGTGTAATGTATACATCCATTTTACAGATCTGGCTTATTTGTAAGAAGACTGTTAGTTCCTTCCCTCTCAGGCAGATGCACTTCTGCTTTGAAGGAATCCCCTAGTTAGTTGACTCCTTTGACCATCTTGTTAGGGAGGCCATGCGTCTGTTCTTGTTTTATCCCACAATAGGGCCCCGGAACACACCACACAGGAAGTCCTTACGAAGAAAGAATGTCCTCATGAAACAATGAGGATGTCCTCACCTAAATATCAATGTCCTCATAAAACTAAAAACAGTGAAAGACTGAAAGGTGATCTTGGATGTGGCAAATTTCTGTTGTGAATAATAATACACTTATCCCCTAGAGGGCTAACCCAGTCAACAAATGCCTGCAGAAGTTAGATGTGTTGGCCGAAAGATGCAAATATCGCAGCCATGCTGTAAACAGGCACTATATAATTACATTTTCAGAGGAATGCAAAAGAAGATATATTTATCCCTGGGGATTTTTCTTGCTTGAAATTCTTATTTGGATAAAAAGAATATCTGATAAAAAGAATCATTTCTTGGTCCCCAGTAAGTTCTCCTTATCAGGTTTGCACTGTTTGAGTGTCCCAATAAAACAAAGTGTGAATGTCAACATGAAAGTAAAAGTGAATATCCTGCCCCCAAAAAGTGGGAATGTCTTCACACTGATGTCCACTCAAAGGATACTCATGTCCAGAACAGTAATCTGCAGCTGGTCTCTGAACGTGCTGACCCAGCCTCGAACTTGTACCAAATCCCCCAGACACAGTTCCCCTTCTTGTGCTGCAGCTCTGCAGGTTTCCACTTCAGCCAGTTTGGCTTGGAGAGAAGCAGGTAGATGATGATGTTCAAGTTGTGTCCCAGCTGTTGGAGAATAAAAACAAAAAATGTTTCTTCACTTTTCTCCTTTTTTTGCTTTCATGGCTGTAATCTCCAGTGAACAGTTCTAGTGTTTCTTGTCTAATCATCTACAACTTGTGTGACGTCTCATAATCTACATTTTTTGTCTAGTCTAATCATCTACAACCTGTATGACTTGTCTTATAATCTACATTTTTTTGGTCCCGTCTAATCATCTACAACCTGTATCTTTATGTTTATTTTTATTCAACGGATCAACATTATGGTACATGGGCGTAACCCATAAGCGCTCCGTTCTACTTGTAACTCAAGCCTGAGTCTGAAGAATCTCAGCGCAGTGCACGAACTCTGTAGCACCGCGAGGATTCTGAAATATTTTGGGTAGATTTTTAACTCAAACTTTTGCCCGGGCAGTTCCGTTGGGCTACTCTTTTTCGAATTCCAACTGCCAAGTAATTTTTTTTACGTCCCATACAATACACACAGGCGTCTGGTCTTACTACCCAGAGACCAGGGAAAATTACTAGAAGTCCATGTGAAAAAATCCCAGCTTTCACCGGGGTTTGAACCCTGGACCTCCAGCACTCAAGGCGGATGACCACGCAGCCCCCTGTATGACTTGTCTTAAAATCTACATTTTGTATCTTGTCTAATCATCTACACCATGTGAACTTTGTCTTATAATCTACATTTGTGTCTTATCTAATCTACAACCTGTGCAGTTTATCTACAACCTGTATAACTTGTCTTATAATCTACATTTTGTGTCCTGTAAACCATCTACAACATGTTTGACTCATCCTCTAATCTAAATATTGTGTCTTGTCAAAAATCTACAACCTGTATGACTTGTCTTATAATCTAATTTATTTGTAATGTCTAATCATCAAAACATGTGCAATTTGTCTTATAATCTACATTATGTGCAATGTGTCTTATAGTCTACATTATGTGTCGTGTATAACCATCTACAACCTGTATGACTTTTCATATAATCTACATTATGTGTCCTGTCTAACCATCTATATCCTGTATGACTTGTTTTATAATCAACATTTTGCGTCTTGTCTAACCATCTACAACCAGTGTGACTTTTTTTATAATCTACATTATGTGTCATATTTAACTAACTACTGGAAGTAAAATTTGCCTAGAATACCCACAACAGCCAAAAAACCACTAGGGTTGGTTTTCTGCAAGTCTTGTAAAGGATTCGCAACTAACTATAACCATCTACAACCTGTATGACTTGTCTTATAATCTATTTTGTGTCCTGTCTAAACATCTATATCCTGTGTGACTTGTCTTATAATCTACATTTGTGTCCTGTCTACTAACTACATCCTGTGTGACCTGTCTTATAATCTACAATCTGTTTCTTGTTTAATCATCGACAGTCTGTGTAACTTTTAATCTTCATGTTGTGTCTTAGCTTACCATCTACAGCCTATGTGATTTGTCTTATAATCCATATTTTGTGTCTTGGCTTACCATCTACAGCACGTCATGTATATAATCATTTACAATGTGAGTGACTTATCTGATAATCTACATGTATCTTGATTAACAATCTACAATTTGAATAACTGGTCTGTCCAACTACAACACTGTGCAACTTGTCTAGTGATCCAAAACACATACAACATTGATTTTAAGGTGACAATGTTACTCACGATTCCTTGGTTTCCACTGCACACACAAAATAACCCCAGTGGCATCATCAACTGCCAGAAAACAAATTGCAGCAGATGATTGTTGGTTCATCTAAAACAATGAAGATTTCAACAACAAAAGTGTTTGTACTTTTCTATCTACAGTGTGAGCATTTTCTAGGCAGATTATTTACCACAAATTACTGAGAATAAGTCGAACCATCAAGCTTAACCCTGAGACTTATTCCCATAAATGCCACTTAACCCCTTTTTTCCTAGTGGCTTGCCATTAGGAAACAAAGATAAACTCCCACTAGATTTTCCCTGTGTGGGTTCCAGGACCCTATTATAGAGAGGACAGGAATAGACCCACTGACTACACAAAAGCATCTCGTAAGAGTTGACAAATTGGGAGCTTCCTTCGAAGTCTGAGTGCATCTTCTGAGAGGTAAGGAACCAGCAGTCTGCATACAAATGAGTCAGATCTTTAAAACGATGCAGATGCAACACTCAGGTTCTGGAGCCGGGCTGCAGTTCAGAAGTGGATGTAAAACCAAACTTTTCGCCAGTGTTTACGCGGTGAACGCGAAGAATAAGAAGAAGAAGTAGACTACTAGATCTCATATCTTCCAAGAAGGGATTATTAATCAAAAGGTTGCCTTTACCAGGATTCTCATTTTCAGAGAAATAATGATCAAAATTTGAATTATGGAAGAGAAAAACTACCTACCCCACTTCGTTATACAATAAGGCAGGAATTTTTCGCTACCCACCAGACTCACCAGCTGAAGAATGTTGAATGTTAAATTAAGAATTGACATCACAGCACTCAGGACACCCCCATAAGCGCTCCATCCCCCATCTTCAGCAGCGAATAAAGAGTTGCAATTCCAATGGCACCAGTAACTGTCTGATTTTATATGCGTCTCATCCTTCCCCCAGGTGTTGAGCATCTGCCAGATTCCCTTGTAACTCCTCGCAGTGCTATTCTCCTCAGACCGTAATGATCCATCTGTGCCTCTGCACTGTTCACTTGCTCCCAAAGGGTCCACACAATATGTACCTTGTCCTACATCAATTCACCACCAAGTGGTGCAGAGCCGGCAAAGTCTAACTGCCTGCTCATTTCCCAACACACCAGCATGTCCTGAAGTAAATATCCAAAGGACGCTAACTACCCGGGACATCTGAAGTGATGCTTGCCACTCTGCACCGTGCATGCATGTCTCCACCTTTCTCAGTATGCTCTGTGAGTCACCAGCTGAAGAACACTGCTCTAGTGTTCTTCTCAATGTCCATGTTTGGCAGTGACAGCATAAAGTAGGGACCAGGATGATATTAATCATTTTATGTTTTGCAACACAACTGATGAATGAAAAATGAAAGAGTAAGATGTCCCAGTCTACATCAGACAGGAAGCACATGTGGTTTCTCACCTGCGAATGAATGCAGCCGATCCTTCTTGTCAGACATGACCACGAGGCCCATGATCTCCACCTTATTAACGACATGACCCCTGAAGGTGTACAGTTCTGTGTTTGGGAGAAAGAGTGTGTCATATATACATATGTATATATAAATATATATATATATATACAGTAAAATATTGATTAACCGTCACTCATTTAACCATCACTTTCTGTTATCCACCTCTGTCTAAAAAACAATGTGGGTATTAACAAACACAAACCTCAAAGACACCGGAGATGAGATATTATTTTAAAGTAACGTAGGTATAAAGTATTAAAATGCATTTCTGTACATTACTACTCATACATTTAAATTTGTATTGACAGTTTTGTTAACATAAATACAATATGTATTTATTATACAACTGTTGAGTATTTTATTTTCATTTTTGTACCAAGCACCCATGAAATTATGTTAGTGTAGAAATGTCGAGATTTCCGTTATCCGTCTATTCGATTATCTATCACAGCCCTAGTCCGGACAGTGACGGTTAACTGAAGTTTTACTCTCTGTCTGTGTGTGTGTGTGTGCGCGCGCGCGTGCATGCATGTGTGCGTGTATCATCAATCAGCAGGTTCTTTACAGAACGTCACTCTCATCACCACATACGTGAACATCTCTCTTTCTCTAACCAATTCTCCAGCCCTATGTACTTTCATAGCCAAAGCATCTTCAATGTCTTGTATCCACATTCGCCCTCACTGCTCTCTCCAGGCCAGCATGACATTTACTATGGTCAAAATACCTCTGTTTTCGGAACAGGATGATGTTTATTAGCCAGTTGTACTTGTGTGTGTGTGTGGGTGTGTGGGTGTGTTTGTGTGTGTGTGGCGTGCTTGTGTGTGTGTGTGTGTGTGTGTGTGTGTGCGTGCATGCGTGTGTGTGTGTATGTGTGTGTGCGTGCATGCATGCGTTTGTGTGTGTGTGTGTGGCGTGCTTGTGTGTTTGTTGTAAAGATCTCCTTCTGCTGCTGGCTCTGTCTCTCCTGTACCAACCATAAACCTTTCCGGTTAGGTTCACCCCAAATAAAGTAGGTCACTTTTCATTCACAAATTTGTTGGGCTGGTCGACTTTCCAGAAGGTTATGGGTGTGTCCCGCTCTATTGTTTGCTTTCTGTGTTGTCTTGCATATATGTTTTCATTCCAAGAAAGAGAATGCCTGTGACATAGGTTGCAGCAATCTCTAGGAGGGTTGTGCTAGGACCAGTTTGTTCATGTTTTTTGAGTGTTAAAATCGCTAGCGTGCTGAAATATACAACACATGATATCAACGACATTGCGGAACACTTCCGTAACCTTCTGGCAAGGTGACAGGTTCAGGAACTACAAATAAGAAGTGAACTAGTGTGTATATGGGCGGGCTGTGGGGAGCCCAACATTACTTTTACCACCTTTCCTTCAAAGTAGGAGTGCATCTGCCTGAGAGGCAAGGAACCAACAGACTGCAAACAAATAAGCCAGATCTGTAAAATGGATGTGCATGCAACACTCAGGTTCTGAAACATAACCAAAATATAAAAATTGATGAACCAGAACTTTGCACCTATGTTTATAGCCAGTGAACAGGAAGAAGAAGAGGAAGATCATATACAGGGCAGCCTCCAATGCCAAAACTAGCAACACCATTTACCACGGAACGGAAGCACCACAAACCTGCTCAACAACCCAAGCCAGAATTCCATGGCTACACAAAAGAACTTCTACTGTTATAGGAAAATAAATAATCAAAAACCTGTGAGATATCAATGCTGCACTTGTTCAGTCAGACACGGTTACATCCTCATCATGTACCATGCCGGTAGGCTGTCACATACTGAGGGTATGCTATCTTATGGACTTGTCCAGTGTGCGATGAGGATGACTTGGAAATTACCTAAAACAAACTGCCATAATGCAGCGGCTACATGTTTGCTTGCAGATCTGAAGGTCATGGAACTGCTTCAAAAATGACTTATGCTCTCAGGTTGACCCAGCCTTGAATGGGTAAAGCCCTGGGAATTAAAGACAGTTGGTGTGATGATGACATCACCTACGAGTGCCAGCCGGTCTTTAAAAGATAGGTCGGCTCTCCTTTGAATCGTTCCCCAAAATGGCGGCTTTAATTTAATGGTGTTCGAAAGAGAGCTAAATTGGCCAATTTCTGGCCATAAAATATCCAAAACTATCCAAATGCGGGTCAGTTCTATAAAAAATATATGTGCCGGCTCCGGATAACGAAACAAATGCTCTGACAGGGTCTCGGCTATATGTTACTCGCCGACCTGCCTCTGCGAGTGTGCCTCACCGCCGAGCGTATCCTCCGCGCCGCTACGCGCGTCGTGGATGGAGGGCTAAACTAGATGGCTGGGACTCACGAGAGGCAGCTACCGCATCTCCTGCAACTTCCTCCAATTACTGTACTCGTGAGTCCCAGGCACCTAGTTTAGCCCCCCATCTGTGCCGCACGTAGCGGCGCGGGGGATACACTCGGTGATGAGTTTAATCGCGTTTGGCGCATGCCGACAAGTCTGACATCTACCACTGCTAAATCCTCCAATCAGAAGAACACAGAATTGCTAATCGGCTTTCATCGTCTGTAATGTCTCGAAATTGGTCAACGGTCGCTAATATCGTCTGCAGAAACGCTCGAAATTGTTGTCAACAGTCGGTATTTATCGTCTGCTACTAGTACCGTGTGCAAATGTTGATATTGATTGTCAAGTAATCCTAGTTTTGCCGCGATTTGTTCCTTGGCAGAAAGTCCGTATTTTAGATTTACGAGAACCCCGTCGTCGGATATGTTTGGATATTTTATGGCCAGAATGTGGCATGCCGCCATTTTGGGGAATGATTCAAAGGAGCGCCGATAGGTCTAGTCTTATATGCCCAATTCACTTAAACGTGAGGAAGAGGGTCCTTTACTTTACTAAATAACCCACAGATAGCAGAAAGTAGTCAATTACAAAGGACACACTGTGACAGAGAGGGTTAATGATACAAAGATGGTTCTGAAAACATTACCTATTTTCTCATCATGTTTGCTGGTGTCGGGAAGGTTGACCAACTGTAACTGGTACATGTCCTTTACTTTCATCTTCACACATGATCTGAACACTGGGTCTAGTCCAATGATTCGTTTGTCCATAAAACTGCACTGCTGTTCAATCGTACAATTGCTGTGACCAGAAGATAATGACTCAGCCATGGGATATTCTGATGGTTCAGGAAATAAATTATATAAAGGACTCCTTGTGATTAATGATGGTTGATTCGACTCGTTGTAAAAGAGAAAGTTGTTGGTTATTTTAATAGTTTCATAGTGATAATATTTAATAAATAATTTATTTAAATTTGTTTATAGCACTCTACTATAACCTGAGTGATATTCTTTCCCACTAACTGTTATCCATTTTATTCAAAATGCAGTCCTCGTAAAAGCAGTTAAAGTCCACTTAGAAGTACTTGTATGTTTAGCGATGTCTTCATATAATCAGAAGAACAGTTAAGTCTAGATGACTAGATGACTAGATGTAAATGTAAGCAGTTTCATGAGTTTCATCAAATTTGTCTAGTTCAAGTTGAGGCACTCAAATTGAAACGTCAACGAGCACTGTTAAAATCAAATACCCGAGATTCTGAACTGAGCTTTACCCAGAGTTACATTGTACCAAAAAACTGTGAAAAACAGCTACTACATCTTGTCAGACCACCGCCCTGTGAGAATATGTACAGAGTAAGATGAGATAAATCTCCAAAACAGTTCGCACAAGTGAACTCTCAAATTTCCCGGACTCAGCTGTCGTCTGCATAGTACTTCCGGTCTGGGAGTGTATCCGTACAAGTTTGGCTTGACAACGGGAATATCGACCATTCATAACGTACATGAGTTCAGTTGAGTTTAGTCAAGAACTGACATCTCAGCGCTCAGAGTATTCCCATGCGTGCTCCGTCCTCATTTTCAGCAACCAGCCCAAAGTTCCAATACTAATGTTAAAGGTAGTCATCTAGTTATATGTCCGTATTGCCTTTCCCCTGACTGTAGTGAGATGGCCAGACCCCCTGGTTACACCCAGGTGCCTCATTCTCTCCAGGACATAATAATCTTGTTTCGCTTCTGACTCCGTATTTGTTCCCAAAGGGCCCTGGCCACATCTGCCTTGTCATATATCAGTTCACCACCCAGTGCTTCAGAGCCAGCCAATCTGCATGTCTGTTCATTTCCCATCATTCCCCATCACGCCAGCATGGCCTGGAGAAAATATCAAAAGTATGCTCACTACCAGTGACCTTCCCATTGAAGCTTGCCACTCTGATCGAAGCATACCCTCTAAACACGAAACCATCTGTAAGATCTGGGCGAGAATTGTCGCGAATCAACTGTTGGACTTCCACCTCCGTAGCACCCGATGGCTACTCTCTGCACTCCCATCCCAATGTGATCAAAACCCTACACCAGTGAAGCTTGCCACTCTGCACGAAGCATTCCTATCTTCGCCTTTCTCAGCATACTTTCAGAGAATGTTACAATTATAACGTGTGTGCATCTTTTTCTCTAGCCACCAGAGAGCTGCAATTACCGCCTTTACCTCCATTGTCATGATAGACATACTGGTATCGTATGCTAGGCTGTCTTGCACTAAAGATTTTCCATTGGCTTTCGCTACGAAACCCAGGCACGTATCTTCCCTCTCAACACCGAACCATCTGTATAGATAATCAGATCATCTGGGCGAGAATTGTCGTGAATCAACTTTTGGACCGTTTTTTATCAATCCCTACCTCTAGATGACGTCACTGGACCGTCCAAAATTTCGGAAAGTGGTAAGACTGGGTTTCCAGGCTTTCTGATGCTTTTAACGACCCCAAAACATCTAGAACTGGGCCTTACCCGAACCCACCTGTGTCCCACGACTGCATACAGCCTAGGTCCCACGACTGCATGCAGCCTATCTACCACCCTCTGAAATATTAGACTGTCCCGTGATGTGTGATTTTCGCTTGTTTGAGGTAGAATATAACTAAAGCACCTGGACTTTCACCTAGAATATATAGTCATCCCCTCATGGAGTGCAATTTTTCGTTATTTAGAAGCCCCACCCTGGCTTTTGCCAGGAGCCGCAATATAGCCGGGCTATAAATGTGGCCTAATAGCTGAACGCGGTTTCCGTGACCTCTCCACGGGTAATCCTCCTCCGCATGGTGACACTTTGTGTCATCGGGTGTTTTTCACTTGTGTGATGTCCTAGTGGGGTAAAATGTACTACTACTACTTCCACTTCCGTAGCACTCGCTGGCCTCTCTCTGCACTCCCGTCCCATTGTGATCATAACCCTAAAAAGATCAGACTTTTCCTCTGGTACTCTGACCCACTTCTCTCCCCGCCCGTTCTCCAGCATGTATACTTGTCTTATTGTGTCTTCTGCTTGTCCAACCACGTTTTTCCCTCTTTTCAGCCTCTGACATTTTTCTTGAGTCAAAGCTTCGTACAGAAGGTGTTCTTTGTCTGCAACTACTCTGAGGTATGACTTAGCCTGCAGCACCTTTAGCCTATCTGCAATAGTCGGCAATGCAAAGTTGTATCTCATGCACACAATCGGGGTGTCTCTTGTACATGCCAGGATAATCCGCATAGCTTCATTCTGTATGCGCTTATATTTCTTTGCTTTCATCTTTCACCACTTCCTCATTTTCTCCTCTTCACACACACACACTCTCTCTCTCTCTCTCTCTCTCTCTCTCTCTCTCTCTCTCTCTCTCTCTCTCTCTCTCTCTCTCTCTCTCTCTCTCTCCCTCCCTCTCTCTCTGCTCGCTGAAGATGACTTTACTGCAGCTCTATTTTATTTAACTTCCATGCTTGTCCCACCTCTGATGTTCACCACAAAGGCTGCACAAAAGTAGATCTACCGATCTTCTTACATGCCCTCTGTCGGAGGCGTCCAAGAAAAGTGTTTGTCCGTTAATGTTTGAAAGACCTATAAGATCTTAAAGCCTTGACGTTCTTCTTGGATTTGGAGATTAATACCGAACATGGCAGATGGTCACTTCCACGAATACCGAACATGGCAGATTGTCACTTCTACGAATACCGAACATGGCAGATGGTCACTTCCACGAATACCGAACATGGCAGATGGTCGCTTCCATGAATACCGAACATGGCAGATTGTCACTTCTACGAATACCGAACATGGCAGATGGTCACTTCCATGAATACCGAACATGGCAGATGGTCACTTCCACGAATACCGTCATGGATCGTTGTTCATATCGGCGACTCAGTCAACCATTGGCTTGCCAGTAGAAGACTTCATCACCGGTCGGGACAATATCTGGATCCATCTCTTATGATCGCATCAACATTTATTTTCAGAGCTCTTTTGGGCGTGTAATGCAAAGCATTATAACCCAAAGCTTTTCCTTTTGTGATGCTGGTTGAACGTGACCTCCCCCCCCCCCCCCCCCAGCAAACTGTTTAGAACTTCTGAACTCCCCCCCCCCCCCAGCAAACTGTTTAGAACTTCTGAGCTCCCCCCCCCCCCCAGCAAACTGTTTAGAACTTCTGAACTCTCCTCCCCCCCCCCCCAACAATATGCTTACAAAAGAAAGTCAGATCTGTAAAATTGATACGCATGTAACACTCAGGTTCTGGAACAAGATTTAAGTCCGGAGGTGGACGAAAAACCAGGGACACCCCTCTCTCTCTCCCCCCCCCCCCCCCCCAACCAAGTTCACAGCCAGTGAACGCAAAGTATAAGTATTGCACGTGAGGATTCAGGGTACCTTCGAGTGGCTGCTGCATTAGGGACCTTTATGGGAATGCCCAATGTGCAAATACCAAAACTTTATCTGCACATTTCATTCGTTTAAAAAAAAATATCAACTGCAAATCACGGTACGGAGCCGTCAGAAGCCGGCAGTGGCGGGATATTGTTGGACTGGATGAAAATTTCGTCTCTACAAACCTACACGTGGGTGTCACATTTTTTCATTTTATTATCTTTTTTGTTCAAATCTCCATCTGTTTGTTCTTGTGCATCTCATAGATGGTAGCAACCGTGAAATGTTCATCAAATACTTGTCATTTCTCAAAAATTATCGGACGATCTATCACGCGACCGGAAGCCGGAATTAGCCGTAGCCGGCTGAGTATTTCCGGCTGATTGCAGGGAGGCCTGGCTGTGATCTAACTGAATGTAAACTCAAACATTTCACATATCATTTGCTTTAGAAGTGACTTTACACCCTTCTTTATCATACCGGTGGCTGTGCAGTCTTCATGGATGATCGGAACCCTGCAGTATCTTCTCTCACAACTAAAATTTGTGTCTGGTGTGATTCAGTTTTTGTTATCCTCGTTTTATGAGTCATCTTCTTAGTGTCTGTCATTCTTAGCAATAGCAGACAAGACAAAAATCAAAAACTACTTTGCATAAACCTCATAATGCTGCTGTATGTTTATAAATGAAAAATAAATCAAGCATATGTACAGGGTAATACGAAAACAGGTGATGGGTGTTTCCATTAAGCATTCAATTTGTACACAAGATAAGTTTTAATAACTACCACCTTTCTTGTTTTTTTCACAGTGCAGGCCTACCGACTTTATTCATCGGATCAACTATCAACATCATGGCACACGGTTGTAACCCATAAGTGCTTCGTTCTTCTTTTAACTCAAGCCTGAGTCTGAAGAATCGCAGTGCACAAACTGTTGCACCGGCGAGGATCCTGAACTATGGGTAGATTTTAAACTCAAAATTTTGCCCGGCAAGGCTAGGCTGCTCTTTTCGATTTCCAACTACCAATGTTTTTTTTTACCTGCGCAACATGACACACGGCGTCCGGTCTTACTACCCAGCAGAGACTAAAGGAATTTACTAAAACTCTATGTTTAAAAATCCCAGCCATCACCAGGTCTTGAACCTGGAACTTCTAGCACGCAAGGCGGATACCATGTTTCAAGACCACGCACACCCTAGGCCTACTGACGGAAACTATTATATACACGGCTTGTATGATCGCAGTAGTCGCTGTTAATTATGCAGTTTATATGTTAATTAATTTGGCATTGGTCCCATAAAGGTTTGGTTCTCTTGTACACTGGCAGAAACTTGCTGTAAGAGCAATCCTAATCTATAAGCACATCCAGTAAAAATAAAGTAGAATTTCAGATATAATCTGTTTCAAGCGAACGGAAGAGGAAGAAGAAGGGAATCATAATAGCGAGAGGTTTTGTTTTTCCTTCCTCCAGTAACCTCGGCAAAAATAGAAAATGGGGGAGGGGATGGATGAAAGAATCACTTAGATAAAGTACAGAAAATAATGGCAGAAATGCCAGGATGTCTTGGCCAAAAGACATATTAGGGATGAGAAACCAGATCTGATGTTATAGGGAATCACATGTCATGCATCCTTGCTATGGAAAGTTGTTACATGACACAGAGGAACTCACTGAAATAGTAGGATAAGCTTTATGATTACACCCCCCCCCCCCCCCACCCACCCATTCCTCTGTCAGCTGGCTCTGTTATCTGTGTGCGTCACTGAACATCATTTTCAGCATAATCATCCCATTGTGTCATTTATACGACCCATGGTAAAGGCTTGCAGTCTGTTTCTCCATTCTGTTCTGTCCTGCAGTCCTTTAAAAAAAAATGAACATAATCTCATCCTGCACCTGATGAACATTCGCTTTACAGTCTCTCCTGGACACCCTCATTTCTGCAGTCTGTTTATCATTTAACTTTTTCTATCCTAAGCAGTGCACCATGTGTGCTCAGCTTATGTCTGTGTGTATCGATGCAACACATGGTGTGTTATTATTTATTTCCGGTTTGGTCTGACTATGCAAAAAAACTGGCTAAATAATTTTTAGCGCAACACAGTATGTGCTGTATCTTTGAAAGTCATACACTGAACCTCTTTTCACTGTTTGTGCCGAATTGGGTTTCTGCTTTCAAACTATCTAGGACTCAAAGAGTTAAGTGCCTTTTTGGAGGATTTTTTTTTTATTCACTTCTGAGGATGTGCCCATCGTAGCACCTTATTCTTTGGCTTATAACTGTTGATATTAGTGGTGAGGAGCGGCTGGCCGAACAGTTAAAATGCTGCGCTCTCATGCAGGAGACCCAGGTTTGAATCCTCTGTAAGGCTGGGGATTCTTTCTGTCGGGGGCAATATAAAATCCTCACCTGCACAGTCCTTGGCGACAGCACTAGCCATGTGGCCGTAAATTCTCAGGCTCAAAAACCCCCCTGACTACACCACTAAAGTGGTATAGTAAAGGCAGTCGTTGGCAGGTACCAGTGGTTTTTCCAGACATTTCTTTTTTTTTTTCCCCTTGAAATCATAAATTGGAAGTTATGAAAAGAATTCTTAACTGCTATATAGAACTAGTTTTAACATATGGCTGTAAAATCATGAACATTTAATAAACAAGCCAATTAATTTCACTGAATTCTCAGAGATGTGGTTTGACAGAAGAATCCTTAGAATTCCTTAGACAGCCAAAAAAGAGCAACCCGGATGTTTTGAAAAAAGGCTAGGGCTTGAAAAACAACTTATTAGAAAGAGACAGTCATAATTTTTTTTAATCATGTTATGAGAAGAAGGAAACTGGAACATGTTGTGACCACTGGAAAGGTTTGTGGAAAGAGAGACAGGAAGTTAATGTGAGAAGATTCTTGGTAGCCTTTTGGCATGGTGGGGTGTCAACACAGGATTGTTGCAGATTGTGGAGAGGCATGATTGCCCAAGCCAATCAGCAAGGCACTTGATGGTGATGAAGCCTTTAGTTAGTTGCATATTTCTTGCAGGATGTTGCCAAACCAATCGCAATATTTTTTTTCCCCAGCTGTTTGGTATGACTAGGCTGTTTTATGTTTATTAGTTTGTCTTTGATGTCTGAATGTTCAGCTCGATACCATTGTTGAAATCAGTGCAAGGCAGTCTGCTGCCTTACGCCCACAGCTCATACCTCATATAATTACAGAGCATGTTTGCAGCACCTAAGCCACAGATGCAGACAAGGTTGCCTTTACGTCCCTGAATATTTCCTGTTTCCCATATTATAGTGGACTCACTTCTGCTATGAAGGAGATTTGAACCACTGGCAGCTCGCCTGGAAAGCCTACTGATCATTGCATAACCACTGCTCCCGACTGCTCTTGTTACGTTGTTGATGAACTATTTTCGGATGTTCTGTCCTGTTTCTGAATTTGTTCTTTGAGTTTCGCTTTTCAAATATGTTATATATACTCAGAATTTAAAAGAAAAATGTTTTTATGTCTTTTTTTTTTCCAGATTTTTCAGAATGGTATCTATGTTCAGAGTTTTTGTGTTAATTGAAAAGAATTTTCTTTTTAAAATTGTTTTATCTGTTTTTATAATTTGTTTTAATATAAATTTTCAGAGGTTTTATCTGTTTTCAGAACAATATCCTTTCCCCCTTAGTTTTTGTGTGTCTATATTATATATTTTTATCTATTTTCAGATGTTTACTTCTCAGCCTTTTTAACGATGTCATCAAGATATGTAGCACAGGCAGATTGGTATTGGGTCAGCTTTCGTCTTCACCACATCGTCTAACTCAAACTCATTCCCGGCAGAAGTTAACTGGAGCCTTCATTCATATTTATGACATAAGTGTGCAATGTCTATCATAAATGTTGACGATGAGTTTTCTTCCTACGAAGAAGTGGAGCAAAAAATCCAGGAACTGCAGGAGACAGAGAAGTTTAAACTGTGGAAGCGAGACAGTCGAACAATCGCTGCAGCGATTAAACGAATGCCGAAGCGGGTTTTTAACCCGGATGTAAAATATAATGAGTTGCTTTACTGTTGTGTATACGGTGGCCGAGAAAAGAAGGATGAGTTACGATCCATGCGGCAAAGGTGCCCTTATCAGATCAAGTTTCGCTGCACTCAGGATGGGCAGAGACTGCGAGTTGTGTCCATAACTGATCAACATAACCATAGTCCTGTTGATTTCCCAGACGTGGAGATGGATCGGGTAGAAGAGGCAAGTACAACCTGGTGTATGGGATGTATGTTAGTATGACTTATGTGTGTTACAACCTGGTATATGGGATGTATGTTAGCATGACTTATGTGTGTTACAACCTGGCATATGGGATGTATGTGTGTTACAACCTGGCATATAGGATGTATGTTAGTATGACTTATGTGTGTTACAACCTGGTATATGGGATGTATGTTAGCATGACTTATGTGTGTTACAACCTGGCATATGGGATGTATGTGTGTTACAACCTGGCATATAGGATGTATGTTAGCATGACTTATGTGTGTTACAACCTGGCATATGGGATGTATGTTAGCATGACTTATGTGTGTTACAACCTGGCATATGGGATGAATGTTAGCTTGACTTATGTGTGTTACAACCTAGCGTATGGGATGTATGTTAGCATGACTTATGTGTGTTACAACCTGGCATATGGGATGTATGTTAGCATGACTTATGTGTGTTACAACCTGGCATATGGGATGTATGTGTGTTACAACCTGGCATATGGGATGGATGTTAGCATGACTTATGTGTGTTGCAACCTGGCATATGGGATGTATGTTAGCATGACTTATGTGTGTTACAACCTGGCATATGGGATGTATGTTAGCATGACTTATGTGTGTTATAATCTGGCATATGGGATGTATGTTAGCATGACTTATGCGTGTTGCAACCTGGCATATTGGATGTATGTTAGCATGACTTATGGTTGTCATCAGCTCCCCCCCCCCCCAAATGCATGGGTGATAATGTAACATGAGTGAAGCCCGCTGGCCAAAAATTAACTATATGATAAACCTTGATTCAAAAATATGTCAACTGAAAGTCCTACTTTGCTGCTTAAGGTCAAAAGTCCTACTGCCTAGCAGCAATGTTTTAGATGTCTAGCCATCAAATGTCCTACTGAAAGACAGACAAGGTTTAGATATCTTTCCTGTGTGACAGAAGGGTTTTAAGATCTGATACAACTGGCCTCACTCATCATAGTTGAATGTTGAATTAAGAATCGGAATGTGCGGGACAATAAGTAGAAGCCATGCCTGATGCATGCTGTTTTTATACTGTTGTGCTTAGTATTCTGGTGCAACATCAATAAAGGTGTCCTAACGTGAGGAAGATTTTTCCCATCTGTGTGGTCATCGAAGTCTCGGATCTGCAGGCTGTGACTCGCAGATCTCTAGCAGGTTTCAGCTCATATTGAGGGGAAAGCTCAACATATAAATGTCAGGTTAAAACTAAACTAGACTGTAATGCACCAGAAAGGAAAAAAAATAATTAGAGTGTAATAAATGACTGCACCATGTGCTAGGAAAAAGCAGTTTTAGAACTGTGTAATGAGGAAAGATCGACTTAGGAACAATGATATCAGGAGCAGAGGCTGCACAGAACCAATCGTCTACTACTTCTTTAGCATTCCAAGCCCTTGAGGTTCATTGCTGCATATATCACCCGCTTCCATTTATCTCTCTGGTTGGCCTTCTCTTTCCAGTTGGTGATGCCAAGTGTTTGCAGGTCTGTCTGGACATTATCTCTCCATATTCTTCTTGGTCTGCCTCATGATCTACGACCATTCATCTCCCTTGTGTATACAGTTTTTACTTCTCTGTCATCTAACACTCTTTCAATATGCCCCAACCATTTCAGTCTATTAGCTCTCATGATGCCAGTGATCGGTGGTGATTTAAACAGATTATGAATTTTGTTATTGCTTCTCGCCCTCCATTCCCCGCTGTTTGCATCTTTGATGGGTTCAAAGATTCATCATAAGACTCTGTTTTTCTAAAACCTGTAATAAGGCTTTCATCTCTTTCGTTGTGCTCCAAGTTTCAGAGCCAGTACTGAACTTAAAAGGTAGACCCACACAAAAAAAATTTGGTCATGTAACAAGATTGTAGTTAGACAGGGCACCACCGAAAGCAGTGTTATACAGATACAGTGGTAACAGAGCCAGAGGTCGACCAGGCAGAAAATGGACAGCAGAAATATCAGAGATACTGTAAAGTACTTTAAACAAAGCGAGCAGAAGGGCTCGTTCTAGAGATCTCTTCCTGCCCTGATGACACGAGGTATTCCAAGAGTAGAAAAAAGAAGAAGATAGAACTCTGTGTGGCTTCCAGGGACACATTTTGGGAGAAAAACAAAACAAATGCACTGCCGCTTAACAAGAATGTCGTAAGAGGGGACATTTAAGTTTTGCTGATGTGTTGAGCGTCACATTTTCCCATAAGCCTCAGTGAAAGGGGTCACAGCATGTCACCTGATACATTCTTTATTTAACACCCCATGAATGTATTCTGCTGAATGCTTTACTCTGTGTTTATACACCTTGAAAATATTTTACGCTGTGTTTTTTAATTCCCTCCTTATATCCGATTATACACCCCCCTCCCCCCCCCCCCCCCGAAAATAATTAAAACATTTTTTTTTGACCTGTGTAATATAGTTTTTTTTTTATTTTCTTGAAAATTTGTGTTCATGGCACATTGTTAATTGGGAGAAATGGTTAATCTGATTTTCCTCTCCCTTCTGTAGGCGCCAGCATCGCCATCACCACCACCAAGTGACAGTGAGGAAGAACAGGCCTCCACCGACATCAAGAGTGATGACAGTTTGGACAGTTCCCTCGGGCAGCAGCTGGTCAGGCTACCGGACTTCTCACCTGATGTCATGACAGGAAGCAAGAAATCCTTTAACGGCTCATTCAAACAGCCTAAGGTACGTTGATTTGCTTTGTTTCATCACTTTCACACCTGGGTGGTTTTGGGAAGAAAAACCTTTAATTCTTAGCTCCAGTTGTGTTTAGGAATAATTCGCTTAATTCGGGGGGGGGGGGGGGGGGGGGGGGTTAAAAAGAGAAGTAAAAAAAAAATGAAATATTTTAGTTTTTTGACAACCATTATGTAGCTGTGCATGTTATAGTTGTTACCTGTCTGCTCGGTGGTCAGTATTGTTCCCCTGGTTGTAGGTTTGAAGTTTGAACAACGGATCAAAATCGCACACGGGTAGTAACCCATAAGTGCTCCGTTCTACTTCTAAGTCAAGTCTTGAGTCCGAAGTAGCTCAGCACAGTGCACGGGCGCCGTAGCACCGGCGAGGATCCTGAAATATTTTGGGTAGATGTTTGAACTCCAAATTTTGCCTGGGCAGCGCCTTTAGGCTACTCTTTTCGATTTTCAACTGCCAATGGTTTTTTTACGTGTGCAGCAATACACACGGGCATCCGATCTCACTACCCAGAGACCAAGAAAAATTACTAGAAATCCAGGTGAAAAAAATCCCAGCTCTCACCGGGGCTTGAACCCGGGACTGATAGCACACAAGGCGGACACCATACCTCGAGACCACGCAGCCCCTCGGTTGTTTATAAAAACTGCCCAAGACTACACATTTATTTTGCTTATTATCTTCCTTTAGTTTCTTAGGTTGGAGCTGCAGAGAATTGTAAGGATGTGTTTCTAGTTTTTTAAATGACATTTTGGAAAAGGTAATTTTCTTAAGATTATTAGGGAAAAGTTTAAATTTATATAGTTTTAATATTTAGTAAAATGTAACATATTTAATTTGTTTAATATATATAATTTAACTTATGTGTCTAATAAAAGTTAATTTACATGTCTAATATATTAGTTTAGCTTATACTTTAACTGTTCTGCTTCAGCTTTCTGAGCATTTGAGGTGAATTCCTGCAGATATTACCTGCCTCCACTTATTTCTGTGATTGGTGCTCTCTTTCCAGTTTATCTCTCTAGATATTGGTAATTTTCACAAGTGACATTGCTTTCTGGTAAGAATCACCTGCCATGAGTTTCTAATGATATTTGTTCTGTTCTATGCTTGTAACGGAAGAGCATGTTTTGTATTTTTTAGTTGAGGGTGATCTTGGACGTGGACACAGGCATAGATGATTCGCACGCAATCATGATGGCCCTGGCACACCCTAACGTCGAGGTTTTGGCAATCACCTGCGCCAACGGCAATGTCAACGTGGATTTGGTGTGTGCAAACACGTTGCGGGTGTTGAAGGCTTGCGGCCGAGAAGATGTGAGTTTCAAATAGTCACAGTCTACTCATTTTCTTTCCTGTGCTTGTGATGATATTCTACCTGTCGTTTTGTGAACATGCCCAACCTGGGAAAGGTAAGGGGGGGGGGGGTGGCAGGTGTCTTTATGCTCATCTTCAGCCTATCATTTGTATCAGTGTCTGTCTATGGCTTGGGTCCATGTTCTGTCACTTCTGTTCTTAGGTCCATGTTCTATCTCTGGCTTGTGTTTATGTTATGTGACTTATGTTCATGTTCTGTGACTCGTCTTCTTGTATCCATGTTCTAATTCTGACTTGTTTTCTCGTGTCCATGTTCTGTCTGTGACATGTGTTCTTGTGTCCCTGTTCTGTCTGTGACTTGTGTCCATGTTCTGTCTGTGACTTGTGTTCTTGTGTCCCTGTTCTGTTTGTGACTTGTTTTCTCGTGTCCCTGTTCTGTCTGTGACGTGTGTCCATGTTCTATCTGTGAATTGTTTTCTCATGTCCATGTTCTATCTGTGACTTGTGTTCTTGGGTCCATGTTCTGTTTGTGCCTGTCAACAGATAGTTATTGTAGTTGACCTCAGATCCCAGTCAGTCGTTTGTGACCAATAATTGTTGTTTTTTTTTTTTTTTTTTAACAGATTCCAGTGTACAGAGGAGCGGAGTGCTCACTTCTCGGCAATACCTCACAGTTTGAAAACTTCAGTGGGGAAGCCTGGAATGTTCCTGTGGATATCTCGGCCATACAGCCAGAACATGCAGCCAACGCCATGATCAGAATTATTACCAACAACCCAGGTAATCATATCACCATCTTCATCATATGATCAGCTTATTGCCTGTGGTCTTGTTTGTTGGGAATGTAGTTGTTAACCCTTCTTCTTCTTCTTCTTCTTCTTCTTCTTCTTCTTCTTCGTCTTCTTCTTTTTCTTCTTCTCCTTCTTCTTCTTCTCCTTCCTTCCCCTCCTCTTCTTCTTCCTCCTCCTCCTTCTTCTTCCTCCTCCTCCTTCTTCTTGCACTTTTTCTTCTCTTCTTTTTCTTTGTCTTCTTTTTCTTCCTGTTCTTCCTTCTCCTCTTCTTCATTCTGAGCCCTTAAGGTTCATTGTCGCAGACATCACCTGCCTCCATTTAATTCTGTAATTTGTCTTCTCTTTCTTGTTGGTGACTTCAAGTGTTTGCCAGTCTGCCAGTATATTATCTCTCCACCGTTTTCTTGTTCTGCCTTGGATTTGCTGCAAATAATCTCTCCACAATCTTCTTGGTCTGCTTCATGGTCTATGCATCTTCCTGAGAGTCAAAGAACCAGCAGTCTGCACACAAATGAGTCAGAACTGTGAAATGGTAGCGCACACAACACTCAGGTTCTGGAACAGGACTGCAATTTAAAATGAACAACTAGAGCTTTCCTCCAGAGTTTACAGCTGGTGAACATAAAGAAGAAGATATTTTGATGCCCAAAATGTTGTTCTGTTTGGTGTAAATATAGATATGTTCTCGATATTCAGCAAAAAGAAAATATATCGTGCAATCCTACAAATTTTCAGGGGAAGTAACGCTTGTAGCCCTCGCCCCGTTGACGAACTTGGCATTAGCAATGAGACTGGACTCCACCGTCGGCAGGAAGATCAAAGATCTATACATCATGGGAGGAAACATTGAAGGTATAGTTGCAGTTTTGTTTGTTTCTGTCCATGTTCTGACTTGTCATTGTCTCTACGAAATGGGAGAAGGGAATGAATGAAGGTAATGTAATACTCTTTGTTTCTCTCCATGTTTTGACTTGTCATTGTATCTACAAAATGGGAGAAAGGAATGAATGAAGGTAATGTTTTTTTATGGATCTCAAGAAGTTTTTTAAAACATGTTGTCCAGGAAGACTAAATCAAGTCACTTCCGGTTATGATACAGCCCCCGTAAATGCCGATATATATATATATATATATATATATATATATATATATATATATATATATATATATATATATATATATATATATATATAGAAAAACCTGACTGTCACTGAAGATATATTTTTCAGTTTTTAACTATAGAAATACCTGACCTCTCACTGTCACTGAAGATATATTTAACTTCTTACTATAGAAATACCTGACCTCTCACTGTCACTGAAAATATATTTGACTTCTTACTATAGAAATACCTGACCTCTCACTGTCACTGAAGATATATATGGGAATTGTTACTCTGAACCCGGCCTGTTACTAAAGCTATGTTATATATATATGGGAATTGTTACTCTGAACCCGGCCTATTACTAAAGCTGTGTTTCACATTATAACTGTGCAGCGCGTGGTAGAGTCAGCACCTGTGCCGAGTTCAACTTCTACAATGACCCGGAGGCAGCCCAGGTGGTCCTAAAGGAGTTCATCAACATCACCATCCTGCCCTACGAGGTGTGCCGCAGGTTCCTCTTGTCTTGGGTAAGTCCTGTTAGATTTGTTATCCTTGGTCATTTTTCACCAGGTTTTTTTCTTTTTATTGTTGTGTCTTTACTGATTGTTGGAGACCAGGGTTCAAATCCTGGGTGAGGTTGGGAAATTTTTTTTTTGAAATTTTAGGAGCAGAAATAAAATTCTTACCTGCACAGTCCTTGAGTTGAGTTGAGTCAAGAATTGACATCACAGCACTTGGGGCATTCCCATGCATGCTCAGTCCTCATCTTCAGCAGCTAGTGCAGAGTTCCAGTACTGATTTTACCGGTCACAATCTGGGTAAATGTCCCTCTTGCCTTTCCTCTGAGTGTAGTGAGCCAGCCAGACCCTCTGGTTACATCCAGATGTCTCATTCTCTCTAGGCCATAATAATCTTCTATCTCTACTGATTCTGTTGCTTGTTCCCAAAGAGCCTTGACCACATCTACCTTGTTATGTATCAGTTCACCACCCAGTGGTGCAGATCCAGCCAATCTGTCTGTGGCAAAAGCACTAGCCATGTGGCTCAATCCTCAGACTCAAAGACCCACCCCACCCCACCGCAAAGTGGTAATTACAGGCAGTAATAGCATTTTTTTTAACTGTTAAAAAAATGTTTGGTACAGTGTTTATTTTGAATGGACTCAAGTCCTAGAGAAGAAATCAGCTTTCTGAAATGCTACAGACAAATTCTTAGAATATCCTGCACCAAAAAGAAGAAGAGTACAGACATTTGAGTGTCTTCTGAGCTTGCCCTTGCAAAGATGTGGTTGGCACATTGTATTGAGGTTTACAGCTAGGCTGCGATATCTGCATCTTTCTGTCTGGCATATTCACTGTCGGCAAAATTTCCTCATTAGTTGCAGAGGCAATAGGTCCCCCACCACCCACACCAGATTTGACCCCTGAACCCACACCAGATTTGACCCCTGAACCCACACAGGGAAGGGTTCACTTGAAGGGACGGATTTCTTTGGCAGCCTTAGTTGTGGGTTTATCTGAATTCTTATTTTAGTTGATGCGTTGGCAGGTATATTCTGTGCAGAGTGGCAAGCATGGCTTCAGCGGTCCCCAATTGTTACCTATAGTTGATGTGTTGGCAGGTATATTCTGTGCAGAGTGGCAAGCATGGCTTCAGCGGTCCCCAATTGTTACCTATAGTTGATGCGTTGGCAGGTATATTCTGTGCAGAGTGGCAAGCATGGCTTCAGCGGTCCCCAATTGTTACCTATAGTTGATGTGTTGGCAGGTATATTCTGTGCAGAGTGGCAAGCATGGCTTCAGCGGTCCCCAATTGTTACCTATAGTTGATGTGTTGGCAGGTATATTCTGTGCAGAGTGGCAAGCATGGCTTCAGCGGTCCCCAATTGTTACCTATAGTTGATGTGTTGGCAGGTATATTCTGTGCAGAGTGGCAAGCATGGCTTCAGCGGTCCCCAATTGTTACCTATAGTTGATGCGTTGGCAGGTATATTCTGTGCAGAGTGGCAAGCATGGGCTTCAGCGGTCCCCAATTGTTACCTATAGTTGATGTGTTGGCAGGTATATTCTGTGCAGAGTGGCAAGCATGGCTTCAGCGGTCCCCAATTGTTACCTATAGTTGATGTGTTGGCAGGTATATTCTGTGCAGAGTGGCAAGCATGGCTTCAGCGGTCCCCAATTGTTACCTATAGTTGATGTGTTGGCAGGTATATTCTGTGCAGAGTGGCAAGCATGGCTTCAGCGGTCCCCAATTGTTACCTATAGTTGATGTGTTGGCAGGTATATTCTGTGCAGAGTGGCAAGCATGGCTTCAGCGGTCCCCAATTGTTACCTATAGTTGATGTGTTGGCAGGTATATTCTGTGCAGAGTGGCAAGCATGGCTTCAGCGGTCCCCAATTGTTACCTATAGTTGATGTGTTGGCAGGTATATTCTGTGCAGAGTGGCAAGCATGGCTTCAGCGGTCCCCAATTGTTACCTATAGTTGATGTGTTGGCAGGTATATTCTGTGCAGAGTGGCAAGCATGGCTTCAGCGGTCCCCAATTGTTACCTATAGTTGATGTGTTGGCAGGTATATTCTGTGCAGAGTGGCAAGCATGGCTTCAGCGGTCCCAAATTGTTACCTATAGTTGATGCGTTGGCAGGTATATTCTGTGCAGAGTGGCAAGCATGGCTTCAGCGGTCCCCAATTGTTACCTATAGTTGATGTGTTGGCAGGTATATTCTGTGCAGAGTGGCAAGCATGGCTTCAGCGGTCCCCAATTGTTACCTATAGTTGATGTGTTGGCAGGTATATTCTGTGCAGAGTGGCAAGCATGGCTTCAGCGGTCCCCAATTGTTACCTATAGTTGATGTGTTGGCAGGTATATTCTGTGCAGAGTGGCAAGCATGGCTTCAGCGGTCCCCAATTGTTACCTATAGTTGATGTGTTGGCAGGTATATTCTGTGCAGAGTGGCAAGCATGGCTTCAGCGGTCCCCAATTGTTACCTATAGTTGATGTGTTGGCAGGTATATTCTGTGCAGAGTGGCAAGCATGGCTTCAGCGGTCCCCAATTGTTACCTATAGTTGATGTGTTGGCAGGCATATTCTGTGCAGAGTGGCTTCAGCGGTCCCAAATTGTTACCTATAGTTGATGTGTTGGCAGGCATATTCTGTGCAGAGTGGCAAGCATGGCTTCAGCGGTCCCCAATTGTTACCTATAGTTGATGTGTTGGCAGGCATATTCTGTGCAGAGTGGCAAGCATGGCTTCAGCGGTCCCCAATTGTTACCTATAGTTGATGTGTTGGCAGGTATATTCTGTGCAGAGTGGCAAGCATGGCTTCAGCGGTCCCAAATTGTTACCTATAGTTGATGCGTTGGCAGGCATATTCTGTGCAGAGTGGCAAGCATGGCTTCAGCGGTCCCCAATTGTTACCTATAGTTGATGTGTTGGCAGGTATATTCTGTGCAGAGTGGCAAGCATGGCTTCAGCGGTCCCAAATTGTTACCTATAGTTGATGCGTTGGCAGGCATATTCTGTGCAGAGTGGCTTCAGCAGTCCCCAATTGTTACCTATAGTTGATGCTTTGGCAGGCATATTCTGTGCAGAGTGGCAAGCATGGCTTCAGCGGTCCCCACATTGTTACCTCAGGAAACATCTTTCCTCAGGGAAAATCTTTTCTCTTTTGGAAGATGATCAGGCAGACAGATCGGCTGGTGCAGCACCACTTGGAGATGAATTCATGCGTGGCAGGGTAGATCTGATTAAGTTCCTTTGGGAGCAAGTAAACAATGCAGAAACATGAATAGATCATTAGAGAGAATAGTGCAGCAGTGAAGTGACCCCAGGATCTGGCCGACACCCTGCACTCAGAGGAAAGGCAAGACTGGCATTTAATCCAATTTTTGCTGGCACCATTGGAATTGTAACTCCTTCCTGGTTCCTGAAGATGAGGACGGAGCTCCTGAAGATGAGGACAGAGCATGTATAGGAATGTCCTGAGTATTCTAATGAGACAAAATAAATAGATTTGCAGGACATCAGGAGCCTTTCTAGGCAGTGGTGAACAAATGAATGAACAAACAAACTTTATTTTCAAAGGGTTAAGAATTGGGCACACAGGCCCGTTTAACCTCCTGCCCTTCCAGGCCACTCCTTACATACAGTTATTCACTCATACACCCTTTTCATAGTTACAAATAATTTTTACAAAAATTGTCACATCCAAGTCTTAAGTACAGACGCTGGAATGTGCTCTAATTATACTTTCCTTTACATTACTGAAAGTTTTAAAAGGTATAGTAATAAACCTGATCCAAAAACGTTATAAGTTTTTATAGGTTGCTGAATATAAACATCATCAACAACAATGCGTAGTAAGCTACTTTGGTTAGCCTGTTGTGTCACGTGATTCGATTGAAAAGACTATACTCCATACTTCAAGGAACAATAAAAAGGGGTTTGGGGGGGGGGGTGGGGGGGGGGGGGGGGGTTCGTAGTCAAAGAAGAGGGAGGAGGGTATTATTATACACTTGTTCCACAAGCGGAATACAGATTGATGGTGTGTTTTGCGTGCTACTATTCCAATCATACACCCCTATGACCCTAATGGGTCAAGGGTTATTGTCTTCTTATGCCTGATGTTTTTAACTCACCTCAGCTCATTGATAGTTTTATGCTTGCAGGATTTCTTTGACTTGTGGATCAACGCTGGCACCCACGTGTCCGACTTTGTCAAGAGATCCGTTTTGGAATCAGCTAAACCCGCCAGAGTTGGCGGCCGGCAAGGCTACCGCTCCTGTGACGGCTACTGCATGGCACTGGTCATTGATCGGTCAGTTGTCCTGAGTGCCGAACCTGTTTACTGTACAGTGGAACTGTCCGGGCAGTTAACCCGGGGCCAGATGGTGGTGGACTGGGATGGGCTGCTGCAACAGCCGTGCAATACCTTGGTGGTCAAGGAACTGGACATTGAGAAGATTAAGCTGCTCTTTATGCTGATGGTCAAGCCGGTCGGGACACTTCAGTCGGTCAGTCAGATTCCAGGTGCTTGTAAAACTCACGAAAATGATAGCAATAACAACAGATAATAACACTGTTGTCTAGGATTGCATTATAAAAAAATTCAGCAAATAGATCGGTTATTGTAAGAGCTGGGGAAACAAGCGGTGCTTGCAAGATGAAAACTGCCATTTTAATTTTGTTTTAAATCAATTTTATGGGTCATGTTTGTTGTCACATGTTCGGTTATATTTTTAACAAGTGTGTTCATTGTTGTAGTAAGTTATTGGTGTGGCAGCATTGAATGCATGAACTAACGAGCATTTTTTAATGGCATTTGAAAATTTGGCATGCAGGTTTGTCTTACATTTTGTCCTTCTGATCTCACTGCTTACATACCTTACTCCATTCATTTATCATTGAATAGATCTTTTTTTCTTCTTTCGCGTTCACCCCCTGTAAACTCCAGCTGAAAGTTCTGGTTGTTCGTCCACTTCTGGACTTTTAGTCTTGTTCCGGAACCGGAGGTTTGCTTGCACATCCATTTTACAGATGTGTCTTATTTGTGTGCAGACTGTTGGTTCCTCGCCTCTCAGGCAGATGCACTCCAGCTTGGATGGAAACATTGCAAATTAGTCGACTTTTACGATGTGCTTGTTGGGGGTGAAGGACTGTGTCCCCGTCCCCCCATCCCCCCTACACACACACAAACGCTCGCTTGCACACATGCCTCTCTCTCGCTTACTCTCTGACTCTCTTTCACACTGACTCACTGACTCTCACACATAATAGAGCCACAGAACCCACATAGGGAATGTAATAGATAATATTCAACATCATCATCTAAATCATCATTGATGAGCTCGCTGACGAGACTCCAGTTTGTGCAGTCATTTCTTTTTTCTTCTTCTGTCAGTAAATGCTTTGTACCTCTAGACGCTGTATGTAGTTTGGCAGGTGGAAGGTAGCTGAGCTGTGAGCACTTGGTGTCTTGTGAAGTCACGGGCTATCAGGGACTCCTTTCATCCAGCTTCTGCTGTACATCCCTCGGCATGGTTGTGTGCTGTGTGATCTGTGGGCTTAGGCTGTCACTGACTCCTTCAGTCCATCATCATCTTCTAGGTTTGGTCTCCCTCTGCCTCTTGGTGCTTCCATTTTCATGTTGTAGGTTCTGTAGTTAACTGCTTGAGGCTGTTAAAGCATGAGGGTTGAAAGGTATGGGTTTTGATCAGCAGATGCATTTTCATGTCTCCCTCTGTAACATGTTGTCCTCTCTGGGCTGCTCCCTAAATGTTTACTACCCTGCAATTTACACAAATCTCAGTTTGGTTGGCTGCCCAGCGGGACGGCAGCCCAGATATCTGGTTCAACCTGCACACAAGTTATAATTAGAGCACCTGTAACCCAGCTTGTAGTCTTCTTCATATGTTCATTCGAAGACGTAAATTCCTTGTGCCCATTTACAACATGGCTGAGTTATGTTGCGCCTTTCGGCTGACACATCTAGCTTTTGTTGTCTGGGTTAGCGTTTCCCGGTTCAGTGTCCAAAGAACTTATAATTAGGGCACCTGCAATGGTCACCCCAACCTGGTGCTGCTTGTAGTCCTGTGTGGGTAAGGACTTTGCCAGTGCTGTCACTTGTAGACAGTCTGAATTAGTTAGCAGATAAAGAAAGCTTTCCCAACAGTCTAGTGTGGGTTCTGAGCCCCACCCACCCACCTACCAGGAACATGTAAAATGCAACAGAATAGAAGTTTGCTGAAACTGTATGTGTTGGGCTGAAATATGCATATTTCACAGCCTAGCTGCAAACTACTGCCCTTTCAAGGGTGAACAAATAGAAGGGCTGCTGTGTTAAAAACAAGGCTTTAATATGTGGGCTGCCATAGTTCTCAGGGTTTTTAACAATAGGCTTCTGAATGTTAACAGTTGTAGTTTTTTTGTTTGTTGTTAAGTTAACCGGCTTCAGAATTTGGACTGCCTTACTGCTGGTTTTATTGAAGGCTTCTGTGTGTGATGATGATTGTTTTGTGTAAGTGTGCATGCAAATCAGGAACAAGACCAAATTCCAGAAATGAAAAACAACTAGAACGCTCTGCCAGAGTTTACAGCCGTTAGAAACGAAGAAGAAGAAGAAGCTTTAGGAAGGATTTAGAGCTAGTGCAGTGGCCATAAACTGTGCAGGTTTCAATTTTTTATTTTAGTCCCCGACGGTAAAAAAAATTATCCATCCCTTACTGAGGATCCAGCTTGGACAGCTGTTGATCGAAGGAGTGAGGACTTTTGTGGGATCCCCACGTGGGTCTGGGGGTTGCACCCGGCTGGTCTAATTGCTATGGGTGCCTTAATTGTAACTTCTTAGAAAGTTGAACAGGATATGTAGGATCTGTCTTGTTGGTATCTTGGATCTTGCCTTGTTGGTGTCTGGGATCTGTCATGTTGGTATCTGGGATCTTGCCTTGTTGGTATCTGGGATCTGTCATGTTGGTATCTGGGATCTGCCTTGTTGGTGTCTGGGATCTGCTTTGTTGGGATCTGCCTTGTTGGTCAGCCATCCAGAATGAGATTTTTAGGTCTAAGAATGGTGTGGTAAACGTTAAGTAGCTGCCTGGAGGGGATAAACCGAACAGTCAATTAGTTGTATGAACCCCCACATGGGACTGGTTCTGTTATTTGATTGGATATGTTGTCTGATGCTCCTGATTACCCATGAAAGCAAATATGTGGCACTGTGCTGTACCAATATTTTTATTTACCACCACCATGTGTCCCTCAAAAATAAGACTTTCATCATCATCATCCCATAACACTGTGTGTCGTTGGGTCACCAGTTTCTGTTGACTTTCTGATCAGTTCCCTCTAACTCTGGCGATGGACTATTACGGTTGCATGCCTGTCCTGTCCAGTCAGTCTTGTTCTTTATCTAGGTCTTTCTTGGTCTGCCTCTTCTCCTGTTTCCCTCTAGTGAGTCCTGCAGTATTGTTTTTGCGAGGCCATTAGATCTTATTACAAGTCCATACCATTGCATTTTTCACCTTTTCACTGTAGTCTCAAAGAGGTTGATAGTTGCCGATGTGCTAACAGCATGGTGTGTCTCGTGCAGTATTTCAACCCTGGCGGGGGTCCACACTTCTCCAGGTGGCCATATACCCGTTAGCCTCTGTCTTCACGGATACACTTTCCAGTCTGCACCAGGGGAAGCTGGGGTTGGCATGTGCGATCATCGGACAGCAGCAGGCTGCTAATTTTTTCCGGTCACTCAGCTAGAAGACCTAACTGTCCACACCATTGTTGGCCGCAGTGCTAGGCCTGACCACACCTTGAAGACCTTACAACAATTATTTTGCTCCCAAAAAATGTACTAGCGTATTTTTTTCAGGTTGACCCTGCCTTGAGTGGGTACCATGTGCAGTCCTGGGAAGTAAAGGTGGCCGGCTTGATGCTGACCACTTCACCCCCTAAGTGCTGATTGGTCTATAAAATATAGGTCATGCCCACATGCGCGTGGACAAGTTTCCTTTACCTATTTTCCAGGGCTGGTTTATAAATTTTTTTTGGGTCATTTATTCGTGTGCAAAAATTCTTCGTTTATTAAAAAAAAACAACCACTTTATTTTCTTCTGGAACATCGTCATAATTCCCTTAGGAACCATTGGCTGCACTTTCGCAGATGATCTTCCCCATGGCTTATTTTAGGGGTAAGGCTTATTTTAAAAGCGACCTGTAAATCAAGCTGGGCCTTTGAGGAGGGGTTGGGGCTGGGGATGCGCTCTATTTTTGGGGGAGACATGGTAGAGTTTGTTGTTCTCTACCTTTTGTTGGCTTATGCAGTACCGCCCTGTGGGTGTTGATATTTCTGGATTTTTATGTTGACTTTTTAAATACTTGAGTGTATTTTCTTTAATTTGCGCCTTTCATTTTGTTATTGTTATTTTTATATTTATTCAGTTATAAATGGGATGTTGCTAATTTATGTATTTCAGTGATGTTTGTATTTGTTTATTTAGATGCAACCAGTGTGTTTCATTTATAGGGACAAGTGGTTTGTTAAGAGTTAGGATATGGTTGGCTTATGAAGCACTCATGTTTTGATAACGAAAAACTTTGGTTAGTTTATAGAAACCATATTTGGTTTATAGAACAACTGTATTTGGTTGAAGAACAACCAGTAAGCACAACCATATATGGTTTACAGAACAGTCATATTCGGTTTATAGAATTGCCGTGTTTGTTTTATATAACAGTTATATTTAGTTTATAGAAATATGCATGTAATTTATGTAACAACTGAATTTGATTAATAGAATGATCATTTATTTGGTTTATAGAACTACCATATCTTTGACTGATAGAACAAACATGTTTGGTTCATAGAATCCCCTCATGGGTTCTGGGGCCCCATTGTAGAAGAGGCAGGAGGGGGGGGGGGGGGGGGATAGACCCACTACCTGCCTGGCAAGCTTGTTGTAAGAGTCAACTAATTAGAGGTGTTTCCTTTGAGTCAGAGTGTACCTGTTTGAGGGGCTAGGAATCACCCCCCCACCCCCCCCCCCCCCCCCCCCCCCCCCCCCCCCCCCTCTTTCCCAAAGCACAATCTGAAAATGGATGTGGCATGCAGAACTCAAGTTATGGAACCAGACTGAAGTCCAGAAGTGGAACAACCAGAACTTTCCTCTAGAGTTTACAGCCCTGAATGCAAAGAGAAGAGGTTTATAGAAGAGCCATATGTTTGGCTTATAGAAGAGCTATATGTTTGGCTTATAGAAGAGCCATATGTTTGGTTTATAGAAGAGCCATATGTTTGGCTTATAGTACAGCCATATGTTTGGCTCATAGTACAGCAATATGTTGGGCTTATAAAAGAGGGGCCATATGATTGGTTTATAGAAGAGCCATATGTTTTTTAACTCATAGAACGCTGAATTTGGTTTATAGAGCTTATATTTGCTTTATAGAACTTCCATATATTTGATTTCCAGACTTGCCAAGTGTTTGATATTGTTATGCTGGGTGTATTTTTATTTTTATGATGTCTTTGTGTGGTTAGATGTGTGTGGGTGTGAATGTGGTTAGGGTGTTTCCGCTAAAACAAGGCTATCGAACTCAGTTTACCCAAGGGTCGAAATTTTGAAAATGGAGAGCGTCACAGACCAGAGGCCAGACCTGCAGCACAGAAAGATCATTAATGAAATACAACTGGCAATGATCCGCAGGCCACTTGCTAGGCTTCCGCGGGCCAAATCTGACCCGAGGGCTGCCACTTGAATAGCCCTGCCCTAAAATAAGACCTGCTCCAAAATTAAGCCCTCGCACAATTTTTCTGGATGCTTTAATTTAAGGTCTTAAGATCTTAACCTTTTTTTAAAAATCCCCAGCTAGAATCAGAGACTTGTTGCCAAACAGCCAGCCCAGGTGCCACTGGTACCTAGCTCATAATGAACAGGTGTGGTTCATGGGATCGAACCCCTAAAAGCAATGCTGCCAGTGCACTACAAGCAGGCTCATGGGCAGGAATTGCTTATTGAATAAGGACAGTTTTATTGCTGGCTGAGAGACTAGGACCAGGGGGAAATGGAGTTGTAAGACATTCAGGATTTGGAAAGTTGTAATGATGTTGCTGAAGAATGTATGACTGTAATTGAATACATTTAATATTTTTGGATCTTTTTTTTAAATTTAGCACGGTCAACATGTGTCGGTTTGTGTTTGGTTAGATGTATGTAAGTCTATATGTGATGAGATGTATGTTCTTGACCGTAACTATTTTCTTTGCTGCTGTGAAATCGCTGCCTCTATGTCTGTGATAATGCATTAAATTACTTGCATTTCTTATGTTTTTTCTCTTTTGTTTATGGGATAGGCCGGATGTTTCTAGGATGGGGTTGGTGTTTCTGGGATGGGGTTGGTGTTTCTGGGATGGGGTTGGTGTTTCTTGGGGGGGGGGGGGAGTGTTTCTGAAATGGGGCAGGTATTTCTGGAATGGGGCAGGTGTTTCTATGATGGGGCAGGTATTTCTGGAATGGGGCAGGTGTTTCTGGGATGGGGCGGGTATTTCTGAAATTGGGCAGGCATTTCTGGGGGGGGGGGGGGGTGTTTCTGAAATGGGGCAGGTATTTCTGGGATGGGGCAGGTGTTTCTTGGAAAGGGGGGGGGGGGGGTGTCTTTGTGAGCTGACTGAGTTTATGAGCTGACGCTATGTGCTTGTAAGGTAACTGGGTGTTTTTTAGGTGGCTCTGGGTGTTTTTGTGGTGACTCTGGGTGTTTTTGAGGTGACTCTGGGTTTGGGAGATGACTCTATGGGTTTGTGAGAAAGAATGACTAAAATGGTGGGTTTAGATCACTAGGATTCCTTGAGACACCATTTTGAAGAACAAAGAATAGACCATCTGCCTTCTAACAAGCATGTCATAGGTGGCGATTCTTTCTAAGTTTGAGTACATTTGCTTTAGAAGCAATGAACCAGCAGTCTGCTTACCCCAAAAAAAACAGATTTGTAAAACTGATGTGCATGCAGAACTCAAGTTCTGGATCAAGACCAAGGTGGAGAAACAACAAAACTTTCAGCCAGACTTTACAGCTGGTGAATGCAGAGACGGAGAGGGGGGGGGGGGAGGAGGGAGGGAGAGAGACAGACAGAGAGGGAGGGAGAGACAGAGAGAGAGGGAGAGAGAGACAGAGAGAGGGGGAGAGAGACAGACAGAGAGGGAGAGAGACAGACAGAGAGGGAGGGAGAGAGACAGACAGAGAGGGAGGGAGAGAGAGAATCACTCTAGAGTTTTTTTTTGAGGGGGAGGGGGGGGGGGTGGTGGGTGTGACCCACTGCCCTGTTATGAACACGCTCTGACATTCAGCTAATGAGGGGGTTTGCTGAAGTTGAATGTGCAAGGCCAAAAGATGCAGATTTGGCATCCTAGCTGTGAACCACAACACAATGTGCCAACTGCCGTGTTAAATGATTAAGTGCCAAGCAACTCATCATACTTGTCTTTGACATTTTAAAGATGATACAGTGAAACCTCATTAACACGAGTTCACTTAAGAAGAACACTTTGTTATGATGAACACAATTTTGGTACCAGCAGGGATGTCTTTTTTTTCAATTAAATTTATTCATTCCAGGTTAGCATGAATTCTTTTTAATACCAACTCAATTTAGATCATTTGGAATTCATGTTAAATATTTCAGTCCCAGAGGGTTTAGCATCAGAGTCAGAATTGGTAGTAAAGAGAGATGTTAAATCAGCACATATTGCCTTGATTGGGCTTCTAGGCAGGAACCAATGAACATATGATGTGTTTATTAGAACTGAAAAAGTTAAAGAGGTATTATAGTAATTTTTAAAAGAATTTAGGAAAACAGTTATAATTAAATTCCTTGAAAAGAAATATGACAGAAATCGTTTGGCCATTTAATGAGAATGAATCCAATCATGCCAGAAGCGAGAGAAAATGAAATGAAAGTAGAAACACCAAGAAGGAAGGGACGACCACCAAGAAGATCGAAAGGAGACTCGCTTTCAAATCCAGCTGCGACTCGCTGCAGCCCACGGCCGGTGTTCGAAATCTGACGGTTCTCGGGGTTCAGCCAGCCTCTGGGTAATGGGTACCACAGTTACCACTCTGGGGTAA
Organism: Candidula unifasciata; assembly: GCA_905116865.2. Taxonomy (NCBI): domain Eukaryota; kingdom Metazoa; phylum Mollusca; class Gastropoda; order Stylommatophora; family Geomitridae; genus Candidula; species Candidula unifasciata. The sequence goes on from CAJHNH020001680.1 coordinate 266,625, forward strand.
ATGGAGGAACGTCGCTGTAGTTGCGGACCGCGACACAGGCGGACAGTTTCTTATCAGCTGTCCGTACTAGTGGCAGAGCCTTTATGGTTTATAACCGTGCAATGGTACTGGTTCACATCTCCTGACTTGTCCTTGACCTTTATGGATTCTTCTTCTTCTTCTTTGCGTTCACCGGCTGTAAACTCAGGCGGAAAGCCCTGGGTGTTTGTCCACCTGAGTGTGACGTGCATATCCGTTTCAAAAATCTGGTCTTATTTGTATGCACACTCTCAGGCAGATGTAATCCGACTTTGAAGGATGGCCCCAGTTAGTTGACTCCTACGACATGCTTGTTGGGGAAGCTGTGGGTCTATTCTCTCCCCCCCCCCCAACAATGGGGTCCCGGGACCCACACTGACGAGAATATGGACTGAAGCAGTCACTGACATCTTGAGATTCCACAGCCTACTGGGTAACCTAGCGTGTCCTAGCTCAGATACCGATCATATATATATTAACCTGTGACGCCTACTGACGCAAATGAGATACGCATTGCTACCCTAAGAAGCATGTTGCAAAAGCCGGCTTATCAGAGCAGTTTCCTTCAAAGTCAGTGTGCATCTGCTTGAAAATCGAGGAGCCAACAGTCTGCCCACAAATAATCCAGATCTGTAAAACGGATGTGCATGCACACAAAAAAACCAACAAAGTTCTGGAACAAGACAAAAGTCCAGAAGTGGACGAACAGCCAGAAATTTCCGCTGGAGTTTAAAGTCGGTGTACGTTAAGAAGAAGTAGAAGACTTGCTCCAGTTACGTAATCGTAGTGTTGGGTGCAGGTGTCAGGATCCTTCATCTGTTTGCTCTTTCTAGTGGACCATATAAGTTAGTCTTCATGTCCTTAAGGCTCTTCTTGATATCGTCGTTCCATCTTCTGCGTGGGTTTCCCTTGAATCTTTGTCCACATGCTCCTTCGGCGCGTCTTTCTGTGACGGTACTGGGACATTCTCATTAGATGGAAGGGAGAATGAAAAGGAGGACAGATTTGAGAATGGAAGAAAGGAAGCAAGAAAGCTGGAAGGAAGGATGGTCGGAAAGAAGAAAGGAAGACAATAAAGAAGGCCAGAAGGAAGTACCCTCCAAAACTGGGTATATGGTAACTTTAGGGGCCCCAGGTATATCTGCGACACAGGATCATAGTTTCTGGAATGTAGTGGAGTTGGGTTCTGTTCCGTGAGATTTTAATCATTCGTGTACCTTCCATTCTTTTTCCCCATCCTCAAATCCGTCCTTGCATCCTTCGTTTCACCCTTTCTTCCATCCCTCCTTCCTTTTATCCATCCTTCGTTCCTTCCTTGACTTTTCCCCTCCAGTTGAACTGCTGCATAGAAATTTGACATCCCGAGATGTCTCAGCCTGGACGGCAGACCAACAAAGCAGAACCCAGACACCAAGTTCAACCTCTAAAGTTGTTAGAATTAAGCAACATTAATGGCAACACCAGCCTAGTGTAACCCGCAGTCCGATGCCGGTAAGGAGTTGAAGGGTGAGCTCAAGCGCTGAACTTCAAGTAACAGAACTACGTGATCGTGCAGCGGTTCGTCTACTTGAGCTAAAAACATAAACCATACGGTAAAAACGTGACAGTCATAAAGTAGTTGGAACATAGCTACACACAGGCCACATTGTCAGAGAAGGTAGAGGCGCCAGTTACGGCGGGGAGAGAAATATCTCGGTCATAAAAATGTCAAAGAGGATAGTTGTTCCATGCTTTGATAGTAATAGAAATGTAAAGGACAGCAATAGACGGATAAGACCTGCAGAACTAACGCAGTCTTGTTAGTGAGTTATCTGTCCCTGTCTGCATTCGTGTTTTTGTGAGCCAGCCGGTCAACGGAGATTTCACTTGTAAGTTGTACGTGTGTTGTATTTGTGACCCGGTCAACGGAGATATCACTTGTAAGTTGTACGTGTGTTGAATTTGTGATAGAGTCAGTGTGATCAACGAAAAGGACCATTTTCCACACCTTCATGCATATAGGCCTAAACCTATATTTATAGACCATTCGGCTATCCTCTGAAAAACGGTCCTAAATTATCTAGCCGGAAAATATACCCTAACAGGGCCTCAGTCACGTGCCAGTTAAGCACTTCCGTCGAGAGTATCCCAAACGCCGCTCACGCTAGATGGCTGGGACTCACGAGCAGCAGCTACCGCATTTCCTGCAGCTTCCTTCATTTTATTTGCTTGTGAGTCCTAGCCATCTAGTTTAGCCCCAATCCACGCCGCGTGGGGGATACTCTCGGCGGTGGTGAAAGTTCGCAATTCGGCGGTGGCGGTATAGTCCCCGGAAGTGCGCAATTGACACGTGACTGAGGCCCTGTTAAGGTATATTTTCCGGCTCGATAATTTAGGACCTTTTTTCGGAGGATAGCTGACCATTCGGCGCTCGGGCTGTGGGGGTTGGGGGAGGGGGGGGAGATGTGGTCAACATCACTCCAGCCGCCTTTATTTCCCAAGACTGTACCAGGTGTCTATTTAATTAGGGCTGGGTCGATAAGGAAAGCAAGGATATTTTTTAGAAACAAAAAACCCTGCTCCGCCAGGACCCGAACTCAGGACCGTCCGACCCGCAGTCGAGCCTCTAACCGGGACCCCACGGCGGCTTTGTGATAGAAGATAAGTTTGTATATGTGTTGGAGATTCATTGCAGCCAAAGTTTACCGTGGAGGCGATCGTCATTATCAAGTCAATTGACGGTTAGCCTCGGTTGTCATGTTTCGCTATCTCACACCTTTACCAGAATCACGGATTAGTTCAAGGATTTGGTCTCGCCCCATCCATCTGGCCAGGCCATCCCAGTATTTATCTCGCTGCCTTCCTCTTGCTCTCTTGTCATCCATCTTGCCAGTTGTTATCAAGTTCCCGAGTCGATTCCATCTAACATCTAAAAAAACATTGACTATGTCTATGTCTAATTGTTCTACAAGTTTTCGACTGTCATCTATCTCGATGGGTGCTGCGTCGTTTGTGTTTTTCTATCCTTCCACGATATTCTTTGCGTTCTTCTCAGAAACTACGTCAATGCTGCTAGTAAATTTTCTACGTTTATTGTACAAAAACATCAAACCAAATGAAAAGTAGACCAGCGAGCTTCACAATATTAGAAACGGAAAGTGAACGTTGCAGCTAAAGAGCCTTCATCAGCACAGTATACATAATCCCTTAACTGAGGTATTTCCGATGGCAGTCACGTTGTTGTGGGGCCAGTGGAATGGAAATAACAGCAAAGTTGCTACATAGCAATTTAACACTCTTTTTCTTACTGCGCAGACGGCACCTTATTGATGCAGTATGTCGACGTGCTCAAGCGGAAACTGGTTTTCATCCATAGATTCATATGCAGTGAGGTACTGCGTTTACCGTAGTCACACAAACCGAGACTAAATATCTCCATTTTGTTGAGCCGTTATTAAGTCTGTTTGGGCTCACAGTCCAATCTTCGATTCTCTTCTACCCTGTGCAATTATTTTGTTTTTCTATATCAATGATGGAATCCAGTCCCACCCACTATGATCCAGTCCGGCCCACTATGATCCACTCCAGCCCACTATGATCCAGTCCCGCCCACTATGATCCAGTTCCGCCCACTATGATCCAGTCCGGTCCACTATGATCCAGTCCCACCCACTATGATCCAGTCCCACCCACTATGATCCAGTCCGGTCCACTATGATCCAGTCCAGCCCACTATGATCCAGTTCCGTCCACTATGATCCAGTTCCGTCCCCTATGATCCAGTTCCGCCCACCCTGATCCAGTCTGGCCCACTATAATCCACTCCGGCCTACTATGATCAAGTCTGACCCACTATGATCCAGTCCGGCCCACTATAATCCACTCCGGCCCACCATGATCCAGTCCGGCTCACTATGATCCAGTCCGGCCCACTAGGATCCAGTCCCGCCCACTATAATCCAGTCTGGCCCACTATAATCCACTCCGGCCTACTATGATCAAGTCTGACCCACTATGATCAAGTCTGACCCACTATGATCCAGTCTGACCCAATATAATCCAGTCTGGCCCACTATAATCCAGTCTGGCCCACTATAATCCAGTCTGGCCCACTATAATCCACTCCGGCCTACTATGATCAAGTCTGACCCACTATCATCTCTCTAATGGTTCTCATTTATCCTCATTTCCTCAATCCATTTATTTCTTATTTCAGAGCCTGTTTAGTGATTGTCTGCTCATTCCCATGATTTGCCAACCTGCTACCATCTTGTATATTCGATATCTGTTGACAAAAGTCTGGCTGTCCAGACATTTTCCTTATTTCTTCGCCTTTATAAAAAAAAATCCATTATATTATGCAAGTTTCCGTAGCACTAAATAGACAACAATAAAACCATATTCAACAGCAAATATACATTAAATTAGACGGCAGAAAATATAACCTGAAAACATAATTTTATGGCAGGGCAGAGTAGGCCCGCAGCCTTACCTTCAGCCAGTCTATGCGTAGAGTTACCACAGTATCGGAGCTGAAAACGGGTCATCATACATATTGTTTGAGCTGATTGTTTGTTTGTTTTAGTATCCAGAAGCCACGAGTTTTTGAGCTGAAAACGGGACATTCCAGTCAAGCCAGTCTAATCTCCCATTTAAAAAAAAAAAAAAAAATTGTTTATTTTTATATTTTAAGGTCGCCGGGATAAACAGGTTAATTACTTGCTGGAAAAATCGTAAAACCCGAATCATTGCCTCGAAGAAAGAAACGAAACATTATGCTCTTTAACTACATTAAAACACACATGCTACTATGAAGATTCTTTTCAACACATTACAGGCATTGCAAGTATCACAAGCCTCTGTTTTACCAGTGTTCCCGTCAACTGTAGACCTGCTGACCGGTCACAATGACCACAGAGAGATTGACCCAGACCAGGCTGGAGCAATATGAGCTGATCCTGGCCAATTTGCACATCACTCCAGATGCGGTCAGTGGGCGCTCCCTAACTGTTTGCTCGTCTGTTTATCAGTCTAAATGTGTTTGTCTATGCGTCTGTCTGTTGCCTTGCGGAATACCGGTACGTCTACTTGTCTGACTGATATATGTCTGTCATTTCCTTCTGCCCTTGTAACTGTTTCTGTGTCTTTTTTTTTTTTTTTTTTTGCATCTATTTATGTATTTTCTGTTTCCGTCTGTTTGTGTCTATCTGCTCCCTCCCTCCTCATCCCACTTTTTCCGTTTCTGTCTTTATGTCTATCCGTGACTGTCTGAGTGTAGTAAGATCTGTAGACACAGACTACACAATATGCGGAATATGTTTCAAACAACATGCGTGTACACACCGAAAATAAGATACAACATTCGTGTACGTACAGTTAACGAAATAAAATATTTGTGTACACAGAGAAAACAAGATAAAACAGTCGTATACACACAGAAAAAAAGATAAAACATTTGTGTACACACAGAAAACAAGATACAACATTCGTGTACACACAGAAGACAAGATACAACATTCGTGTGCACACAGAAAACAAGATAAACTTTCGTGCGCACACAGAAACTGAAGAGACAACTTTCATAAAAACAAGAGAAAATCTTTACTGCACACATGGAAAAAGAGACAAAAATGCACAACATGCATGCACACACACTGATGTATTTCCCTAAAAATCTACTGTTCATCCATCTCGCAGGCCACTAGCCAAAGGAAGGAAAGCCTGGCCCTCACCAGACCCCATAACCACTTGTTCAACCGCAGAGAGTCAACCAGGCGTACCTCTAGCGCGATACACGAACAGACCAGCAGTCAGTTGACCAGACGCACCTCCAATGCGACACACCAACAGACCAGCAGCCAGTCAGAGAGGAAGAGCTCAAGGTCAATGCCAAGCACAGCATCCCATCAAAGTGCTGCCCTCTCGGTGTTCAGGGTCATCCAAGCTGCCAGGAACTGGAAACGACTCTCCCGTCGACACCAAACCACACAGGAGAAGCCAAAACCACGTTTGGAAAACACATACAGACTTGGCCCTGATCCGGAGAAGTTATTCAATCGGGCGAAAGTTGAAGTGGTCATCGAAGATGTTTTTAATCGCCTGCTGAAGAATTTCAAAAACAGTTCTGGCGATTCCAAGGACAGGTGTTTGCTGATTTCAGCCGAAATCTTGAGATTAGTGAAACATCTGGACTTCCAGAGGTACAAGATTGTCTGTAATGTGATCATCATGCAAAACAAAGGTCAGGGGTCAGAGGTCGCCAGTCGCTGTGTTTGGAACTCAGAGATGGACTCCTCTGCCTCCGTGACCCGTGCTATAGGAGACATTGTGTGCGTGGCCAATGTCCATGCTATGTATTTTGAATAAGAAAAAGCAGTTGGACTGTAACTGTGCACCTCAAAACTTTCAGGATGCCTTAATTGTTTTATGTATACAGTAATTTCCTAGTTCCGAAATACCGGCAGAAAAGTAAGAAGTCAGATGTCTAAAACTGCTAATTACTACATATATGTGCCACTTTTTTTGCGATGGGGGGTGGGGGGGGGGCGGGGAGGGGGGTACTTTGAATCTGAGCAGTGCTTGACGTTAGTAAAAAGCTAAATAACCTTTTTTGGAGCCACAATCAGCAACCTACACTTTTGTTGGGCCACGCACAATTTGTCTCCAGCCTCCCACCCCCCCCCCCCCCCCCCCCCCCCCCCCAAAAAAAAAAAAAAAAAAAAAAAACTAGTATTTGTTAGGCAGCGTAACTTTTGATGGCATAATCAATGATGTTGAATTTTGGGACATCAAGAAAAAATATATTTTTTTTTTTAAAAGTTATAACTTGGAGCCTTCTAGAGAAACAAAAAACAGCGGCTTAAAACTACAGCTAAGGATAAAAGAAGCTTGTTTATTTGTGGTTTAAATTAGTCAAGGACAGAAGAGAAACGAGGGAATCAAACGACAATCAAACACCACAAAGCAAGAAAGAAAGAAGAGAAAAGCTACCAGTTCTTTCAGTCATTTACAGAACTGTGATATTTGCCAACCATGTTTATAACTAAATCGATACAAGCAATAAAAGAAGCAATATTAACTCTCCCATTCTACAAACTTATAGTTTACGTCTGTTTGTTCACGAGACATTCCACTTAACACCATTTCGATATTGTATACCCCTACAAAGCGACCTCTATGATTAAGCCTGCTGAAAGTGAAATAAAAAATTCGTGTGATCGCCTACCACCGACTGTTGCGCGGGGTGTGGCGCCGTAATGGCGTTCAAAAAAATCCCCAATGTCTGATCGAAAATCGATATTCTATCGAGATCTGCACTGAGCATAGGATACAAGATATGTTTTACTTCTTGAAATATTTATTTCTATGAATAAGGCCTTAATGTCGTTATTCTCTCTTGTGTGTGCTTGTCAAGGCACTGCCTGCTGTCCCCCCACCCCCTCTTTTAAATATTAGTAATAATCGTCTCCTCCTCGTCTTCGTCATCCTCCTCCTTCTTTTCCTCCTCCATACCCTAATTGTTTTCTCCACGTTCACCTCTTTCCGGGCTTTAAAAAGTATGAATTAATCAAGAACTGATACCCCTGCACTCCGGACAATCCCCGCACTTGCTCCGTCTCCTGTCTCAGTAGCCAAAGAGTAGTCGACATTCTAATAGTACCAGTTGCAACCTGATTTAAAGTCCGCCTTTGTTTCCCCCTTCAGTTTTGAATATCTTCCAGAACCTCAACACCCCCCCCCCCCCCCAGCCCGGATAATTAGTCTGTCAGTGAATGGATGAATATTTGGTCTGTTCTAATACATTGTGCACTTTGACCCCAGACATCCTTCCCCACTTCCGTTTTGTCTTAAATAAAGTAGCTAACCACCCGGAGGACCCGCAGCAGCAAATGTTTGAGGTTTTGAACAACGGACCAACATCATGGCTCCGTTCTTCTTCTAACTCAAGTCTGTGTCGAAGTAGCTCAGTGCAGTGCACGGGCTCCGAAGCACCGGCGAGGATCCTAGAATATTTTGGGTAGAATTGTAATTCCAAATTTTGTTCGGGCAGCGCCGTTAGGCTACTTTTTTTTCGAATTTCAACTGCCAACGGATTTTTTACGTGCACAAAATACACACGGGCGTCCGATCTCACTACCCAGAAACTAAGGGGGAATTACTAAAAGTCCACGTGAAAAAATCCCAGCCTTCAACGGGGCTTGAATCCGGGACCTCTGGCACTCAACGCGGACACTACGCCTCGATTCCACGCAGCCTCCTAGCAGCAAATATATCAGCCTGCTCGTTACCCGGCACACCTGAATATCCTGGACACAAAATCCAGACTATGTTCTGGATCTAAGCCAGTTTCTATTTTCCGAACCATGTTTTGTGAGTTAGTTACAATTACAGCACGTTAGGCTGTGCTGACCTCCGGCCACCGGAAAACTGCCTTACCGACTTCACTTCCATTCTCAAATTGGATGTTGTGATATTAATTGCAAGGCTTTTTTGTTTTCAGTCAGTGTTCATACACCTTTGCAATAAAACCCTACCCACAGTTTCTAGCTCTTACTACAGATCCATGTGTGTATATAACGTGTCTATTGCGCTGCTAAAAAAAAAAAAAAACGTCCCTTTAAACGGGTTTATGAAGCCAAACTCGTTTTTAACAGACTAATCCGCCCTCAGTGGTAGATGAGGTCAACATCACTGGAATGAACCTTGGCTTGACTTGGAACGAACCTTGGTTAGGCCGACGTCACTCGACATGTACCTTGTCTTACGGCAAATCTGCTCTCGCCATGGCTCACTCTCTGGATGATTAATTCAACATAACTTGCACTGCTCGAACGCCTAGGATTCATAACACGAAGGCCAGTCGGGTTCTTTGTACATACCATCAGTTTATTCAGTCACATTTGTTCCACATGTTCCCACAATTATTCAGACTTTTCTCGCTCACGACATATTCAAATATTAGTCACACGCACGACATAGGGACTACATCTTCTGCTCATACAACCGTCTTCTCTGACTACTGATGATCCACTGTCCTTGTCCTCCCCATCGGGAACTCTCTGGGATTTTCCCGAGAATTCACAACATTACAATCACACTGACCTCTTTTACTTCCCATGACTTTACCAGTTACCCATTTAAGACTGGGTCGGCCTGGGAGACAAGGTTGAAAAAAACAAACATCCGGCACTGAGGATATGAACCCAGGACCTTCAGATTCGCGGGAGATCTTCACCTCTCCGGGGTGCTTCCTGGGGGTTACCCAGGAGCGCAAGTAAACAAAGCAAATCTCAGATACCCCCTTCAACCTTTGAGGAAGGCATCGTTGACTTCCCTAACATTTATCATAGCCCTCATAAAAGCTGATTCCGGAAAATGAAATTACGAATTATTTCCCGTATTTTAAATAAGGGAAACAATTCATCATGTTGACTATCTTTCTGTTTTCTTATTTCCCCTCATTTTCCTAACCACAGTATATATAATTCTGTGAAATGTTATGATCTCGAAAGCCTAACATTTGATATCCTACTATCTGTATCCTCAGGGGAAATGCTTTTAGCTTTAGTTTCTTCTTACTGAGTCTCAGACGCTAGCCGGAATACGTGACCTGGGAGTAGAACCTGGTGAAGCCTGTCTTTGCCGTCTTTGACATCATGACAGGAAACATTATACAGTGCTCAGCTTCTTATGATAAAAAGCTACATTAGATTGGCTGCTGCATCGAGTGTATCATAACGTCGATTGTGATAGCACAATGTTTGTTTCCAAGGAAATTAATTACAATTCAAACACAAGATACATACATCTGACAATAGGAACGATACTGATAATAATAAGCAAGATGCCATACCGTGGACTTTATTCTGCTAACAGTTATTTTGTTAATTAAACCCCCCCCCCTCTCTCTCTCTCTCTCTCTCTCTCCCTCTCTGTATCTCTCTCGCCTTTCCCAATCTCTTTCACCGCGTGCGTTCCCGGTTGGTGGCCCTTTAACAATAAACGTTCGTTCGTCTTTTCGGTAAACCCCCCCCCCCCCCGCCCCTCTTTTTCACCAATCAATCCTCTCTCTATTAGCCTATCCCTTTGGGCACGCGTTCCCTCTCTCCCTCTTTCTCTTACCGCCTTCTCTCTTATATCCCTGTCTATAATTCTATCTCTTTTACAAGTAAGGTCTTTCTCCTCTCTCCTTCTCTTTCTTTCCCTCTCTCATTTATTCCCCCTCCCTCTCTTCCGCTCCAAGGTTCCCTCGTATTCACTGCCCACTCTTCTCTCAGCCAGCACATTGATGCTATGCTATAAGACCCAACTCTTCTCCCAGCCAGCACATTGATGCTATGCTATAAGACCCAACTCTTCTCCCAGCCAGCACATTGATGCTATGCTATAAGACCCAACTCTTCTCCCAGCCAGCACATTGATGCTATGCTATAAGACCCAACTCTTCTCCCAGCCAGCACATTGATGCTACGCCATGACCCCACTCTTCTCCCAGCCAGCACATTGATGCTACGCCATCAGACTCTGCTCCACCTGCAGCTCCATGAGATCCACCAGCCGAAAGCGAATCTTCTTCTGTCCCCCCTCCGAGTAGATATATTCAACATGACACGGCTTTTCTTTCGATATTGTCTCCACACTGGGCTCGGAAAGAAACTTGGAAATCCAAAAGTCGAGGATGCTAACCTGTGTGGAGTTTACTTTATCATGAGATGATCTGTGCCGAAGATTGGTTTCTGTGGAATATTTCAGTGTCTTGTATCCGTTGCCAGTGATATCAACGACGTCCGTGGAGGTGGACACTTGGTCGCAGTATGTGGGTGTGAGCGATGCGGGTTTATACCCCGGACGCTGCTTCCATCGAGTGTCATCTTTGCTAGGCAGACGTGACATTGCAGGCTGATTCAACCGTGTAGCTTCAGTGTAACAAGGTACATGCTGCGTTCGGATCTCTAGATTTGGGTACACACTTGGCTGTTCTAGCAGGCGCGTGTTGTGCTTGAGTTCTGCAGATTTTAAGAAAGATGGCGACATATTTTCTGAATACACTCCCCCACAACACGGCGTAGAGGAGGATACAAGATCAGGTGAGCCAGGGGTAGATAACTGCTTTTGCCAGTTTCCCTGTGGAGTTTTCGGTGATTCTGGAAAATAGCTAACTGCGCATGTTTTGTGGGTATCCTCTCTGAAGCTCCTTGACCCTTCATATCCAATAACAGACTTTTCGCCTAGGTTGTAGCAGATCATGTCTCCGCAGGTAGAATGCTGTTGTATGGGGTTGTATGGGTGACAACTGAACTGTCTCATGTCTTCAGAATTTTTGCAACACATACAGTCAATCTCGGTCGTTTCCCATTGGCTGTATATGGGTGAGTTGCCAGACTGGCAAACACTTGATGTAACAGCAACAGAGTCTGTTGCAAATAGATGTGGCTTGGCAATGGGATGGTGGTCTGCAGAATCCTGTGGTGGCGATGATGTTTGAAGCTTACTATATACACCACAACCAGGATTTGGACAGCCTGAGGTTGCGAAGTCACGTGATAAACACACATCTTCATCAGTACTATCTGACGACTGCTGAACAAATGAATCTTCTTGGTACAATTCTAATCTTTGTCGTAGAGGCAGATGATACGGAGATTTTCTTTGGTGATTACCTCGGCAGCTAAAGGTTGAGTTTGACATTTGACGTCCAGTATAGAAAGTGTGATCAGTGTTACTTAGAAGAGATGAGAGTAGGCCACCATGTTGATGGCGCCTGTGCGAGTCCGTCGGGTCGATACAAGGTGACAGGCGTTCAGACCCAGCGCTGGCCGTAGTCACGTCAGCCTGGCCACGGTCTAAAATATCCAGTTGAAGTGACCAGTGCTTTTCTCGTTTTGGGCCAATGCTGAGGTCTAACGGCTGCATCTCGATATCAGCGGGCAGAACATGAGGTCTAGCCAGAGCCATAAGGAGACGTGGTTCAAAACTATGAGAAAATTGTGTGATTAGGCACAGACGTGCTTCAAAACTATCAGAAAATTGTGTGATGAGGCCGATATGTGATTCAAATCTATGACAAGATTGTGTGACCAGGTCCAGACATGCTTCAAAACTATGAGAAAATTGTGTGACCAGGTCCAGACATGCTTCAAAACTATGAGAAAATTGTGTGACCAGGCCCAGACATGCTTCAAAACTATGAGAAAATTGTGTGAGCAGGCCCAGACATGCTTCAAAACTATGAGAAAATTGTGTGACCAGGTCCAGACATGCTTCAAAACTATGAGAAAATTGTGTGACCAGGTCCAGACATGCTTCAAAACTATGAGAAAATTGTGTGACCAGGTCCAGACATGCTTCACAACTATGAGAAAATTGTGTATTGAGGCCCTATCCCTTCCACAGTGCGACTCTTGTACAGCTTCCTGAAAGTCACGAGAAAGGTCTGTTTCTAAACCACCCACTACGGAAATTGAACCCTGATAAACGCCGATGATTCACAACAAAGCTCCTTGAAAGTTAAATTTACAAAATAAGTTTACAATAGAGTCAGTCCTCTATAAAGCCGCCTTTTGAAAGGCAATCTAGAAAAGGGTCAAATTAAATCTGATTTTTGAAAATGTAACCGATAATAAAGAATCGAAATATGTTGCTTTTATCTTCATTGCCGTCTTGATGTCGATGAACATGTTGATGCACTGTATGACTAGCTTAGTGTCGAAGACGAGACCAAAGCATAGCAACGTTTCTCTCTGAAGGAATTTCAAGAGATGAAATGTCTTAGCACTTTGTGTTGACTTCAACAACCGGACCCTTGAGGGCACTGGCGAACTACAGAACGTCTAGTACTTTGCGTTATTTCGACAAAGGCGTGGAACGACGTCAGCTGAGGAAGCAGCATTGGCTAACTCATTCCTTGAATATCCTCACAGTCTATTCCTGCATTCCATTCTATGCCGTGCAATCACGACAATATCATGGATGGAATATAGTCTAGCATCTGTGGCCTCTCTCATCACCCTTCCTCTTGTGGTTTCTGTTGGGCGTCCTCGCCTTATTAATTCCTTTTTTAATGGCAAACTGCTAGTAAAACCACAAGCAATGAACAAATGCTGGAGTTAACTGTAACGTCCTGGCAAAGGAAATGCAAGTATATGTTCTGAAACTGAACCATGGAATCGAGCTCTCGAACTGAGCCCTGGAATTGTCTGGAAAACTCGTCTGAACCAATTATCCCCGATCTGGTTTAGCAGGATGATACGGGTCACCAGCCAACATCTATAGAGCACAGTTATTTCCTAGTATAGCTTCAGCCGAAGCAATGGCGCAGATCATCATGTGGCTCAGATGAATATAAAAGATTGGCACATTATACAAGTCTGTTATCGTGTGGTGAACGTTTGTGGATTTCGGGGGAAACTGTACTGCTCAGACTGGAAGAGAAACAACGAATATATTTACAGATGAACTTTCATCATTACAACGTCATATTGATTTTATTATTAACAATCCCCATAGTCATCACTGCCACCATCGTCATTATTGTCACCATCGTCATCATTGTCACCATCGTCATTATTGTCACCATCGTCATCATTGCGGTCATCGTCATCATAGTCATTATTGTCACCATCGTCATCATAGTCATTATTGTCACCATCGTCATCATTGTCACCATCGTCATTATTGTCACCATCGTCATCATTGCGGTCATCGTCATCATAGTCATTATTGTCACTATCGTCATCATAGTCATTATTGTCATCATCGTCATTATCGTCATTATTGTCATCATCGTCATTATTGTCATTATTGTAATTATTGTCATTATTGTCACCATCGTCATTATTGTCATCATCGTCATTATTGTCACCATCGTCATTATTGTCACCATCGTCATCATAGTCATTATTGTCATCATCGTCATCATCGTGATCATTGTCACCATCGTCATCATCGTCATTATTGTCATCATCGTCATTATTGTCACCATCGTCATTATTGTCACCATCGTCATCATAGTCATCATTGTCACCATCGTCATCATCGTCATCATTGTCGTCACCGTCATTATTGTCATCATCGTCATTATTGTCACCATCGGCATTAGTGTCACCATCGTCATCATCGTCACCATCGTCATTATTGTCACCATCGTCACCATCGTCATCATCGTCATCATTGTCACCATCGTAATTATTGTCACCATCGTCATCATTGTCACCATCGTCATCATAGTCATTATTGTCACCATCGTCATCATAGTCATTATTGTCATCATCGTCATTATTGTCATTATTGTCATTATTGTCATTATTGTCATTATTGTCATCATCGTCATTATTGTCATCATCGTCATTATTGTCACCATCGTCATTATTGTCACCATCGTCATCATAGTCATTGTCATCATCGTCATCATCGTCATCATTGTCACCATCGTCATCATCGTCATTATTGTCATCATCGTCATTATTGTCACCATCGTCATTATTGTCACCATCGTCATCATTGTCACCATCGTCATCATTGTCATCATCGTCATTATTGTCACCATCGTCATTATTGTCACCATCGTCATTATTGTCACCATCGTCATCATCGTCATCATTGTCGCCATCGTCATCATTGTCACCATCGTCATCATTCTCACTATCGTCATCATTGTCACCATCGTCATCATTCTCACTATCGTCATCATTGTCACCATCGTCATCATCGTCATTATTGTCACCATCGTCATCATTGTCACCATCGTCATTATTGCGATCATCATCACCATCGTCATCACCGTCATCATTGTCATAATCGTCATTATTGCCTTCATCTTCATTGTTGTCATCATCGTCATCATCTTCATCGTTGTCATCATCGTCATCATCGTCACCATCGTCACCATCGTCATCATCGTCATCATTGTCATCATCGTCATTATTGTCTTCATCTTCATTGTTGTCATCATCGTCATCATCTTCATCGTTGTCATCATCGTCATCATCGTCACCATCGTCATTATTGTCATCATCGTCACCATCGTCACCATCGTCATCATCGTCATCATTGTCATCATCGTCATTATTGTCTTCATCTTCATTGTTGTCATCATCGTCATCATCTTCATCGTTGTCATCATCGTCACCATCGTCATCATAGTCATTGTCATCATCGTCATCATCGTCATCATTGTCACCATCGTCATCATCGTCATTATTGTCATCATCGTCATTATTGTCACCATCGTCATTATTGTCACCATCGTCATCATAGTCATCATTGTCACCATCGTCATCATTGTCATCATCGTCATTATTGTCACCATCGTCATTATTGTCACCATCGTCATCATAGTCATTATTGTCACCATCGTCATCATCGTCATCATTGTCGCCATCGTCATCATTGTCACCATCGTCATCATTCTCACTATCGTCATCATTGTCACCATCGTCATCATTCTCACTATCGTCATCATTGTCATCATCGTCATCATCGTCATTATTGTCACCATCGTCATCATTGTCACCATCGTCATTATTGCGATCATCGTCACCATCGTCATCACCGTCATCATTGTCATAATCGTCATTATTGTCTTCATCTTCATTGTTGTCATCATCGTCATCATCTTCATCGTTGTCATCATCGTCATCATCGTCATCATCGTCACCATCGTCACCATCGTCATCATCGTCATCATTGTCATCATCGTCATTATTGTCTTCATCTTCATTGTTGTCATCATCGTCATCATCTTCATCGTTGTCATCATCGTCATCATCGTCACCATCGTCATTATTGTCATCATCGTCACCATCGTCACCATCGTCACCATCATCGTCATCATTGTCACCATCGTTATTATTGTCACCATCGTCATTATTGTTACCATCG